>CM035113.1:59903949-60503949 GCA_020205505.1 Panax japonicus
TTTGACCCATATTAATGTAATATCAATTTTATCCCTATTTTATTTAATTTTTTTTAAAAAAAATGAATTTGTAAAAAAGAAGAGTAAGATGTAATACCATTTTAATTGGCGTTAGATTCTTTATTTTTATTTTTTATAGCTGAAGTTTAATATACTCCTTCATTTCCAACGTGAATGATATAGAATAAATATAAAAAAATATTGATATTTGTAAACAAGTACAAGAGATTAAAGAAATTAAAATAAGAGATATTCCAACGTGTCGGTTAAAGTGATGTTACTTCTTAATTCTTTTTTGGCAAAACTAATGATTTAACCATCGTATTTGACAAGTTTTTCTTAATACACTACTGAACTTTTAATTTTTTGAATTATGTCATTGAACTAATTATTATTTTAAAATTAAGTCATTCTGTTAATTTTGGCTTACGACCGTTAAGTCTTTTCCTACGTGGACCGTTAAGTCTTTGCCAACTTTCATACGTGGAAACAAAAAAAATGGAAATAAAATAAAAAATGAGGTGGCCGATTCAGCAATAATGACAAGGAAATAAAAATAAAAAATTATTTTTTTAACTCATTTTTAATATTTTAAAATTTTAAAAATGATAAAAACATAATAAAACAAAACAAAAATTAATAAAAATAAAACATTTTTTAATTCATTAAATCAAATTTATTTATCAAGATAAATTAAATCATACTAAATTAAAAAATCAAACATATTTTCCTTAAAAAAAGACAATATTAATAACTAAACATAAAATTAAAATCAAAATTTTATGTTTCAATTTCATCCAAAAAATTAATTTAATTATCTCCTCTTCCAAATCAAATTATTCTGTTTCCATTTTTTTTAGATTTATTCTTCCATTTTTTTCCCAATTCTAATCATTTTTTAGATCTGTTATTCGATGAGGGTGAAAGGATGTGGATGGCGAGGAGGCGGCGATGGTGGTGAAGAGGTGATTTAGGCGGCATATATGTTCTTCTCTCTCTTCTTGGTGGCCACGAGTAGGCGGCAGATCTGTTCTTCTTCTCTCTCTTCTTCCACTGCCTCCACCTCCTCCACGTGTAGCTAACGTTAGAGGTTGGACTACCGGTTCGGGCATGGAGGGCCCTCCAGTTCCCGCCGGTTCAAAGTCGGAATCCAGCATAGAGAAAATCTCCACCTTCCCCTGGTCCCTCTTCACCAAGTCGCCACGGCGTCGTATACGTGTTTCCTTCACTTGCAATGTCTGTGGTCAATGAACTATACATGCAATCAATCCACATGCCTACATCGATGGTATTGTCTTTGTTCAGGTATTGGGCCTTGATAGTTTAATGAAAAATGTGTGAATATTTGTCAGGCATTCTGATCTGTGTTCTGGGTTTGTATCTATTTTAAGTTTTGTTTGATTAGCTTGATCAAACTGAAATTCTTGCAATGTAGTGTTTGTAACCGGAAATGGAAAGTATCTTTTGGCCTGAAAATTCTCTTCTTTGCGGGTTTCTGAGTGTGGAAATCCGCTTCCTTGAGGGATTAATATTGTTTATGACATAGTTTTTTCTTTGGTTCAATTTGTATTTCTTACCTCTTTTTTTTTGGATCATAGTTGCTAGTAACTTTTCGATCCTTGATGTTAACTCCTTTTGATTTTGGTATGATTGGATTGCAAAGTTCTCCAGGAACAAAAGGTTTCTAAAATTATTTGTTGGGCGATTCAAATTCTATCAATTTAATGCATTTGGTTTGGTTTCTTGTCATTATTCCTTGTTTAGTGATATAATTAGGCTCACTTTCATTCAATTTTACCATCTTACTGTGTTATATTTGATAATTCTGCTTATTGGGCTGTATGCTGTGTTGCAGGCAACAAGTTCCTTCTTTAGGCAGCCTGTAGGATTTGCCCCTGATCATGAGCCGTCCTTAGCAGAGCTTACAGCTCTAGACATAACTGTAGAGAGGGTAAGTTATTAGATCCTTTGATAGCAACGATTAATGTATTTTCGATTGGTTATCCTTTTGTTCTTGACCTTGAAGTTTTCTGGTTATGTTCAGAAGACATTGCTTCAGCTATATTGTCGTCAATTACAGATGATGAGTTCATCCATTGCAACAATTAAACAGCTTGATCAATGGCCAGCTAAAACAGCTTTTCAATTGCATCTGATCAACTAAAATAGAAACTATATTGCACAACAACTATACAACCTCAGCAATTACTTTTAACTCCCAACTACGGTCATTATCAACATTCTAATCAGGCTTTTATGGTACCTCATACCTGGAATTTTTTTTTATTCTTGATAAAAACTGGCATAAGTTGGTGGATACTAGTAATATGAATATACTTTTCTTCCTTGTGTTTGAGACTATTGTATCAAATACGGTAATTCAATCTTTTTTCCTAGAATGGTATTAACAATGCATTTGGTGTAATGTTTTCTCCCCTGTAATAGTTGTCTACCTACCACTGCATTTCGTGATTGTGCCACTTCTTACAAAGGAAAATTCAAAGTTCAACATCAATACGGCACTCAGGAAGACGTTGAAAAGATTTTCCATGAAATAATTGTGCACATCGTCGAGCTTATGACAGATCCCTTTGGGAATTACCTTGTCCAAAAGCTTTTTAAAGTCTGTAATGAGGATCAGCAGATGCAGATACTTCATTCCATTACCAGAAAAGCTGGAGATCTTGTTAGAATTTCATGCGATATGCACGGGTTTACTTTCTCTCTTTCTCAAGATCTCTTTGTTCCTTTCCCTTTATTATCAAGAATTTAGTACTTTGAAACATCCACTTACTAGTATATCTTAAAAAAGGACTAGAGCTGTCCAGAAGGTTATTGAAACCCTGAAGTCTCCAGAGTAGTTCTCTATTATTGTTTCCGCACTAAAGCATGGAATAGCTACTATGATAAAGGACATGAATGGCAATCATGTTGCACAACGCTGCTTGCAGTACTTAACTTCTAAATACACTGAGGTAAATAATACCCTGAGAAAAGATACAGGAATTGATACGCTCCTTCTCCCTTCATGTTTTATTTTAATGATGTTACTCATGTGAAATAATTTATTATTCGTGTTTTGGAGAATAGGATCTAATTTATTATTTAACTATATTGATGTGGCATTTTCCACCTGAATCTTGTATTATCTAGCAACTTATTATGCTTGCAGATCTAGCAGATTTGGTAGGCTGCAAACTATTCTGGCAGGGAAAAATCTATACATCAGATTTAACTACAGCACGGGTGATGCTATGGGAATAAACATGGTGTCCAATGGTGTTCAGAATGTGTTGGAGTTCCTTCAAAGTGATTTCCTGGACATGGATGTAATTGGTATTTTTGGTGAGTTCTTATTCTCAATCGAGTTTGGATTTCAATCCTTAAACTGATATAATATTATTTTAAGATGGCTTGGGGACTAAAATTCTTGCAGATGTATAATTGTTCAGCTTTGTTGAATGTAGAACTCTTTCATAGTTGATCAACTGTAACTACGTCGACATGTATATGACTTTTGTGTGCCATCTGATACTTGGGTCCATCTTCCCTCCCCTTGGATTTTAGTCTATACTATTATTTGGGTAATTAAGTTGTTCTTTAGATCACTATAAGTCTCTCTCTATATATATATATATATATATATATATATATATATATATATATATATATATATATATATATAATATTACTTTTCTTCAAACTCAATTTTTTTATTTGGTTCTAAGGTAATTATTTTATTGGTTTATGCACTTTTCCATAATGATGTAAAATGCTACAATTCAAGCTATGCAAGTCCTTTTCACTCTTGTTGGTTTAACTTTTGGCTTGACTTTGGAGTCAACTTATTCCTTCTTGGAGCATCCTTTTGACGGGGCTGACTATCTCTCTGATTTACTTACTATATATACTCTTGGTTTTCTTCTTGGTTTTTATTTTTCTCTTAATTGCCTTTAAAGAAACATTTGTACCAAGAATAACGTGTTTGAAAGAAAGTTGTATGAGTGATATAGGATGTGTTTATTACAATTTCAAGTTCAATTGTAAACGACAATATGAAAAAAAAAATAAAAAGAGTGTTTTGTCGGTGGTGATCAGTTGCTAGTCTTTACTCCTATGTCTTTTTCCAATTCCTTCTTAAGGTCATTTTGAATTGATTTTACACGAGGATCAATGCTTTGTGCTCTGTATCAAAATTCAAAGACCACTATGAATGACTTTGACAATGTGCAACGTTCACAATACACGATTTTTACGATGCAACAGTCAGCCATGAATTTGCACTAAATGTGCCGGATTGGGGCTTCAGTGTGTGGTTAGATCAATTGGTTACTACCTGTGTCCACAAAAGGATGTCTAAGAATACAATGGGTTAACAAATTTAAGGTTGGAAAATTAGAGGAGAAAGGATAAAAGTTGTTCCAATAATATTTGGACCCACACAAATAGCGTAATTAACTTGAAAGTGGAATGTTCTTACGGGGATATGTGCACTTTGGGTTAAATTATTATGCATGTCATATTTCACATTTAGTTTGTGTACTCTTGACTTCTTTTTTAAGACAAAGTCTTGGTGTATTTCTGGACATGATTTTTAGGATGGAGTATCAAGTCAGATGACCTTGTAATAAAGATGGTCCATGTAATATGTAGAAAATAAGAACTTGATTTTGGGATAATGATTTCTTGATTCATTCTTCTCAATTATATTGGCTTATATATACAAGTATCTTAATTTACAGTGTACATTAGTACCACGTAGCAACTCTAGTCTTTTTCTACTTATGAGCAATACAGTGTACATTAGTATCACGTAGCAACTCTATTGTCTTTGTGTATTATTTTGGCACTAAGTGCCTCTGGTGACCTATTTACTTCATTTTTCTAACTTTTCTATTATTTTTAAATATGTGCAGGAAGATTGCTTCTACGACATGTCTTACAATACTAGGTATCAAATTTTCGTGCTACGTTTACGGAAGACAAGGGACGAAATTATGAAGTGTACTCTCTTTATATATGTAGATATATACTTTGATTGAAGAATTGTGGTAGCTTTAGATGGTTAATTCTAAAGATAATGAATTATTATGTAGTAGATGATTTTATTAAGTTAATAATATTTTAGTTTGTTTTTATTTTTGCCATTATTTGCTATGGGGACATTGAGCCAGACAGGTACACAAAAAGAATGTCAAATTATGATTTGGCAACAATATAATTCGTTACCAAAGCATTGAACAAGTTTTAATATAGCAACAATTTTTTAAACATTTAGCAACAAATTTTCGTTGCTAATGACAATAAAAATATAATATTTGGCAACGAAAAAGTAACCTAATAACAACGAAGAGGATATTTTTGCTAATACTAACATAAAAGGCAACATTTTTTATCGTTGCAAATCATATCAACTTTCATTGGGCATATAAAGAAACGACAACATATAATGTCGTTGCTAATCGACGACTTTCGTTGCTATTAAAAAATAACTAGCAACAAATATTTTCGTTGCTGATTCAGCATAATGTTCTTGCTAAATAATATAATCAGCAACGAAAATCGATGCTAAAAAGTTTACATTCCGTAACGAAAGCAAGCTTAGGCAAAAATTTTCATAATTTACTACAACAAAAAATGTCGTTGCAAAATGGTGTCAATTGCAACGAAAATGCATGGTCGTTGTAAAAAAAAAGTTCATTTCATTGCCAATTAGCAGGCTTTTGCAACGAAATGGAGTTTTTAGCAATGAAATTTTAATTATTCTGCAACAATATATTTTTTTGCTAAAGGATCGATGTCTCTGTACGAAAGTCAAATTTCGTTGCAAAATATAGTACTTTTGGCAACGAAAAAAAAACGTTCGTTGTGGAATAATTTGCAACGCTCATTGCGCAACGAACGACGCAACGACAATAAAGTCGTTGCCAAAACCCTTTTGCAATGAAATTTAGCACCTTTAGCAACGAAACTTGGTTTTTGCTGAAGGCCCATTTTTTTGTAGTGTGTTTGAAAATTCATAATAAATTATAATAAATGTTTTAAAAATTATTATAAGTCATTTAAAAATAATATGACTGATAATTATAGTTATTAAACTTTAGGATAGAGTCTTAGACTCGATAATTACCTGATAAAGTCATCGGTACATCGACATGTTACAAAAATTGATCTAGACTTAGATATTTTGACTATATTAATGTTTGTTTGTGATTCAATGACTGTTGAATATGTGTGACAATGTGATTAGGTTATGTGATAACTGCAATAAGCAGTATTATGTGTTACGATATGTTATTCTAGCAGAAAAATTATCTTATTACTGATAGGTTGCTATATAAAAGATAAAACTAAGTTGCGTAACTGTAAGCAGTAGACCAGACAAGTATCATACCTTTGTATTTCCTTTATGCAATGGACATGAGTAAGAATGTTTCAGAATTATATTATTATTGTACTAGATTATTAACCCTATTGTAGTATATATTATATCCGATCATTGTTTATCAACATGATATTATATTATATAACTCATATATATATTCTGTTCGTTAATTTCGAAATATGGTTATACAAGTGTCCCCACTTGGAAAATCATTATAGTTAAACATATGTTGATATATATATATATGTATAAATATATATATATATAAGCCGTCTAAGCTATTTGACCAGCTAGACACAGATTTAGAAATATCCTTGAATATGATAAAACCTTTTTGTATCCAATCAAATTAATTTGGTTCAGATTCCAGACTAAGTATGAACATCCCGATTAATAGAAAATTTTTATGCGCCCAAGGCGGACAGAGTAAACGATAACAACATTCTTGCAATGTAGTATTGATCAATACAGGGCACATGGGAAGTACAACCTCGCGCCCGTAAGTTAGATGGTTTGCAGATGAAGTTCTGCTAAACCTTATCAAAAATTTAAAACAATGTTCGTAGTATGTCAACTAAACCCGATATATAGTCAATACGTAGTTTTAAAATTTTGAGATAGAATTGTTATGTTATTATTATCGGATCAGTTTACTTCACAACTATTAAATCGTTGTAGAAGTGATGTATAAAGAAAAATTTTAATCCTTTCAGCTAAATATAATTTTAATTGCTATTACTTGCTGGGCACTTAAATGCTCATCCTTGCTTAATTTAAATGTTTTCAGCTTAGTGTGAAGAACCAGAAAGCTCATGCAGAAACAAAGGAAAAGGAAAGCTAACCAAATAAGATTCGTGGTAGTTTATGTATTAGTTCAATATTATTAAGATAAGTATGATATATATTATCTATCATGTATTGTAATGAATGTTTAAAGGTCTCGTACCTGGGGATTAGACTCTGATGATATGTAAATTAAGTTGATCTTTATATTATTGTTATTGTTATTAGTAATATTCTGCTCATAGAAATGGTATCGCAAAGCATCGAGTTCGAGTTTCAAGTACCTGAATTTGGGGACGTTACAAGATGGTAACAGAGCTTAGGGTTAAAAACCTTAGGTGGGCTAGACCTTAGGCTATAACCTTAGAACAGAGGGAAACATTGAAAATATAAATAACTCATATATAATTTAAAAAGAGATGAACTGAATGAATTCATTGTCAAACAAAATAAAAGATAACTTGTATAAAACTATTATTTGTTGTGTGTATATATTAGTTGATAATCAGGATAACTTAGGTGTGTAGATGTCAGATAGAAAAGAATTAGAATATACCCTCAGATTGTAAAGAAGGAGCCGATCTCCATAATCGAGCCAATATCAAAGCTAATAGCTGAAATAGAGGCTCACATTGAAAGCTACCTCAATGAGGTGGTTGATTTGAAAAATGTAGTACCAGACCCAAAAACGATAGTATAACTGATATGTAGAATATAGTTAAAGAATATGTGGTCAATGTCAAGTTCTTAAACTCATATATTTGTGGTGAGTTCTTAAACTCATAATGTGTGGTAAGTTGGACGAACTAGGTATAGTTATGTGTGAATAGATTATCGAGGATGATGGGAATATATAGAATACTAGACAATTGATTATTAGTGAAGGTGTAAGAAAATAAGTAGTATTAGTATTACTGGATTATGTATGATTTTATGTTGTGTATATGATAAGTATGTATGTGTAATATAATATTCTTAACTTTTGTATAAGTTATGGCAGCGATTCCCGACTTTTGAGTCACAAAGGGATAACAGATGTTTAAAGAAATAGGTGTTATGGTATGTTAAGTGCTACGAATATGAATCTATGATAGATTAATGAAATAAATTGGTATAAAGATAGTAATTATTTATCTGAACACTGGTTAATATAGTAAACCCAATTGTCAAAAATCTAATATTTTGAGTACATGATTATTCGAATAGAAAGTTTTGCATTATATGCCAAGCGTGTACGATAAGGTTTAGAATATAAGTTAATAAAGAATAATTTATGATAATACCGTCAAGACAAAAATGAAACCAAAGGGCAGAAGAACCTGTCAACAAAGCTGAAAGACAACCAGACCAGACACAAAATTTTACAAATATGGTCGCTCAAGCTATGTAGAACGGAATACCAGTAGCGGGAAGATCAACCAGATAATCGATTGACGAACGTCAAAGACTTCAAGGCGGTTATACTGTCAGGATTTAGAGGATCAACTGACCTTGTAGCAACGTTTGTGATATCTAGGATAACGGAGGGGCAAAAGATAGTTTTGTCATATATACGATAAAAGGAAAGTTTGTGTACAATGAGTATAGGCGGGAGGGAAATATCTCTCCTAACTGCCCTAATCCAAGAGTGTATGGTGGGTGTTTTATTTGTGATTCAATGGAGTATAAGGTGGAAGACTGTTCAAGAAATTGAAGGGAGGTAAGGAATACGAATACGGTAAAAGGCAGCAGGACATTGGCGACAACGGGACCAACATCAACTGCAGGTGTAACACCCCCTTCCCGAAAAGGAAAGGGAGGTCACGTGCAAAGCACAACAAACCTCAAAAATAAGAAAATAGAGCACTAACAACCTCAAAATATTAATAGTGGTGATCCATTAATAGCGTACTAAATACAATTCTCCAAATAGAGTCAAAATAATCAAAATTTAA
Organism: Panax japonicus; assembly: GCA_020205505.1. Classification (NCBI taxonomy): domain Eukaryota; kingdom Viridiplantae; phylum Streptophyta; class Magnoliopsida; order Apiales; family Araliaceae; genus Panax; species Panax japonicus. Next base: position 59,913,052 of record CM035113.1, read on the forward strand.
AATTTAAAACAACCTAGATAGTCAAAGGCAACTCTCTCATCCCACTAGTCCTGAATCACCCCTGCAAACCTGCCAGAAGAAAAACACAGCATGAGCCAATTGCCCAGTATGGATATAAATATACAAAAGATATACAACTGAAATATGAAATCAATAGAGACAAAATATTGCCTCTGACGAAAAAAAATAAAATCCCCAAAGAATTGAATAGAATATATCTGAACCAACAGAATTAACGAAACAAACAGAAAAGTAAAGAAAATAATGAACTGAAATAACTAACCCAATTAATTGAAAGGAGACGAAACGAACTGGAACGAAATGAACAAAACTAACACAATGAAATAATAAGCTGAAACAAATGGCTGGGGTTATTTCATATAGATTGAGCTCAGAAATATATCTTTCCACACAGACAAGTCAAAATAATGCCACACATGCAAGTCGAAATGATGCCACATAGGCAACCAAAATAATACCACACAGGCAAATCACACATTGGACCGCGAATCCAAATGTATGCAAATCAGATAAATGTGTTTGGCACAACATCACAAATCCGCAGAACATAAAACTAGGGTTAACCCATACGCCTCCCGCAACAAAACACCAAATGGCCCACTTCCTCCGGAGCCCAAAACGGAGACACCGTGGACTAATCACACCGCCACGGAGAGTGTCATGTCTCTCGTGCTAAGACAAGATGCCTGTGATACCTCCACAGGTGGTTATAGCTCAAGTATACCCTTCGGTATATTCTAATAAAAATACCATGTCACAACACATGTGACATAATACCAACAAAAGGGTTCTATATGTACATGTTGAACCAAATCAAATTATGGTCACAAGATCTCAAAAAGAAGGTAACAACATGTACCGCTCTATAATTATCAAAAATAAATATTAAACATGAAAACCTAATTCAAAGAGTACAAATACGATTCATATGTATCAACTCCAAAATGAAACTAATATATTTATTTCACAGGAAACAATTATGTGAAATAATAACGAAATTCGAACAAGCGACAAAACGGGCAAATTAAATTTAACAAGAGTATCAATGAAAGAGTACGAAATCCATACCTGATACTTCCAAACTATTTATAGCACACTCCACCAAATCTTATCCTCAAATACCAACGATATCAAATACGAAACGTCATTCACAACCTAAACATATTCACCTCAATTTAAAATAATCCAAACTAATAATCTCCAAAATAATTCATAATCTATTTAATATGCCTTTAATCATCGCCTTTTATCAATTACTAATACTCCAAATTTTATATTCCAAAAATAACTCTTTAAATTCCTTCCGTTCAATTTAAACAATTTAATAAGATTTTATTACAATCCAATCATTAATAACATAATACTATTAAATTTATTATTAAAACTTTTTATAACTATGTCAACAAAATTAATTAATTCAAATTCATATACATAACCTCAATTTGATTTACCAATTTCGATTTATAAGTTTCATGGCCAAATACGTATTAAAATATAATATGCCAAAAGATTATTAATATATATATATACATATATATATATATATATATATATGGTCAGGATCAGATAAGGACTCCCTTACTTAGTTAAAATGCGGACTTTTTTTATAGGTTTTTTTGGTTTTTTTTTTAAAATAACTAAAAAAAAGTTTAATATTTTATGGAACTGAAATTTTTTCATAATAAAGTGTTTTGGATGTGATTTGGATACGTATAACAATACAGGTTTGTACAGTTTGTGTAGACTGTACCACCATTTTTTGGTATAGGTATTCAAATCATGCCCAAAACATTATATTATGAAAAAAATATCAGTTCCATAAAATATTAAATATATTTTTTAGTTGTTTTAAAAAAAACAAAAAAACAAAAAAAAGGTCTACATTTTAACAAAGTAAGGGAGCCCTCACCTGATCAGTTCTGTATATATATATAATCCTAGTTATTTACATTCAGCAGCTTATCTTCCGCAGCATGTTAATTTTTTTTTTTTTTTTTTCATCAAACTTCACACACACACACACACACACACACACACACACACACACACACACACATATATATATATATATATATATATATATATATATATAATATTTATATAGTCTACTACCTACATAATAATTCGGTAAACATATATATACACATCCGACATTTATTTTTTTTATTTTTTATTTTTACAAATCAAATCATTAGAATTATTATTATTATTAGCAACCTTAGATAAAATAATTTCATGAAGAAAGCATATAATTGAAGTTGCAGACTAACCTTGGTTATGTTTCTTTACTACCAAAAATTGCTTTCACCTTTGCCCAGTTCGTATAAATGAAGGAGAGCAGCCGCAACAAATTTTTTTTCTTTCTTTTAAGTAGTTTGTATCAGATAAAAGAAGTAGTTAGGGTTTACCTATTTATTAATTATATATTATATTAATCCTCTTAATTAATTGGATTTAAAAAAAATTGTACAAATATAAATTAGCCCAATTAATATAAAGGCCCAAATTAATATAATCCATTTACTTATTATAGTCCACAAATTTTACTAGTTAATTTGACCCAAACAACATAATAGCCCAAATAAGAAAACAAAGTCCAATTAATATGGTTAAAAATTAAATAATTTTTATTATTTAATATATTTTTTTCGGGTATTACATCACCTACCCCTTAAAATGATTCCGTCCCCGAAATCAAAAGTATGAACGTACCTAATTATCAAAAGATGCGGATACTCCGCTCGAATAGACTCATCTATCTTCCAAGTAGCTTCCCGCTCCGAATGATTTTACCACAAGACTTTAACAAAAGGAATTATCTTCCTCAATTTTTAATTTAAACAATTATTTAATTATCTACTAAAAGAATTTAATTTTCCAAACAAAACAAGGAAGAAAATAGGGAAAAAACTTTCATATAACAACACATTGACCCACACACACACACACACACACACTCAGATAATAGTTTCTTGAAAAGAGGCGGTCACCGTGGTAACACGGATGTCGGGGGGTGCCTAACACCATCCCCCCGCATAACCAAGTCCTCAGACCCTAAATGAATCTCGGTTTCGCCGACCCGTATATCAGTGTCACATCATTGGGTCAATGTGCAAACCTTTTCTCGGTTGTGTTGGTACAACCATTTAAAAAACCAACTGGCGACTCTTAACAGTCCCATCGTCGACATTATACATGTCGGACCTTTTTCACTTATTTTTTCAAACAAATCTCACCTAAAATGAGAACACCAAAGAACAAGTAACGAAAAGGGACATTCAAAAATCCTGACATCGACAGGTGGCGACTCTGCTGGGGACCTCCAGTAAGAGGACTTAAGCCGCTACTACAATCTGCTTGTGTGTGGATGTTGTATTTACATTAGATGAATGTGTACGAATGCATGTCTTGTTTGATCTTAGTGCTTCGCATCGTATCTGCATGTGATGTTAGTGCTTTTCATTATAAACTGCTTATGATATTAGTGCTTCGCACATGTCATCATTTCATACGGTGAGACGCGATGTATGTGAATGTATGTTGTGTGGTCCCTCCACCAGGAGGCTATTCCGTCGGTGTTTGATTACTGGACTCGTGAGAAGACTAATTCTCCGAGGCACAGGAAAGGCACCACCCAAATTTGCTCCAGTTGAAAGACTGGATTAACTTCCCGTCTAGCAGATTGCGATGATTTGGGAACCTTCATGCCAAAAAGCCGCGAGAGTAACCTAAGATAGGTCAGCCTATGATAAACCTAAAATGAAGGAAAGTCTCTTCATGCCCTCATTTCAATTACTTGTAAACACAATTACTTGTAATTTCATTCCATATCTATCTCCATGTAATGAGAAATATGAACCAATATGTCCACATACATGCTACGAACAGCTGACACCCGTTTTGCTGGATAAAATTCCTAAAATGGACACATCACATAGCATGTCATTATACACCTTCCTTAAGGACTAAACTATGCCAGTCTTTCGCAGGGAATCAATGGGACCTACTACCCGGTCAAAGTCCAAAAAGGCAACATGCCTACAGTCAATCATGTCGTCATCCGACCAGACTAAACTTAATCCAGTTTCTCGCAAAGAGTTCGATGGATTAAGCAAACAGATTATAGATTTGGTTGTTCTATTAAAAGAATTACACCAGTCTACACAGGGTCAGAAAATACCCGTACATACTGAGCCCTCCACACAAGGAGGAATTCTGGTAAGTACCATACCAGAGCGACAATTGGATACGACCAACAAAATGCAAGATGCTGCCCATTCCACTAGAGATCCAGACAATGGTGACATCAAAAAGAAATTCCTCCAAATGGAAGAGACCCTTCGCGTTATCAAAGGAATTGGAACACACGGGAGTGTTTCATATGCTGATCTATGTATTTTTCCTGGTGTTCACTATCCAGAAAAATTTAAAACTCCTGACTTTGAAAAATATGACGGGTTAGGGGATCCTTATACACATTTAAAAGTCTTTATTAGAGAACTGGGATCCTATGCAGAGGATGAAAAACTCAGAATGCAATTGTTCCAAAAGAGTCTAACTGGAGAAGCCCCTTCGTGGTACACAAAATTAGACAACTCCAAAATTCACAGTTGGGAAGATCGGTATCAAATTACCAAGATGGCTCCCGATCGGTATCAAATTACCAAGATCAAAAAATAGTCTAATGAGTCTTTTAGAGAGTATGCCCAAAGGTAGAGACACCTGGCTTCCCAAGTTAGTCCTGCCATGACAGAATCAAAAATGGTCATGACATTCATAGACATATAAGAAGCTCTCTTCTATGAGAGAGTTTTAGCCGGCATCAACAAACCATTTTTTGAAATGGTTAAACACGGGGAGATGGCTGAAATGGGGTTGAAGTCAGGAAAGATTCAAGACCTAGCCGTACTCAAAGCTATTGCTGATCACATCCAATCTGGAAATTATGGGAACAACCCCCGGAGGGTCCATAAAAAGAAAGAGGAAGATATTTCCCTGATACTGCAGGGACAAAAAGGCAATCAAAGTATGCCCGTTCAAAGGAGAAACTACACTCCTTTTCCAGCATAGTCTGCAAACCCTCCAGTACCAAAAGTTGGAGAAGTCAAATGCCATCGAGTGTTTACACCCTTAGGTGATACCCTCGAGAACATTCTTAATCTTCTGACAACACAGAAGAAAATTACGCATCTTCTTTCACTAGCCAGCCCTAATGGACGGGGTTTCAATGCTGCTAGGAAATGTGCTTCTCATGCTGGGGCACCTCGAAATGATACTAAGGATTATTGGGCCTTGAAATGCAAGATCCAGGACCTAATAGATAATGGAGAGATCATAGTCAACAAACCCGATCAGCCTCACGTACAAGACAACCCTCTTCCTCAACACAAAGAAAAAGAGGTCAACATGATTAATTGGAGCAGTGGACAGAGTTCCAACTTCAGCTGTGACTCCCCCCAGACCATCAAAGACGGTGCTGACAGATGGGATTATGCTAAGTTCCAGTTCACAATGGAACGAAAGATGAAAGCTCTCTGCAAACAAATTGAGCAATTGGCGGAACTGGTGACTTATCAGCATCAAGTGACTGGACAATTAATCAGCCAGGAGCATGCCAGTCTCCTACCAATCATCATGAATATTCCCTAGTCCCTTTCAGAAAATGAAATGCTGGAAGACAAAGTGACAAAGAGAGCAAATGCCAAAGCCCGACGGGATTTCGCCAACAAACGGGAATTCACCTATTTGGGCCAACCCATGGAGGAAATCCTTCACATGTTAATCAATGAAGGAAGGATCAGTTCCCTTCTACCTCCAATCAACCCCCGTTCGGAACGGTACAACTATGATGGAGTATGTCAATACCACTCTCAGTCTCGCGGTCACAGCACAGAAGAATGCTGGGCACTCCGCCACCTTATTCAAAATCTAATCGACAGTCGTGTACTGTGCTTGGCAGATAACGACACTGTGTTACGAGCAAGTGAGAATGCAGGCCCTACTAAGTGGAAAAGTGTGGTATCAGTTATATCTACTGAAGGTGAAGGGTTAATACTGTTCTCACAACACCGATAATTCAGCTCAAAGGAGGAAGCAATCCTTTTAAAGAGGCCGCTCCCGAGCCAATCAACTTGTCATGCAGAGCACAATATCCTATTGTTAGCTTGCACAAGGTTCCGTGGAATTATGGAGAAGTTGAAGGATCCACCTCACATACCACTGCTACAGTGTCGAAGGAAAATCCACTGTATCTTCCCCATCGGGTGATGAACCCCACCACCAAATCAAAGGGGAAAAGACCCATAACGAAGCCTCAGTGGTTTTAAGCTTGAAGGAAGCTCCACCACAAATATCAATTTTAGACTTGGTCCTAACTTCCGAGAATCACCGAAAGGTCTTGTTAAAGGTTTTGGAAGAAGCCTATCTTCCGACATCAGTGGATACAGAAAAATTTCAACAAATGGTTGATCACATTTTCAACACTAATGTGATATCCTTCACTGATGATGACATACCACCCGAAGGGACTGGTCATTGCAAACCATTGCACATTACGGTCTTGTCCTCCGAAAATATGGTGGCTGGAGTCTTAATAGATGGAGGTTCCTCTCTGAATATCTGCCCATATGCCACCTTGGTGAAGATGAATATCAATCTCAACCGAATTCAGAGTAGCCATACTATCATCAAAAATTTTGATGGAGCCCATCGTAACTCGGTTGGAGTAATTGAGCTGCCAATCGAAATTGGCCCTCATACATTCTGTGTATCCTTCCATGTGCTCAAGATAGATTCAGGATACAACCTGCTCTTAGGACGACCATGGATCCACATGGAAGGGGCAGTCCAATCCACCCTTCACCAACAATTGAAGTACATTATCAACAATAGCCTGGTCACGGTCAATGCTGAACCAGAGATTCCTCAACATGGGGATATACCGTTCATCAATGCCAATGCAGACGTAGAAACAGTCAATTTTCATGCTTTGGAAATAAGCAACACCCAATACCACGCTATTGGAGCACCATTGCTCGAACCCCAGATTTCTGATGAGGTGATGTCAGCCACTCAAGAAATGATGTCGTTGGGTTATCAGCCAGGACAAGGGTTGGGTAAAGATGGCCAGGGTATCCAGTACCCCATTTGATTAACCAAGCAAGTTGGAACAGCTGGACTAGGCTATTTTGCCAGCTCTAGTCATAGGAATCCTCATAAGCATCAGCAGATTCCTTTGGCTTCAACCATGTGGCATTTGGCTTCGCCTTCAAACTCTAAGTCCGCATAACCTCCAGTAAAGGTGCCAACTAATGTTATGGCCATGTTATTTCCTAAGCTGAAACCAGTGGAGGAAAAGAAAATCGTTATTCCAGATCCCGTAATCGAAGAAAAGGAGCAGAGAATCAAGGAAAATGTTGTCCGAATAATGTCGGGCATGCACATCATCATCCATGATGAACATACCAATAGATACACCCCAGATGATGATTACCCTAACGTAATGGCCATCATTCGGGACAAGGAGGATGATGACAATCCCTCCATCACTAAGGTCCACCCGGACTTTACCCTTACCAATTGGAACTGCTTACTTTTCTGTACAGTATTAGCAGTTTATTTTGCCAGTATATGCTAACACTGTGTATGATCAACGCATTTTATAAATACTAAGTGAAAGCATATTTTGTTTCAGGACTCTGAATTTAGATGTGCCTGTATTTGCGGATACGATGCCTCTCCTACACAAGGATTGTACTTTTGATATAGATATGAATTCAGCCTTGATGGATCCCCAGGATGACATTGAGGTGCCTCCAAAAATTCAATAATGGGTCAAAGACAAACCCAAACCCAACCTTGATCAAACCACTTCTTTCAAACTCGGAACCTTAGAAAGCCCTAAGTTAATCCAGATTGGTTCATACCTTACCCCAAACCAACGGAATGACATGGTTATGCTATTAACACAATTCCAGGATGTGTTTGCATGGTCTCAAGAACGAGCTATCTATTACCTCAGTAAAAGGTTCAGCAGCAGTGAACACAAGTACACTCTGATCGAGAAGACGTGTTGTGCTTTAGCATGGGCTTCCATGAGGTTACAACATTACCTCCATGGTCACACAACTCATCTCATATCCCACGTGAATCCTCTCAAGTACGTGTTCAACAAACCCATGTTGAACTGCCGGCTGTCCAGATGGCAGTTGATCCTACAACAATTTGAAATTGTATATGTGACTCAAAAGTCCATCAAAGGTCAAGGAATCGCAGATTAACTGGCCGCTGCACCTTCAGGGGATTTCAAACCCTTGGAAACATATTTCCCCGATGAAGGAGTAATGACAGTGCAGCAACATTATCTGTACAATACACGTCAATCATGGAAGATGTATTTTGATGGAGCTGTTAACATGGAAGGTTCTGGAGCTGGAGCAATTCTAGTATCTGATACGGGGGAGCAGTATCTCGTTGCCATTAAATTATAGTTTGTCAGCACCAACAATACGGCTGAGTATGAAGGCTGTCCATGGGGCTAAAACTTGCCCGTTCAATGGGCATCAAGTGGTTAACTGTCCTTGGAGATTCGGAGTCGGTAATCAGACAATCCACCAGAGTCTATCAAACCAAGGAACTACATTTGCTGCCTTACCATCAGCAGGTTTTGAAGATAGCTTTGGAGTTCGAAGAAATCTCCTTTCTACATATTCTTCGTAATAGGAATGATTTTGCGGACGCATTAGCAACTTTGGCCTCCTTGATTTGCATATCCGATAAGGAACACTTGCCAAGCGTCACAATTTCACTGCACAAGGCCCCAACCTATGGGAATTACGTTGGAGAAGTATCGAATGAGCTACCTCCCATCCAACCTCCTTGGTATCAGCATATCAAGGAATATCTGAGAGATGGATCTACACCCGCTGAGGCGAGCCTAACTGAGAAAAGGCGGATCCATCGACTTGCTATGAAGTTCTACTTGAGTGGAGATGCGCTCTATAAAAGAGATGCAGGACTAGGTCTCCTCAGGTGTCTAGACAAAGATCAAGCCCAAATGCTTATGGATGAAATCCATGGCGGAGTCTGTGGTCTCCACATGAGTGGCCCCTTCCTTGTCAAGAAATTCCTCAGGACGGGACATTATTGGCTATCTCTCAAGGCTGATTGCCATGACCACGTCAAAAGATGCTATAAGTGCCTGATTTATGGGAATGCTATACATGCCCCTCCACGGGAGCTCCACAATATGAGTTCGCCTTGGCCCTTCTCAATGTGGGGAATGGACGTTTTTGGGCCCATTGAGCCTAAAGCCAGTAATGGTCACCGATTTATCTTCACCATGATCGACTACTTCACTAAGTGGGTAGAAGCAGCCTCCTTCCCCAGGGTCACTAAAGAAGTCATCATTGCTTTCATCAGAAACAATGTCGTTTGTCGATATAGACAACCAGAGGTGATTGTGTCAGACAATGCCAAAAACCTCAACAACAAAATGATGGAGGAGTTATACAGTAAATTCCACATCAAACATCTTAACTCTGTCATCTATCGTCCGAAGATGAACGGTGTTGTTGAAGCGGCTAACAAAAATATCAAGAAGATTATGCAAAAGATGTCCGCCAACCACAAAGATTGGCCTAACCTGTTGCCTCTTACTCTGTTAGCCTACAGAACCACAAGGCGTACTTCAACTGGGGCAACCCCCTACGCTTTTACCTATGCGATGGAAGCAGTGCTCCCCATAGAAGTTGAGATGGAATCTCTCAGAGTGTTGATCGACGCTCAGCTGGATGAAAACCAATGGGTACAAGACAGGTATCACCAATTGTCTCTGATAGATGAAAGGCGAACCGCGACTATCTTCCATGGTCAGCTATACCAGCAAAGGATCGCCAGATCGTACAACAAAAAAGTCCGGCTACGGAAATTTAAACAACATGACTTGGTTCTGAAGAAGATTCTTGATAATCAAGATCAGGCCAAAGGAAAATTCACTCCTAACTGGGAAGGCCCGTTTATTATCAAAGAAGTATTGACAGGCGGCGCTCTCAGATTATAAGAAATGGATGGCTATGAATTTCCACAACTCATCAACTCAAACACCGTAAAACGGTATTATGTCTGAAGTAACCAGCAAACACTCTGGTGCATCATTATCTGGTCACCAGTCATTCTGATTCTTTAACCCTTTACCACCTACAACTTGCTACACTTTTCCCCTCAGGGAAACATACTCTTCAAGTCAGCAGCCTGGCTTTCTCCTTTGCACTCATACAACTTAGGTGTTGCCTAATTTTTGAATATCACTTTACCACGCAAGTATACGCGTTCAATTGTAATATTCAGCAAGCAAGGATATCGTTCCCATGAGGAAATAGACTAATATTTATCAATTACTAACTCTAATGCAATTAATCTTATTTTAAACTAAGAAAAATTTGTTTAAGATTTGAAAATTAAACTTAACAAACTAATGATTAAAAATCAAAATTTCACAAGAATAACTGCAGATTTAACAGGTTAAGATTACAACTTCCCTTGGTATTTCATTCAAACTAACTTACTTCCCATTTAAAATAAATCAATTAATATGAATTGTTATCCAAGAATGCTTTATGAATATTCACGCACTTCTTCCAAAGACACGTAAAAAAATCCTCCTAAATCCAATCTTTAAGATGCGGAATTATAAGGAACACCCCAGTTAATCAACTCACTATATTCCTATATGAATCAAGTTAATTAAGGTTTACGCACAAATTCTTTCAATGGATACAAAAGACACATAGGTATATTCCAATCCTACACGCTAATCAAATTAAACCTATTCAAATTATATGAACAGATATTATCATATCCAGATCTCAATCTATACTCCATCTTCCAATTTCATATAGATTATCACATTAATTGTTGGCTAAACAATTAATCAATAAACATAAGATATAATAAACAATTCAATAAAAACCAACTTTCATTCAATGGGAAGCTTGCAATTTAAACTACATACCAAGTTCTGTTGCAATCTTAATTAAAATTTAGTTCATGATAATAATGAAGAAAAATATCATCCAAATTAATAATCCAAACATCCCAGATAATTACAAAAAATAAAACTAGAAAAGAGAAGAAGAAACTCTGAATTTGCTCTTAAACTCTCTCTTAGATCTTTAGCCTTTGCAATTCTCCTTCGTGCTTTTCTTCCTTGTTCTCTCTGCAAATCTCTTCAAAAATTGATTGATTGCTTGCAAAATTCGTTGCTCTCCTTTTTTAGAGTCCTCTCCTATTTGTATTGGTCTCAGCCCTCATTCAGAATCCTCTTTGGCTTCAAAAACCCACTTGGCAGTAACAAAACGCACATTATTACGCACTAGAGCGCCTAGGCGCTCAACATAGGCTAATTCCAATCGCCTAGGCGCTTGACCAGGACCACAGAATTACAAAAATGCCACTCAGCTTTAATTTTCATGATTTTCGACCTTTTTCTTCTCCGAAATGACCATTTTGTCCCTCCAGCTCCAACCTACAACAAATAAACACAAAACACATAAAAAGATACTAAAAAACAATAAAAGATAACAATAATTAAGTTTAATAATATCGGATTCATAGGTATAAAACCTACTCATCAAATACCCCCAAACTTAACCAATTGCTTGTCCCCAAGCAACACAACACAATGCAATAACTAAATATGCAATGCAAATGCAGCTATCTAAATGCCTACATTCCAGCAGTCAAACAGAACAAAATCTATTCATCAAGCCTCAGAGAAATCATAATAAACATGCTAGTACATCATATCAAAACAGATTAATAATTTCCTCGTCAATCATCAAATCTTAACCTGTTATTATTGATATAGTGTGTGTGTGCTTAACATCCATGCTAACTGATATGATGCTAAATACAACACATAATAAATCTCTTTAAAGGAATCATACAGTGTAAACTCACAAAATTCACGAACAAGCTAAAACCAACTAAAGATAAATATCCACCAAATTTAAGAGTCCAATCCGGGATACTTATGCTTTATTGTGCTTTACGGGGGCTTTTTTTGCTCTTTTCCCGTTTTAGTGTGTTTTTTATATATATATATATATTTTTTTAACCATGACTGTGCAATGTCTCATTCCATTAGGCTAACAGTGCTACCCCTTAGCGAGCTTTCGACCAACGACTCCCAGACCATATAAGACCTTAGGGCGCTAGGTTTTAAGATCCCCCATTCGGGCGTACTTGCTCAAGTAACAAAGGCCCCGAAACAAAACTAGCCACGGTATTATTTTTTCTTCTTTTTTTTCTTTTTATGCTTATATATCCCAAATTTTTCCCCCAAACTTAAGTTTTTGTCTAAATTCAGTCATCTTCGCCTATTCACGTCTTTCATTCATTTAAACTAGCATTATCCTCTAGAAGTCCATTATGTGTCAATTTAAACTCAATCAGTCAACATAGTTATTTTTACAGTGTTATCCTTATTATATCAGTTTCAAACATGTACAGATTCAAATCATGACAAGAAATCACATCAAAGTCTTAATATACAATACTATACTTGTCTACTCAATTCCAAACTCATCACTGGCCAAAACAGACTTAAACTATCTAACGGCTGGAAACATGCAAAAACTACTAAATGCAAAACAGACTTAATTTTTTTTTTAATGAATGCAAACTACATGAAAAACTATCTACATGAAAAACTATTAACTAAATACAATATGAATGCACTAGATGAATACTACATGCATGAACTGGAGTTGGACAATTACACCCCCAAACTTAACTTATGCAATGTCCTCATTGTATATAAGAAACAAAAATTAAGAAATTAAGCACTGAGGACTTCCCTAAAAGAAAGAAGCTTTATTCCTCGTCAGAATCCTCTTCCTCTTCTTCTTCATCTGGGGGGTACGCAGACAATGGTGGAAATTGGTAGGGAGCGGCACCTGGATTCATGCGGGCAAACATTTCAAGGAATGCTGCACTAAAATTCTGATACACCTCCGTTTTTCGCTGAGCTAAACTATCCTGATTTCTTTCCATTAGGTCAAAACCTTGCTGAACTCGAGTGGCCACCATGTCGATCCTTCTAGTTTGATTTCTCAAATCTCGACGGATATCATCATAAAAATTAGGTGGTTGCCCAGAACTTCCAGCTGCACGAGGATTGTCGTGTAATTGTTGAATAGGATCTGCTGCAGGCTCGGGAGGAACAATAATGAATCCTAACCCCCTCGGGTGTGGTATACCCCCACCCCATACCTTGTACTTCTTAATAAGCGAGTGGTCAATTGTGGCTAAAGGAGGCTGTGTAGCTTCCTCGGCATCCCATTTTACCCCAGCTTGTTGACATAGTCCTGTGATCAAAGATGGGTGTGGTAATCCACCTGAGGTCCCTCCTCGAATTGCTTTGTCAATGGAATCATGAATAACTTGGCCCACATCTATAATTTTTCCTGATGCAATGCAGAAAAGCAATGCCGCCCTTTGATTTATAACATCACTCATATGCCTACATGGCATCAACTTGGCACAAATAAAGGCATGCCATGCTTTCCCATACCTGCTTAGTTTGGATGCGGGGAACAAAACAGCTTCTTGTTGATCTGTTAATTTCCATGTTGTTCCAGGTACACACAAGGCTTGAATGATCTCACTGTAGTCTAGCTCGTGTTTTAAATATTGCATGTATCCATTATTGGGTATCGTGTTCAAGCCGTAATAAGCATTTACTGACCCAAAACTGACCTCCACTGATTTTCCTCGAACCCAAATTATGTTACCAACATGATCTATTGCATTGGCGTAGAATTCCTTAACAATTTTAACAACCGATGCATCCGGTTGGGCTCTAAAGTTCACCCATCTTCTACTCCCAATCATCTGTAATAATTCCCCATCTTCTATCTCTGGCAATAATCCACGCTCGGGAATTAGTGCTTTATTAGAAAGTTCATTGTAATATCTTTCGGACGCTTTAGCACTTGTAAATCTCTTTTTGTCATACTTTTGCGAAGTGCCCGAAGTCTCTCCTCTTTGTCTCTTAGTAGCCATAGTCTTATGTACTAAGTTCTTGCCAACCCAAATGATACTCAATGACTTAGGATAGCCAAAATCCTCTTTGTGACAAACTATCGAACACTTGGTGTGCACAGATTTGGAATACTATTGGTAGGCACTCCCCCAAACTTAATTTTCACCAATTTTTCCAATTATTAAGCCCACTATACATCCAAGGCAATACAAGCAACAACTAAGAGTACCCACACCCACTTGAGCCAACACAATGATAGAAACTAGCTTCAAAGTACTAACATAGCTATTATCCAAGTGAATCCAAATAATTTGCGATAAAATCTTGTGTACTTACTTGGGTATAACCAAATATGATGTTCAATCAAAGTTAGATGAGCAATTTGAGCTTTGAACCCTTACTTTAGATAGATGTGGCTTGAATGCAAGTTGAATCCCGAATTGGTGAAGAAGGATGACAATATGGAACTTAGTTGCCTTGGTTTGGGTAGAGATTTAGTGTTTGATTAGGATTTGGAAGAGAAAGATTGGTTGTTTAGGCTAGATTAGATGAGGGTTTAGAGTTGTGGTGAGTTAGAGATGGAGTAGGAGAGTAAGAGAGTGTTTGATTTGGAATTGGAGAAGTGTAGCCCGAATTGGGGCTTTTAAATTTTTTTTTTGTATTAGAGCGCCTAGGCGCTTGAGAAGGTGCTGTCTGGACCGCCTAGGAGGTTGCTTACAGAAGGCTTGAGTCATATGGAGCGCCTAGGCGCTTGGTTTGGCCTTGGCTGGAGCGCCTAGGCGCTTGGGCATTAGAACAGGTACTGACTTTGAGCGCCTAGGCGCTTGATTTCGCTTGAGGAGGAGAGCCTAGGCGCTTGGGCTGCATTTTAGGTTCTGACTTGGAGCGCCTAGGCGCTTGGTCTCTGCTTGTCTGGAGCGCCTAGGCGCTTGGTCTGTGTAGAGTGCTTGTTTTGGTGTTTTACGCTTCTTGCATGCCATACCTCCAATAACGTGTTTCCTTCCACACCAAAATTTTCGGAATTGATTAGAAATTTGAGATTTTGACGAGTGGACGTTCAACTTATTAAGATCATAAATGCTTGGCCTCCTTTCCTGCAATCAATTGAATCTCTGTTAGAGAACGATGGATGTAACAAATCCTAAACTATAAAATTTTTAACCACTAAATAAACTAATAGTAGAGCAAATTAATAAAAGTAAAAATATCAAATAACAATAAAACTTCCTGGGTTGCCTCCCAGTTAGCGCTTGGTTTATAGTCTTCAGCCTGACTTTCTCCTCTGTTCTAATCAGCAAGGTTGACTGATGTCTTTTCACGATCAACACAACCCCCATAGTAGTGCTTCAATCTTTGACCGTTGACTTTAAAATTACATTTTGAATTCGGGTCTTCCACTTCTACAGCTCCATGAGGATAGACTTTTTTAATTATAAATGGCCCAGACCAACGAGATTTCAACTTTCCAGGAAACAGTTTAAGCCTTGAATTGTATAATAACATTGTTTGACCTGCTTCAAACTTTCTTTCCAGAATTTTCTCATCATGCCACCTCTTAATCTTTTCTTTATATAACTTCGCGTTCTCATATGATTGGAGTCTGAATTCATCCATTTGATTCAATTGTAAGAGGCGCTTCTCCCCCGCGGCAGATATATCAAAGTTTAACTTCCGAATTGCCCAATAAGCACTGTGTTCGAGTTCAATTGGAAAATGGCATGCCTTCCCAAAAACTAACCTGTACGGAGACATTCCTATCGGAGTTTTGTAAGCTGTACGGTATGCCCATAAAGCATCGTCCAACTTGCTAGACCAATCTTTCCGACTAGGATTCACTATCTTCTCGAGGATTCGTTTCACTTCTCGGTTAGATACCTCAGCTTGACCACTTATTTGTGGATGGTAAGCAGTAGCTATCCTATGAGTGACTCCGTACTTAGCGAGGATAGCTGAAAACTTCTTATTACAGAAGTGCGTTCCTTCATCACTAATGATTGCGCGGGGAGTGCCGAATCTAGAGAAAATGTTCTTCCGAATGAACTTAATCACAACCTTCGCATCATTGGTGGGCGATGCTATAGCTTCTACCCACTTCGAAACGTAGTCCACCGCTAGAAGTATATAGGAGTTACAGAAAGATGGTGGAAATGGTCCCATGAAGTCAATTCCCCAAACATCAAACAATTCGACTTCCAGGATCATATTAAGTGGCATCTCGTGTCGCTTTGATATATTACCAACTCTTTGGCATCTGTCACATTTTAATGAAAACACACGGGCGTCTTTGAAGAGTGTTGGCCAGAAAAATCCACATTGAAGCACTTTATCTGCCGTTCTTTCTCCCCCAAAATGTCCACCATAGTCAGATGCATGACATTGGTATAGAATATTCTCCATTTCAACTTCCGGGACGCACCTTCTTATTACTTGATCGCCACATTGTTTAAATAAAAATGGCTCATCCCATAAATAATGTTTCACATCATGGAGAAATTTCTTTTTCTGCTGGCTTGTCAAATCTGGCGGAAACACCTTACTGACAATGAAATTTACATAATCTGCATACTATGGTGTATCCATCCTTATTGCAAATAGCTGTTCATCCGGAAAAAATTAGTTTATCACTGTTGTGTCATTTTTCTTTAGTTCTGAATTCTCTAACCGTGATAAATGATCAGCAACCTGATTTTCTGTTCCTTTTCGGTCCCGGATCTCCAAGTCAAACTCTTGTAACAATAATACCCATCTAATTAATCTCGGCTTTGCATCTTTCTTTGCTATTAAGTACTTAATTGCCGAATGATCTGTAAACACAATCACCTTTGTCCCAATCAAATATGAGCGAAATTTATCAAATGCATAAACAACTGCTAATAGCTCTTTCTCGGTAGTGGTATAATTCAGTTGAGCATCCGTCAATGTTTAACTAGCATAGTATATAGCATGAAAAATTTTATCCTTTCGTTGGCCAAGAACTGCGCCAATCGGAAAGTCGCTAGCATCACACATTAATTCGAACGGGATATTCCAATATGGCGCTATGATTATAGGTGCGGTAACAAGTTTTTTCTTCAACAAATCAAAAGCTTCTAGGCATGTTTGATCAAAGTTGAATGGGACATCCTTCTCCAAAAGATTGCAAAGTGGTTTTGTGATTTTGGAGAAGTCTTTTATAAATCGTCTATAAAAACCAGCGTGTCCCAAAAAACTTCGAATACCCTTTACAGATATCGGTGGTGGCAGGTTCTCAATGGTTTCGATTTTAGCTCTATCAACCTCAATTCCTTTTGATGATACTCGGTGACCCAAGATTATCCCCTCTTGCACCATAAAATGACATTTCTCCCAGTTTAAAACCAAATTCGTTTCCATACACCGTTTGAGCACGAGGGTGAGATTTTCCAAACAATAATCAAACGAATCCCCAAAAACTAAATAATCATCCATAAATACCTCAAGATTTTGTTCAACCATATCTGAAAAAATAGCCATCATACACCGTTGAAATGTCGCTGACGCATTACATAACCCAAAAGACATTCTGCGAAAAGCAAAGGTGCCATATGGGCATGTGAATGTTGTTTTCTCCTAATCCTCGGGTGCAGTAGCAATCTGGTTATAGCCTGAGTATCCATCCAAGAGGCAATAATACTCGTGCCCTGCAAGCCTGTCCAACATCTGATCTATGAATGGTAGAGGATTTACGAGTGGCCTTATTCAACTTTCTGTAATCCATACACACCCGCCAACCCGTGACTGTTCGAGTTGGGATCAATTCATTCTGCTCATTCGCAACTACTGTCATTCCCCCTTTCTTTGGCACGCATTGAACCGGACTTACCCATGAGCTATCTGAGATAGGGTAGATAATTCCCGCATCCAACCATTTAATGATCTCCTTTTTAACGACTTCCTTCATGATGGGATTGAGTCTTCGTTGTTGTTCAATAGTCGGTTTTGCTTCGTCTTCCAACAAAATCTTATGCATACAAATTGATGGGCTTATTCCCTTGATATCTGCAATAGTCCATCCAAGAGCAGTCTTGTATTGTCGAAGTACCCTTAGTAGCTTTTCTTCTTGAACCTTGTCAAGTGATGTAGAAATAATGACTGGCGAGGAGGAAGAAGAACCAAGGTAGGTGTACCGGAGGTGGTTAGGCAATGGCTTAAGTTCCAAGGTAGGCGGTTCTTCTACGGATGATGTCACCTTTTCATCTAGCTTTCCCCGATAATCCAGAGGTTCAAATTTTTGTAGACATCGTGTGAACTTCGGAGTTGAATCTAACATTTGGACCCATTCTATCACAGTTGAATCATCAAATAAATTTTCACTAACCAATGCGGTTTCAAGAGGGTTTTCAATCACAGATTCACTAAATACCTCTTCAGTTGCTTCTTCAATTAGATCAACTCTTAAGCACTCTTCCTCTTCCTTCGGAAATTTCATAGCCTTGAAAACATTAAAAGTTATTTCTTCATCTTGAACTCTCATTGTTAACTCTCCCTTTTGTACATCAATTAATGTCCTTCCAGTGGCTAAAAATGGTCTTCCAAGGATAATGGGTATGTCTTTATCCTCTTCGTAGTCCAACACAATGAAGTCAGCTGGAAATATGAATTTGTCCACCTTCACTAATATGTCTTCCACAATGCCCCTAGGGTATGTCACTGATCTATCTGCGAGCTGTAGAGAGATATTTGTTGGCTTTGGCGCTGGTAATCCCAACTGAGTGTAGATCGAAAGTGGCATCAAGTTAATACTTGCACCCAAATCACACAAACATCTGTTAAAGAACTGGGGCCCAATCGTGCACGGTATTGTAAAGCTACCCGGATCCTTCAACTTCGGTGGTAACTTTCTTTGCAGAATTGCGCTACATTCTTCTGTTAATGCTACAGTTTCGAACTCCCCTAGCTTCCTCTTTCTTTCTAAAATATCTTTCATAAATTTTGCATAACTAGGCATTTGTTCTAAAGCATCTGCGAATGGAATGTTAATTTGCAGCTTTTTGAACACTTCTAAAAATTTTGAAAATTGTCTATCTAATTTCTGCTTTTGAAATCTTTGAGGAAACGACACAGGTGGTACAACTGTTGTTTGCTTATCTTCTTGTTGCTTTGTCACAACTTTTTCCCCAGATTTACGTTCCGAAATTCCACTCTCTTGTTCTCCATCCACAGCAGAAATTATTTTCTTGTGTCCGTCCAAATCTATAGTCAACTCCTTCCCGCTTCTGAGTGTAACTTCCTTACAGTGCTCATTTCCATCATTCCTTGGATTTTTCTCCGTATCACTAGGTAAAGAACCTGGAGTTCTTGTATTCAAAGCATTAGCCATTTGCCCCATTTGGTTCTCAAGATTCTTTATTGCAGCTGATTGGTTTTTCGTTGTGGCTTCAAACTGAGTTGCCAATCTTGCCAATAATTCTTCTATTTGTGATAACTTATCAGGTTGATGAGGTTGTGGGTGTTGTTGAGTTTATTGATGTGGCTGAAATCCAGGTGGATATGTTTGCCTTGGAGCTTGGGCTTGAGCATGTGACTGATTATTACTCCAAGAAAAATTCGGGTGGTTTCTCACTCTTGAATTGTAGTTGTTTGAATAACTGCCTTGCTGCCTGTTATAATTGGAAACAAACTGGATTGACTCAGGATTTATTGCGCATTGATCACTTGAGTGGTTACCCGCACATATTTCACATATCATTTCCATTTTCTGAACTGGTTGTACCCCAAGTGCATCTATCTTCTTTGTAAGAGCATAAATCTGAGCTGTCACTTGAGCTGACAATGCTGTCATTGCATCCACTTCATACACTCCAACTGTCCTTGGCTGAGTTGTTCTTGCTGTTGGCCACTGATAATTATTAGCTGCCATGGTTTCAAGCAACTGATACCCCTCATCACAATTCTTGGCCATAATAGCTCCTCCTGCTGCAGCATCTATACTCGATCTCACTGTGCTGAATAAACCGTTATAAAAAGTTTGCACCTGAAGCCATTTAGGAATCCCATGGTGTGGACATTTTCGCAATGAATCTTTGAATCTCTCTCAAGCTTCATATAGTGATTCTGAATCGTGCTGAACGAAAGAGAAGATATCGTTCCGCAACTTTGATGTTTTTGCAGGCGGGAAAAACTTTGCAAGAAATTTCTGGGCTAGATCATTCCATGTAGTAATCGAGCCTGGTGGTAGTGAATGGAGCCAACTCTTGGCCTTATCTCTGAGAGTAAATGGAAATAGCCTTAGCCTTATTGCATCCTCTGACACATTATTGTACTTGAAAGTATCGCAGATTTCTATAAAGCTGACTATGTGATCGTTCGGATCATCATTTGGTAACCCTCCAAACTGACATGAATTTTGAATCATCTGTATTGTCCCCGGTTTTATCTCAAAACTTGTAGCAGTAATGGCAGGTCTCGTAATACTCGACTGAATTTCAGTAACCCGCGGCGTAGCATAATCCCGCAGTGCTTTTTACTCTTCTTCAGCCATAGTATCTTTCTTATCAAGTGCTTCTTTGGTTTCTTTAACCCACTTACGCAACCGCTGAAATCTTTTCTCGATGTCGTCCTTGTGAGGCAATAAATCTGGCTTCTTTGATCGCGTTTGCATACACTAGTCAAGAACACCTGAATAGAACAGAACAGAAAAAATTTAAATTAAGATTAACGCTATAAAAATCAATAATGACAAAATATTAAATTAATATCCCCGGCAACGGCGCCAAAAACTTGTTGCCTAATTTTTGAATAGCACTTTACCACGCAAGTATACGCGACCAATTGTAATATTCAGCAAGCAAGGATATCGTTCCCATGAGGAAATAGACTAATATTTATCAATTACTAACTCTAATGCAATTAATCTTATTTTAAACTAAGAAAATTTTGTTTAAGATTTGAAAATTAAACTTAACAAACTAATGATTAAAAATCAAAATTTCACAAGAATAACTGCAGATTTAACAGGTTAAGATTACAACTTCCCTTGGTATTTCATTCAAACTAACTTACTTCCCATTTAAAATAAATCAATTAATATGAATTGTTATCCAAGAATGCTTTACGAATATTCACGCACTTCTTCCAAAGACACGTAAACAAATCCTCCTAAATCCAATCTTTAAGATGCGGAATTATAAGGAACACCCCAGTTAATCAACTCACTATATTCCTATGTGAATCAAGTTAATTAAGGTTTACGCACAAATTCTTTCAATGGATACAAAAGACACATAGGTATATTCCTATCCTACACGCTAATCAAATTAACCCTATTCAGATTATATGAACAGATGTTATCATATCCAGATCTCAATCTATACTCCATCTTCCAATTTCATATAGATTATCACAGTAATTGTTAGCCAAACAATTAATCAATAAACATAAGATATAATAAACAATTCAATAAAAACCAACTTTCATTCAATGGGAAGCTTGCAATTTAAACTACATACCAAGTTCTGTTGCAATCTTAATTAAAATTTAGTTCATGATAATAATGAAGAAAAACATCATCCAAATTAATAATCCAAACATCCCAGATAATTACAAAAAATAAAACTAGAAAAGAGAAGAAGAAACTCTGAATTTGCTCTTAAACTCTCTCTTAGATCTTTAGCCTTTGCAATTCTCCTTCGTGCTTTTCTTCCTTGTTCTCTCTGCAAATCTCTTCAAAAATTGATTGATTGCTTGCAAAATTCGTTGCTCTCCTTTTTTAGAGTCCTCTCCTATTTGTATTGGTCTTAGCCCTCATTTATACTCCTCTTTGGCTTCAAAAACCCACTTGGCAGCAACAAAACGCACATTATTACGCACTAGAGCGCCTAGGCGCTCAACATAGGCTAATTCCAAGCGCCTAGGCGCTTAACCAGGACCACAGAATTACAAAAATGCCACTCAGCTTTAATTTTCATGATTTTCGACCTTTTTCTTCTCCGAAATGACCATTTTGTCCCTCAAGCTCCAACCTACAACAAATAAACACAAAATACATAAAAAGATACTAAAAAATAATAAAAGATAACAATAATTAAGTTTAATAATATCGGATTCATAGGTATAAAACCTACTCATCATTAGGTCATCCCACCGCGGATTGAACCTCTTGCGTTCGTAGTTTGGCTACCCATACATGGGATCAAACTTCTCCTGCCTGCAGTTTATCCTCAACCTAGGATTAAACTTTCTCCTCCCTGCACTCTGACCTGCACATGGGATTACGCTTTTCTTCTCGCCCTGAGGGGCGAACTACGTCGACCTGATCTCCTCTTCAATAGGAGTACGTAGGCAACCATGTTACATGGCCCAGTCGCAATAAAACAAAAACAACAAAAACATTTCTACCCTCTTCTCCTTATAAAAACAAAAACAACCAAAAACATTCCTACACCATATCATCCATATACAGCGTTGAACCTCTTACACCAGGTTCGAACTACGCAGACCTGATCTCCTCTTCAATAGGAGTACATAGGCAGCCATTCATGGTGCGGTCTCACCCCTACCAAAATACAAACCATTGTCAGCGGGTATTGGGATTCTCTTTCAATCCACTACATTTCATTCGGCTTCAGACCAAAGGGATGGAATTACCTGAACTCCTCCCAAATAGGAGATTCGGCGACCATCTAAGCTGCGGTCATACCTTGAAGAGCAATACTAAACCATAAGAGGTGGAATTAACTAGGCTTCTCCTAAATAGAAGTACTGGAGACCATCTGTGGCGCGGTCAATCTCAGAGAGGAAAGCCACACTCTTCTCCACATTTCCGTTCAAAAACAAGTCCCAAGACACAAAAGATGGTAGGGTATACGTAGATCGATGATCCATTCTGAACTATCCAAAGACAACTCAATGTCCATCCACCAAGGAAGAATTTAGAATTCATCAAGATCACAAGCCCTGAAGCAGCAAGAAAAATATCAAGAAAATAGCAAGGCATATCTAAAAGGGAAGTGATCCAAAAATATATTTCCCTATCATATATAATGTTGTTTGATATATATACAATGTGAACTGTACATGACAAAATGGCTAAGCTAGTCTGTGCAGGTAAATACAAGATCATCTACGAATCAGGGTACATGCGAGCTAGAAAGACCAACATGGCATCCCTCTCAGATGAAGGAGGTAAAGTTGTAGTCTCCTGGATAAGAATATCCACACGACCCAACAGATCTGTATCCATCTGCATGATGACCATATGCTCATCGATATAAGCACTCATCTCTGCGATCATACCAGTGGTAAGGGACCTCGCTGCAGTACTATCTGTGACAGCCACATCCCGGGCAGATATAGCACTATCCCGCTCAACTATCACTGCGTCTCTGTCTGACCTGACCTCATCCCGTTCAACAACAGCGACATCTCTAAGAGCTAATGCCTCGTCTCTCTCTAATAGGGCGGCGTCCCTCACATCAAGAGAAGTCGACATCATAGATCGAATCTGGTCTCTCTCAAAGGTCATCAGATGAAGACTCTGCTCTAAATACTGCGTCGAGTGCTGGATCACAAAAGTACTGGTACTTGGTGAATCCAGAAGAAATGCTGGCAATCCAACAGCAGTATCCTCCTCAATGTAGGTACCAATGTCCTCTATAGGCTCTACATCGTCTAACTCAATCTCCGGTACTGCAAATACTGCTGCAACCGATAAAACCTCGTCTCCATCCATATGGAGTACTCTGCGGAATAACCGGAACAACTGGCAGGAAAAGCAGCTAGCTCACGCTGATCCAAGCAAGCGTATACATGAGATCGGTCCTCGGCTGAGAGGTATCGAGAAGCTGAGCGTTGACCTGCCGCCCCCTCGAAAGGATGAAAATCCTGGAACTGGTCAAACTGTGACATCACGGCCAATGGATGATAAGTCGCCACGCCCCTCAAGCCAGCCAAAGGGAGTAAATCCATGCCCGGAGAATGAGTAATGAAGCTGTATGGTGAGCAAAGCCCCGAGCACAATAATATGCTAAATGGATCTCGGATATCTACCAAAAATGCGGACCAGGACTGAGCATCTACACACTCCGATGGCTGAAAGGAATAAGACATAGCCACCTCATGGGAGAAACAATACCCGTGCCGTCTAAAGGTACCAACTGGTCGCAAATGTGACATAAACCACACATACAGCATGACCTAACTCCCTGTAAAAACACCCGACGGGTAAGTACGGCAGTAGGACGATGATCGCAAGGTCTCTGCCACGATCATAGGTACAATGGTACGACCCTCCCTGAGAGCTCTCACCACCATGATAACGCCTATATCTATCTCATCCATGTACCGCGGCATGTACACGTATGACAGTACATAAAGCATTAGTACATCAACTCTGGCCAAACGCCAATGATCCTCCGACACGGTGAAATCCCCTGAATGTCGTGAATAGCTATCCTCTGTACCAAATCTGTCATACAAAAAACGCTGAGAGATCACATGGCTAGATGTCAGCTCATCCTGTACCAC
The DNA here is from genome assembly GCA_020205505.1 of Panax japonicus. Classification (NCBI taxonomy): domain Eukaryota; kingdom Viridiplantae; phylum Streptophyta; class Magnoliopsida; order Apiales; family Araliaceae; genus Panax; species Panax japonicus. The sequence continues at coordinate 59,937,599 of CM035113.1, forward strand.
TCTGCGCCTCAATCCTGTGAGAGTCATGAATCGTCTACTCATGTCTCCCAAAGCCATGTGTACTCAAGGTCGGTCTACGGGCAGCATTGTCAAACGGGCATACTCCTCTAGAGTAGGAGTCAACTCATGGGTGCCAAAATGGAATACCTGCCTATCAGGTAGCTAATGCTCTATCATCCCATCCAGGAATCCTGCAGGAACCTGAAAAACCAAAAGGGTCATGGTATGTTGCAATAACAGATCTACAGTCACCCTATCTGGTGGTGACATGCTATCGTACCACGAGCTCATACCCAATACCTCCATTGATGGTGGGGTATGATCTATACGGCTAACTGTCGAAGAATACATCTGTGCGGGCCGTGTCATAAGACCATCCAGGGGTCAATACCGAGTATATCTTGACATACATACTTATGCATAACATGTTACATGCATAACAGATAATGAATGGAAATATGATATAGGGACTGAAAAAAACGGTGCATACATTCCTAAATATATCATCATCTAATATATCAGCTCTATACAGCTACCAATACATGAAAATGGGGCATAAATGCCCTACTGCTAACAGAGGCCTATCTAAAGATATAGCGAGAATGGCGAATAGCCACCCAATATCTAACAAAGGCCTATCAAAAGATATAGCGAGAATACACATCAGAAGAAGATAATGGTCTCGATGTCTACATCCTCAATCCTGTCCACCTGATGTAATTCCTCCTGAGCCACTGGATCTCTATCAACAGGGATGTCAGGCCTATAAAGGGGAGGATCTGCGTCAGCAAAACCAAATGGGTCGTCTGAGGGGCCAGCACCTGAGCTGGAAGGAACAAATGTCTCCGCCTCTTCTGGATCTCTACCAAAATGCCGAATAAATAAATATATGTGCCCGATCCAACTGCCGGGTCAAAGCTATCAATCTGGGTCAGATTAGTCGGAGCTCGGACACAAGCCACCCAATCCGTCATCATCAAAGATCTTGGAACCATGTCCCCCATAAACTGTGTGGCACGGGACTGGGCTCCAATAGTGCGAAGGAGCCACCAGCGCTGGAATATCTCCTGAGTACATGGACCCTCAGATAAATCAAAACCGTTAACTCCCAACAATGGAATATCAATGGCGGGTGACTGTGATACAGGCCAATGACGCCTAAATAGGAGGCAAGATCGGTATACAAATCTCCCCTATGGTGCTCCTAATAGCACGCTCTCCTAAATAGAGCTACCAGCCTCCATCGGTGAAAAGAGGAAATCTCCGGGTGGAAATCAAATACTCTACTCCAGTAGGGTGTCCATCCTCAAAACCGATGATTAAATGATCCCCTGAATATGGAAGCCATTGGATGGAGTCGACTGTCAGCAACTCCAGCTGCATACGACAATGAGCGAAGCCCTCAGATACAGGGACCTCTGGCAAAATAGAATGATGTCATCGTCGTCCTCGTGGATAGGTATCTAAGCCTAACACACTCACAGGACGCAAACATTGAAGCCTCTCATAGGCCCAAAACTGCCAACACAATGGCAAAACATTTGCTATTAGTAAACACTCTTAACCTGTGAAAGGAAAAGACAATAGAAATACTCACCAGCAAAAATGGGTAAAATCCTAGCCAAGCCTCGGTCAAACCCTGTGAGCGCAGACGCATGCCCCGGAGGAAATAGGAAATAGGCAATCGTACTCTCCTATACGGTCCACATCGCGTGTGGCGCTGACCAGAGCGAAAGATACCGTAAAAGAGTTATCTGCTATAAAGCAGCCTCAAATGATTATCAGGAACAATCGCCGTAGAACTCGATCCCTAATCCTGACATCATCAGGCATGGGCTCACTTAATATTCCGCTCATAACATCTACGCTCAAAGGACTTGAACGGACATTCCTACCTTTGAGCGTACCCGCCGGAATTCCTAACAAGGACCAGACGGCAGTAGGGGTGATATTCGCCATGCAAAGAACTAGCTCCCCTCCAAACTCCATACCTGTGATAAATCCCCAATCCATAGGCGTCATCATCACCTCGCAATCCAGCAGGTGGAGTGACTGAGTCTGATGAAACCATCGCTCAAACAATGCCCTAAGGTAACCCTAGGGACAACGACGGGGAAGGATAGAGAATAATGCCCCAAATCCCCACTCATGCACTACTGCTCTATAACCAGGATGAATCTCCTGGTACATGGAGTGGATGCTAAACCAGTTCCCCCGAGGCTGTGTAAAACCTGGAACCTGCATGAAGCACAGATCAACATCAGGACCCTTTTAATCCTCAACAATAGGAAAGAAGGAAGATAAAGTCTAACGTCATACCTCGTTAGCATGCAAGTACATCGATGGGTGTCTACCCAAATCACCTAGTAACTCCTTTATGAATTAAATAATAATAATAGTAGTAATAATAATAATAATAATAATAATAAGACTCCTCTTATTAATTTATATTTAATATTTCCAAAATATTAAATAATAAATTTTAAGCTATTTAATTTATTCTATCATCATAGATTAAATTAAATACACATAACTTATTATTACGATTATGCCATTAACTTCTTAAATAATTATTTTTTATTTTATAGTGTGACCCTTTAGGTTCTCCATATTAAACCGATTGTTAATAAATCAATTAGAACAATTCTAATCTTATTTAAATAAATATATTAAATTATTAATTTATTTAAATAAATAATATTTTTTCTACAATAGGGATAAGCCTCCCTAGCGGTCAATGACTTTCTAGATAATATAGATTTCAACATTAATCATAAAAGAACCTTTGAGTAAATAGTTATCGTACAATTCAATCCTTCCACCATACAATGTCCCAATTAAATATAAGACATGGAATTACTGTTAAGTCTTATTTTATTTAATTATATGTATTTCGATCCTTAAATGCATTACTCCAAATAATACAAATTAGAAACTCCTTTCTAATTTTATTCTGCCTTGGCCAATGACTACTGGGTTGTCATTTATCGAATCACATAGGATATTTCTCTTCTTTTATTAGAAGTGGTAGATTCTTTATTGATCATACATTACCTCAATGTACAACTTATTATACCCAAGCATACCCTTTGATATACCCTAAGGGTCTTAAGGAATAAGCCAATTATAACTCATCATACACAAGATATTATGATGATCTCAAGTCCAAGGATCACTTGTACTACTATCACTACAGGAATTTCTATTGACAGACAAGTAAAACTCCATTAGGTATTCCTCAGCGAGCCACGTTCAGTGAACTTATTCTCTAATAAGCACCTACATTCTTGCTTTATTGTCTTCACATAAATGATCATGAGATCAATCATCCTCATCCAATGAACAAACAACGTATGTACCGATCTATCCAGATTCACTAATCCCCAATTTAGTAATCCAACGATTGGGAACTATTTTAGTTTTAAGCTTTCTAAAAATTTAGATCTCATTAGAATGATCATCATCATTATTCTAAAAGCATTGCATAAAACTATGGGTTTATCACATATTATAAAGCATCATCATGTAGATAATTAAAAGTCTTTAATAAATTAATACTTTTTATTAATAAATGAATAAGATTGTTACAAAGTATATTTTTTTATCATCAAACATGATTAGCTTATGTGCATACTACTTTCAATCTCTCACTTGCACTAAAGTCAATCGTCATGGTATCTCATACACTTCTTCTCTAAGTGGCGATTATCGTGTTGTTGGATAAGCTTTAGTTAATGGATATGTAATGTTGTTTTTGAGAGTCCACTATCTCTATAGTGATTTCCCATCTTTCAATGATTCCTTTAATCAAATGAAAGTTCCGCAACACATGTTTAGATCCAAGATGAGACTTAGGAACTATTCCTAGTTCTGTAATGAACTTTTCACCCAAACAATCGACTTGCAGCTTAATTTAAAGTTATATACTTTGTCTTTATTACTTAACCAACAACTCTTTGTTGTTTGGAACCTTTCCAATTTCACTGCACCACCATTCAAGGTAACGTTTTACCTTAAAGTGGATTTTCTATCGTCTTGGTCTGTCTGAAAAACTTGAGTCTGTTAAGCCCTTTAGTTTTAATTTAGACCTACCATAAATTTTAATCACATCCTTAGTGCCGATTAAGTACTTTAAGATGTCTTTCACTGTCTAACGGTGATCTTCTCCAGAATATAACCGATCAACATTAGGTCTCGTATATTTTATTGTATACATGATTGTCACTCATGCAATCTCTCTTTTAGGAGTTTATGGGGATTATTAAGAGAGATACACTCCAGGGCTCATCAACATGAGACATCTCTTGGAGTTTGCCATGCTAAACAGCTTTAGCATTAAATGACTATACGTTTTTTGGGTTAAGCTGAGCATCTTTTTAAATCTATCTATATAGATTTTTATCCCCTATTATGATACTCTTCCCAAATCATTCATGGAGGAATGTTTAGATAACTTTATATTTACTGATTGTAGCATTGGTATGTTATTCTTTATCCGTAGTATATCAACATATAATACAATGAATATCACAATGCTCCCACTGACCCTTTTGTACACATTAGGTTCATTCTTGTTTTTGATAAAATCAAACTCTTTTGATTTTCATATCAAAACGAATGTTCCATTTTTGAGAAGATTACTTCAATCCATTTCTCTGAGTGTCTACAACTCTTACCTCGTCGTATTTAACTGGATCATCATCTTCTATGATGCGTACCTCATCATCATCATCTATGATGAATCCATACCTATTAGGTATCTTCGATACTATTCTAGATTTACGATTCAGTTGTGGTACAATAGGACTATCTACAGTTTCAACTTATTTGACTTATAGTGATTTGTGGCTCTTAAACTTTTCAAGATCTATTATCATCCCACTAGCCCCTTTAATGATAAACATCTTTATCTTAGAAGGCAACATGTTTTGCAAAAAAAAACCTTTTACTAAGTAGGATTATAGAACATATACCCTAAACTTACTTTAGGATGTCCCACAAATCTGTACTTGTCAAATCTTGTCCCAAGCTTATTCTTTGAAACCTTTTTCACATAAGCTGGACAACCCTTTATCTTAACGTACTTAAGATTATGAATCCTCCCTGTCCATAACTCTTATGGAGTCTTGAGGTTGAATTTTGAGGGTACCTTTCTCGTAGACATGCAACCATTTCTAGAGCATTATCCCAGAAGGATACTGGAATGTTAGTAAAATCATTATGGACCGCACTATGTCCAACAAGGTACGATTTTTCCTTCCAGATACATCAATCAATTATTACGTACCAGGAGGCGTCCATTGTGAGAAAACCATTTGAGATGATCCAGAAACTCATTGCACAAGTATTCCTTCCTTGATCCGATCAAAGAATCCTAATACTTTGCCAATTTATTTTACTTCTAAATTCTTTGAACCTTTCAAATAATTTACATTTGTATTTCAGAAAATACACACATTCAACTCTTTGAATGATCATCTCCTTTTCTTATACTAATTTTTTCAATATGCAAAATTATTTTCATGTAAGTCAAGTATACTAAATCCATTAAGTAATATTCCAGTTCTTTACAAAACATTATTATTATAAATAGAACAACAATTGTTCTTAAATATAATACCAAAGATTTCATTGTCCAACAACAAAATAGAAATAATATTTCCAACGAGAACTGGAATACAATAACAACTTATTATTTTAATAGATTTGCCCGTAGGCAGTGCTAAACTATAAGTTCCTATGGCTAATTCAGCAACCTTTGCTTCATTTCCCACACATAAGATTACTTATTATTGTTTAGCTTTCTACTTCTGCTTGGTCCCTTCATAAATCTATATTTATGATAACCAAAGTCGGTATCCAATACCTAAGTAGAACCTTGACTTAAAGAAAAATTTATTTTAAATCATGAACAAAATTGTATTTATAACCGAAACTTCACTAAGCTTCTTCTGGTTAGCCTCTGTAAGATGCTTCTGGTAGTTTCTTTCCAGTGTCCAGGCTTATTGTAGTGGAATCAAACTCATTTGCTATCTGTATCAGTTTTGTTCTTATTATCCTTTGTTTTTGCCTTTCTATTTACCTTCTTTGAATCGTTCTTCTTTTAGAAGATCCTTTGACCCCTACCAGTAAGACTTGGTCTTTCTTGGTTGGAAAGTGACTCTCAACATTTTTCAACATGTTAAGAAAATCAGCGAAGCTGATATCTAGCTTGTTCATATGAAAAATTCATAACAATTATGAGAAAGACTTCGGGAGTAACTGCAAGATCAAATCTTGGCTCAACTCTCCATCCATGACAAAACCTGTTGTCCTAATTGTTAAATTAAATTGGTCATGTTAAGGACTTTTGTATGTACTATAGTGTCATTAGTTATTCTAGATCGGAAGAGCTCATTAGATATCTAATATCTATCAGTCCTACTTTCATCACCATCAACTACTTGACGTGCTGGAGTATAGCAGGAGCATGCATAGTTTCATGCTGACGCTGAAGCTCGTTACTCATAGATGCGAGCATGATGCATTGAGCCAACTGTGCATCATTTTGCCACTTTCTAAAAGTAGCAATCTCTTCCTCAGAAGCATTTTCTGCAACCATTGCAGTGATAAGCGTATTAAGGACATAAGATAGCTTTTTAGCCGTGAGTACTATTCTCAATTTCCTTAATCAATCTGTTTAATTTGGTCTGATTAATTTAGCATCTAATATGCTACGCAGTGATAGTAATTTTAGACATTGTAAAATTCTGTAAATGAATTTATAATTAACAACATTTTAACATACATTCTTTTATTAATTACCAAAATAATTTAGGTCTTGTTTTAAATTGGTATCTCCCACTATTTTTATCAAACTATATTACCCTCAATGTATATAGTTCGGCGATATCTATTTAAAGATATGCTAGTGAGAATAAGGATCCCATTTCAAACACTACTAGAAAATCAAGAATACGTGACGGAATTTTGTGACAGTTTTTAAAAATAATCACAAAAGATAGTAATTTGTGATGGACTTTTTAAACAATCACAAAATAATAGTATATATGATGACTCTTAGTGATGACTAATCTTGTCATCAATGTATTATAATTGTGATGGTCATGTCAATCACACAAAATTTTTCTCGCAAAATAAACTTTCTTTTTGTGACGCACTAAGTCATCACTTATAAATATACCCTTTTTCGTGATTGCATTTAAGCTATCACTAATATTTTAATGTAAGAAATAATCAAAACAATATTTTATGACGGTCGTGAAGATCATTAAAAAAGATAGATTTTTGTGAAGACTTTTATTTGCAATTATAAAAAGAAGGTATTTTGTGATGGAATTTTCAAACCACCACAAAAAAATAAAATATATGATGGCTCTTATTGATGATTAATTTTACCATCATTATAGAGTATTCGTGACTGCCATTGCAATCACCAAATCTTATGTGGAAGTAATTTTGTTTAGTAAGTCAACTCACAATATGTTTCCTTTTATATTTTGTTTTAAAATTATAATCATGATTTGGACTTTGGTGTAGTGGTAATACTTATTATTTAGTTTACAAATGTGAGAGGGTTCGAATCCTACAAGTATCATTCGATACAACTAAGACAATGAAATAAATTATACTTAAATAGAGATTCACGTTCTTATATTTGATCCCTAAAATCTTATTTTTTTGTGAATACTTTGACAATCACAATAGATTACATGTTAATGTGATTGTATTAATCATCACAAAAGCACTGAGCGTTTACATGATTGCCAAAACCATCACGTAAAACCTTTCATGATAGGCGTATACAAGACGACCATTGTGAAGCTTAAAGCCATAACGTAAAACTTTTGTGATGGTTTTCCTACTTTTTGTGATGGATTTTGACCATCACAAATGATCATTTTTTTAGTAGTGAAATATATATATCCTTGTGTGTGCACAACAAACTATATATAAATAAATAGGTAGACCAAAATATAATTTGCATTATTAAAGCTAATTGGTATGTCTTGACCTTAGGTGAAGTTGGTGACCAAATCCAACAACCCCATGTGATTAAAATTGATAGCTATCAGCTCTAGATCAGCCATTACATGCATCATAGATTGTATTTATAGATTGGAGAGAGAGAAAATTCATTTGGTAGCCTCATTTTGCACAAAACACTCAACCATTCTCTCTCAACCCCAAACCTCCGAAATTTCCTTTATATATCAGTCATATATCAAGCCACACGAAATCCACTAACAGATCAGTAGCTAAGAATCATAAGACTGTCCATTGAAGGTATAAACCCTTAATTGCAAATCTGACCTTTAATCTTGTGTTAGAAGTTATGATTATGTGTTGTAATATGTTCTATGTAGTATTTATCAATGATCTGGGTTGATAGATGTTAGATCCATAACATCTAGAGGCTCGAATTTGAGGTATTACAAAAATCTGGAAAATTTTCTTCTGTGGTTTGACAACGAATGTCAGTAGCCACAAATCTTTCTCTGTTTGTGCTTTTTCTTGTTTTAAGTTTTGGATCTGTAGTTTGACATGTGGTCTGTCATCTAAAAGTGGAATCGCGGCCTTTACATGTATAGATTTCATGTTATTCTTGGTCAAAACATGTTGACCGGACATGACCAGTCGATTTCTGGGTAACCCATAAATCATAAAACAGTGTCTGACAAGCTTTTCAAATGACTTAATCTGTCATGTTTTATGTGTTTTGATTATGTGTTTGTATTCAGTTTGTAGCCTGTAATGTGTACTCTAGATCCATGGTTTTATATTCTCCAAAACATCAACGGGTCGAATGGAGTAGCTGGTCAAACCTAGCCATTTGGTCACGGATACAGTTTCTGGAATTTCCAAAAACCATAAGAACAGGCCTTCTGACATGCTTTGACCAAATAATAAATTATGATTGTGTTGTTGTTGAACTGTGATGTAATATATAAATGTTCTATGATATATAGGGCCTTTTAGCGACAGTTTAGTAATAAAATTAATTATTTTTATTAAATAAATAGAAAAATTAGATTTTAATTATCAAAAATACAAAATAAATTATTAAAAATTATTTTAAGGTCCAAAAATTAGTTTTTAATTATTTTAAATATATTTCATAAATATTTAATATTTTTGGAATATTAAAAGTATTTAATTTATTTAATTATAATATTAAATAAATTATTTAAAAATGATTAACATGAAAAATCATTTAAAATTATATAATAATATAAAAAATTCTTTTAATTTATTTTTAATTACTTTTAATATTTTGTGATGAAATTCATTAATAAATTAATATTAATGATAAATAATTTATTTAATAAATGAATTAAATAAATAAATTAAAAATGATTTTAATTTATTAAAAATCATTTTAAATAATAATAAGGAATTTAAAAATATTTTAAGTTATAAAATATAACTTTAATTTTAAAGGTAAATTTCATTAATTAATTATTATTGATGATATTAAGTTTATTTAATAATTATATTAAATAAATTAGTTTTAAAATGATTTTAATATTATAATAATCATTTTAAATGAAAATAAAGTATTTAAAGATATTTTAAGTTATAAAATATAACTTTTAATATTTAAAGGATAATTTCATTAATAATTTAATATTAATGATTATTAATTTATTATTAATGATATTGAATTTATTTAATAATTATATTAAAAAATAGTTTAAAAATGGTTTTATTAATTTAAAAATCATTTAAAAAGGATATAAATGAATTAAAAATATTTTAAGTTAACATTAATGACTTTTAATATTTTGATAAATAATACATTAATACTTTAATATTAATGATAATTGTTTAAAAATGATTTTAATTCTTTTAAAAATCATTTAAGTGTAATATTAATACTTTAAAAGTGTTTTGAGTTATTATAAATAACTATAATATTTTGGCAATGGTTTCATTAATAGTTTAATATTAATTAAATATTAATGATAATAGAATTGTTTAATATTTAAATCATTTAATAATGATTCCGGTGTCACTACAAAAAAAATGGGCCTTTAGCAACGATTTTTCGGGTAACGACTTTATAAGTCGTTGCTAAAAGTATATGTTTAGCAACGAAATTTGTCCTTCGTTGCAGATTGTGTCAGCCTTTCACTTTTTGCAACAAAATTCATATGTCGTTGCAAAATTTTGTTGCTAATTCGTTGGCGGGAAAATTTTTTGTTAGAAATTCGTTGCAAAATTTTCGGCCACTTGATTTCCCGTCATCGTGGGCAACGAAAGTTTTTTTGTTGCTAAAAATGGGGCTTTAGCAACGATTTTTCAAGCAACGGCTTTATAAGTCGTTGCTAAAAGTGTATATTTAGCAACGAAACTTGTCCTTTGTTGCAGATTGTGTCAGGCTTTCACTTTTTGTAACGAAATTCATAAGCCGTTGCAAAAATTGAAAACAAAATTCGTTAGAAATTCGTTGCAAAATTTCTAACCACTTGATTTCTCTTCATCGGGGGCAACGAAAAAAAAATTGTTGCTATATTTCGTTGCCTAATATGGACCACATTCATTGGCAAAAATTTTTATTTTCGTTGCATATCTTATACAACTTTATGCAACGACTATTAAAATGTTGCCTTAAATTAAGATAATCTCAATAAACATGTTTTTGTAAGACCATATTCGGTATTTGGAGAATTGTCAAAAATATTCATATTTAGTATTTAAAAATTATATCCAAATGTGAAACATATTCGAACCCGTGACCTATCATTTGGAACTTTGGTCATTTGAGCATTTGAGCAACACAAGTTATCTGTTAATATCTTGCAAGGATTAATATTTATATCAAAACATGAGATTTCCCCCATATATTCCTTCCTTCTCCTTCACTACATACCATTAATATAATCTGAAGATGTTATATACTACAATAATAATAATAATAATAATAATAATAATAATAATAATAATAATAACAATAATAATAATAATAATAATACTAATAAAAATAATAATAAAAATAATAATAATAACAATAACAATAATAATAAAGTTGTACCAATGGTGTGTATGTTTTTTTTAACTCCCGTTTTTCAAATTCTCATTTTTCTTGACGTGTAATTTTTTTTATAATAAAATATTAATTTCTCTTTATATCTTATATTAGAGGGTGTTTGGCAGTAACTTATAAGTTGGTTAAACTAAGTTATAAGTCATTTGTTATTATTTAGTGTTTGACAATAACTTAAATTTTAATTTTTTTTACTTATAAGTCATTATTAAAAAAAATGCATGCTTCATGTGCTATATTTTTATTATTATTATTATTATTATTACTATTACTATTACTATTATTATAATTATTATTATATTTACTATTATTATTATTATTATTATTATTACTATCATTATTAATTTTTATTATTAGAATAATTATTACTAATCTTATAATTATTATTTTTAATATTATAATAATTATAATTATTACTATTATTATAATTTCTATTATTAATATTATTGTTGTTGTTGTTGTTGTTGTTATTATTATTTTTATTATTATTGTTACTATTATTATTGTTATTATTATTGTTGTTATTATTATTACTATAATAATAATAATTATAATTATAATTATAATTATAATTGTTAGTATTAATTATAATTATTATTACTATTACTATTACTATTATTATAACTACTACTATTATTATTATTATTGTTATTATTAATCATTATTATAATTACTATTATTATTATTATTCCTATTACTATTATTATTATTATTATTATTATTATTATTATTATTATTACAATAATAATAATAGTACTAATAATAAAAAAGTCTGGCCCGACTCGTGGGCTTTTTAAAAAATAAAATAAAATAATGCTCTTCTTGAAAATTGAACTCTAAACCTCCCACTCTCTTTAAACAAATGATCAAACCAACTAAGCTATAACAATTTTTTTATTATAAAGTCACTTACCCTACACTAAAATACTAAAAATACTAATAACATATTTACATTAAATACTAATTAAAAAAATACAAAATTACTAAAAAAATTAAATTAAAAAATAATAAAATTCAAAAAAAAATACTAAAATTTTAATTATTTTGTTAATTAATAAAAAGAATAAAAATTAAAATTACATAATAATAATAATAATAATAATAATAATAACAGTCATAATAATAATAGTACTAATAATATTAATAATAACAGTAACAGTAGTAGTGGTAGTGGTAGTGGTAGTGGTAGTACTGGTGGTGGTGGTAGTAGGTGGTGGTGGTGGTGGTGGTGGTGGACTATTAGTAATAATAATAATAATAATAATAATAATAATAATAATAATAATAATAATAATAATATGTTTGGATAAACCTGTTAAATTAAACACAATTAAAATATAAAAATATGAGATTTCCTCCATATATTCCTTTCTTCTCCTTCACTACATACCATAACTAATTGTAATAATAATAATAATAATAATAATAATAATAATAATAATAATAATAATAATAATTATTATTATTATTATTATTATTATTATTATTATTATTATTATTATTATTATTATAACAATAACAACAACAACAACAACAACAATAATAATAATAATAATAATAATAATAATAATAACAACAACAACAATAATAATAACAATAACAATAACAATAACAATAACAATAACAATAATAATAATAAAAATAATAATAATAATAATAATAATAATAATAATAATAATAATAATAATAATAATAATAATAATAATAATAATAACAACAATAACAATAACAATAACAATAACAATAACAATAACAATAACAATAACAATAACAATAACAATAACAATAACAATAACAATAACAATAATTATTATAATATATATTTAGTTTAATGTGGATATTTAAGATGGGTATATATATATATATATATATATATATATATATATATATATAGTAATAGAATTTAAGCTACCACTGAGCCAATCTATGGATATTACGCATAAACTATTGTAAAAAAAAATAGATTATTTAATATAAGTAAATATTTAACTTGAGATTACATAAAATAATAAGAACTTTTATTCTTAGACGGAGGGAGTAACTTAAATCATAAAAATATTTTTATGTCAAAAAAAAACATAAAAAGAAGAATAGTAATGGTATACCCCTAGCTATTCCTAGTTCTCCTTTTACATTTTTCCAAATATATTATAAAATTAAATTATAATACTATCAGTTCTAAGAGAAAACATAAAAGATGAAGAAAAATTTATTATGTTTTATGAACTAAAACAAAATAAATTTATTTAAAAATGACTTATAAGTCATTCCTAATAAGTTAGTTTGACCCATATTAATGTAATATCAATTTTATCCCTATTTTATTTAATTTTTTTTTAAAAAAATGAATTTATAAAAAAGAAGAGTAAGATGCAACGCCATTTTAATTGGCGTTAGAATCTTTATTTTTATTTTTTATAGCTGAAGTCTAATATACTCCTTCATTTCCAATGTGGATGATATAGAATAAATATAAAATAATATTGATATTTGTAAACAAGTACAAGAGATTAAAGAAATTAAAATAAGAGATATTCCAACGTGCCGGTTAAAGTGATGTTACTTCTTAATTCTTTTTTGGCAAAACTAATGATTTAACCATCGTAGTTGGCAAGTTTTTCTTAATACACTACTGAACTATATAATTAGGCTCACTTTCATTCAATTTTACCATCTCACTGTGTTATATTTGATAATTCTGCTTATTGGACTGTATGATGTGTTGCAGGCAACAAGTTCCTTCTTTAGGCAGCCTGTAGGATTTGCCCCTGATCATGAGCCGTCCTTAGAAGAGCTTGTAGCTCTAGACATAACTGTAGAGAGGGTAAGTTATTGGATCCTTTGATAGCAACGATTAATGTATTTTCGATTGGTTATCCTTTTGTTCTTGACCTTGAATTTTCTGGTTATATTTAGAAGACATTGCTTCAGCTATATTGTCAGCAATTACAGATGATGAGTTCATCCATTGCAACATTTAAATAGCTTGATCAATGGCCAGCTAAAGCAGTTTTTCAATTGCATCTAATCAACTAAAATAACAACTATATTGCACAACAACTATACAACCTAAGCAATTACTTTCAACTCCAAACTACGGTCATTATCAACATTGTAATCATGCTTTATGGTACCTCATACCTGGAATTTTTTTTATTCTTGATAAAAACTGGCATAAGTTGGTGGATACTAGTAATATGAATATTCTTTTCTTCCTTGTGTTTGAGACTATTGTATCAAATACGGTATTTCAATCTTTTTTCCTAGAATGGTATTAACAATGCATTTGGTGTAATGTTTTCTCCCCGGTAATAGTTGTCGACCTACCACTGCATTTCGTGATTGTGCCGCTTCTTACAAAGGAAAATTTAAAGTTCAACATCAATACGGCACTCAGGAAGACGTTGAAAAGATTTTCCATGAAATAATTGTGCACATCGTCAAGATTATGACAGATCCCTTTGGGAATTACCTTATCCAAAAGCTTCTTGAAGTCTGTAACGAGGATCTGCAGATGCAAATACTTCATTCCATTACCAGAAAAGCTGGAGATCTTGTTAGAATTTCATGCAATATGCACGGGTTTACTTTCTCTCTTTCTCAAGATCTCTTTGTTCCTTTCCCTTTGTTATCAAGAATTTAGTACTTTGAAACATCCACTTACTATTATATCTTAAAACAGGACTAGACCTGTCCAGAAGGTTATTGAAACCCTGAAGACTCCAAAGCAGTTCTCTATTATTGTTTTTGCACTAAAGCATGGAATAGTTACTATGATAAAGGACATGAATGGCAATCATGTTGCACAGCGCTGCTTGCAGTACTTAACTTCTAAATACACCGAGGTAAATAATACCCTGAGAACATATACAGGAATTGATACGCTCCTTCTCCCTTCATGTTTTATTTTAATGATGTTACTCATGTGAAATAATTTATTGTTCGTGTTTTGGAGAATAGGATCTAATTTATTATTTAACTATATTGATGTGGCATTTTCCACCTGAATCTTGTATTATCTAGCAACTTATTATGCTTGCAGATCTAGCAGATTTGGTAGGCTGCAAACTATTCTGGCAGGGAAAAATCTATACATCAAATTTAACTGCAGCACGGGTGATGCTATGGAAATAAACATGGTGTCCAAGGGTGTTCAGAATGTGTTGGAGTTCCTTCAAAGTGATTTCATGGACAAGGATGTAATTGGTATTTCTGGTGAGTTCTTATTCTCAATCGAGTTTGGATTTCAATCCTTAAACTGATATAATATTATTGTAAGATGGCTTGGGGACTAAAATTCTTGCAGATGTATAATTGTTCAGCTTTGTTGAATGTGGAACTCTTTCATAGTTGATCCATTGTAACTACGTTGACATGTATATGACTTTTGTGTGCCATCTCATACTTGGGGCCAGCTTCCCTCCCCTTGGATTTCAGTCTATACTATGATTTGGGTAATTAAGTTGTTCTTTAGATCACTATGAATCTCTCTCTCTATATATATATAATATGACTTTTCTTCAAACTCAATTTTTTTATTTGTTTCTAAGGTAATTATTTTATTGCTTTATGCACTTTTCCATAATGATGTAAAAAGCTACAATTCAAGCTATGCAAGTCCTTTTCACTCTTGTTGGTTTAACTTTTGGCTTGACTTTGGAGTCAACTTATTCCTTCTTGGAGCATCTATTGACGGGGCTGACTATCTCTTTGATTTACTTACTATATATACTCTTGGTTTTCTACTTGGTTTTTATTTTTCTCTTAATTGCCTTTAAAGAAACATTTTTTTACCAAGAATAACGTGTTTGAAAGAAAGTTGTACGAGTGATATAGGATGTGTTTATTACAACTTCAAGTTCAATTGTATACGACAATATGAAAAAAAATAAAAAGAGTGTTTTGTCGGTGGTGGTCAGTTGTTAGTCTTTACTCCTATGTCTTTTTGCAATTCCTTCTTAAGGTCATTTTGAATTGATTTTACACGAGGATCAATGCTTTGTGCTCTGTATCAAAATTCAAAGACCACTATGAATGACTTTGACAATGTGCAACGTTCACAATACACGCTTTTTATGATGCAACAGTCAGCCATGAATTTTCACTAAATGTGCCGGATTGGGGCCTCAGTGTGTGGTTAGATCAATTGGTTGCTACCTGTGTCCACAAAAGGATGTCTAAGATTACAATGGGTTGACAAATTTAAGGTTGGAAAATTAGAGGAGAGAGGATAAAAGTTGTTCCAATATTATTTGGACCCACACAAATAGCGTAATTAACTTGAGAGTGGAATGTTCTTACGGGGATATGTGCACTCTGGGTTAAATTATTATGAATGTCATATTTCACATTTAGTTTGTTTACTTTAGACTTGTGACAACCTGATATTTTCTATATAAATAAATCATAAATTTTGTGTATAAATTTTTTTTTTAAAAAATATGAATGATATGTGTCAAGGTAATGTGTAATTATAATTATATGTGTGATAAATAAAATTTATTTATTACATTAAGTATTGCAAATAAACTTATTTTATACTAATTAATTCCTTATTAGAAATGTTTTATTAATTATTTTTCAAGGAAAATATAATTTTATATTATTTAAATAATATATGAAATAATTTTAGAATAATTATTTATTTTAAAGGTAAGAATGTGTGAAAGGTATTATGTATGTATTTATGTGATGAATATAAAATATATTTATTACATGAATGGATATGAATAGTTTTATTCTAGAATTATTGCTCATTATAAATTATATTATAATAATAATTAGTTTTATAGTAAAAATGTTTTTAATGATTATTTTCCATGAAAATATGATAATTGTATTAATTGAATAATATATGATATGATTATAGAATTTTTATAATACTTATTTTATTATATGAATTTTGTTCAAGATATTAAGTAAATTATTTCTACTTAATTATAAGGTTAATTATGGCAGATAAAATCAGATATGGAATCCAAACCCTAATTCTGGGTTTTGATCAAGGAATGAGAATAATAATATTATATTATTATTTGTAAGTGTTATAGATATGTATGGTTATGTGTGTAATGTTAATGTGTGGAACAATTTTAGTGTTAATGATAACCTTAACTTTGGTTATGGGATAAGGAATAATGATAAGGAATATTATATTTTGATTTTTCAGTGCTATGAATATTTAATGTATTTCTGTATTGATAATGGTTGGTCAATTACGGCGTATTATGACCAAACCTTAGTAATAATGTTAAACTCAAATTTGAGATCCAGATTAGAGTGCAAGATTGTTTTATAAGTGTGTTATATAATTTATGGCATGTATTAAATGTATTAATTAGGTAAACCCTAATTAAAGTTCTAGAAACCCTTAATAATTTTTAGAAAACCCTAAATTATTAACCCTAATTTTAAGTGTTAAAATCCTAATTTGAAACTCAGCTGTGAGTTCAAGACTGTTGTTTAATTGTGTGATATGATATATGTTATGCATTATATAATTTTGTAATTAAACCCTATTTAATATTTAGAAACCTTATTTAAAAAATAGAAACCCTAGTTTCAAACTGTTAAAACCTAATTGATTTGACACTTTAATGTGAAAGTCATTCATGACTTTGAAAATTTGTTAAGTCGTTATGTAATCACGATAATGTGATTTATGATCGGTGATATATTTATTAACCCTAATTAGGGAGAATCGCAATTATTCAAAATCCTTATTAATTTTATGGATTATAAACCATAATTTCAAAAGTTAGAACCCTAAATTGCTTATTGTAAACCTTAATTGCCAGTTTGGGAAATGAGATGCTAATTAGTGTTGCTTAACCCTAATTAGAAAAGTGCTATAATTAAAGATCTAAATTAAATTAGTAAACCCTAATTGGTATTTTTAGAAACTAAAATTTTAATTTATTATTTTATTTTATTTTATTGTAAAAACCCTAAATTAGAAATCCTAGATTTTGTTTGCTTATAAAACCTAAATTACACAAACCCTAAACCCTAAGGGTTTGATAAGTTACCATAATACCATTAAAATGAATTATCAATTGATCATTTTGCCCTTATTGCATAATTGAGGATTTCTTGCAAATCTTGCCAAGATTGGAGTTGGTAACCTAACCCAACAACTCCATGTGACACCTAGCAACAAAAGTCAGCAGCAACAAGCCTTATATCAGCCAAATTCATCCATCTTGTGTGTCTATAAATAGATCAAGAGAGAGAAAGTGCTCATTTTTATCACATTTGATCAACATCCACTCCCTTAAGACCCTCTCTCTCTAACTCACGAAATTTCCTTCATAAATCAGTCCTAAACAAAGCCCCACTAACACCATAACCAAATCAGAAACAAAGAATCGGGAATTTTGCATTTAAAGGTATAAAACCCTAGCTTTAATTATGTCCAAAATATGTGTTAGATGTTATGTTTAGGTGTTAAAATATGTTGTTTATGGTGTCTTATGATGATCTGGGTTGCTAAATGTTGGATCCAGAACATTTAGAAGCTCGGATTTGAGATTTTACAAAATCTGGAAAAATTATTTTTGGATCTGACAACCGAATGTCAGATCGTCTAGATCTTTGTGTATTTGTGATTTTTGATGTTTTGTTGTTTGAATCGATAGCCTGTTATATAGTCTTTAAGATTCAAGTGGTAGAATAGCCATTTGATGTCTAAAATTAAAGATATTTATGGTCAAATAACGTTGATCGAGGTTGACCGGGCGAAATTCTGGGCAACCCAGAATTTGAAAAACTGAGTCTGACAAGTTTTGCTACGTCTAGATCTGATAGTTGTGATGTGATATAATAATGTTATTGTAACCATGTTGTAGCCTATAAAATGCACTTGAAATTAATGTCTTTAGATCTTGTAAACAAGCCGTAGATTGAATGGAGTGGTCGGTCAAAGTAGCATCCTTGGCCACATTTTCTATTTTCTGGAATTTCCAGAAAACATTTGATCTCAGTTTCTGACATGCTTTGACCACTTAATTTATCGAGATTGATTTACTAATGGACAGATTTTGTGGTTTGGTATTGTTCCTTAACATAAGGACTATATTCTAAAACATTTAGATGACAAGATACATGAACAGATCATAGTTAAAATCGAGCATTAAAATTGCTGGTTGGACAACCTGGGTTTATGGAAAACCCAGAATCCACCTGACAGCTTCTTTAGAGGCTTAGATCTCTTTGTGTATTTATAGTATGGCCTAGATTTTGATTGTTTATTGTAGTATTGTGAAATTACTACAAGACCATGGCTAGATATTACCAAGAAACAATTTCTATTGAAATCTACACGCGGTCAAACGTGATAGGTTGTTAAGCCGGCTGTCAGTGTTCTTGAGGCTCATGAACACCAACAGCGACGCTTTTTGTCGCTAAAGACCTACAACGACGGTTTCTATTATATATTTTCCGAAAATTACTTAAAAAAAATAAATAAATTATAAAAAATACAAAATAAATTATTAAAAATTATTTTAAATTCTGAAAATTAGTTTTTAATTATTTTAAATATATTTCATAAATATTTAATATTTTTGTAATATTAAAAGTATTTAATTTATTTAATGATAATATTAAATAAATTATTAAAAAAGATTTTAATATTTAAAAAAAATCATTTAAAATTATATTATGGTATAAGAAAATAATTTAAGTTATTTTTGATAACTTTTAATATTATGTGATAATTTTCATTACTAAATTAATATTAATGATAATTAAGTTATTTATTAAATGAATTAAATAAATGAATTAAAAATGATTTTATTAAATTAAAAATCATTTTAAATAATAATAAGGTATTTAAAAATATTTTAAGTTATAAAATATAACTTTTAATATTTAAAGGTTAAATTCATTAATTAATGATATTTAATGATATTAAAGTTATTTAATATTTATATTAAATAAATTAGTTTTAAAATGATTTTAATATTTTAAAAATCATTTTAAATGAAAATAAAGTATTTAAAGATATTTTAAGTTATAAAATATAACTTTTAATATTTAAAGGATAATTTCATTAATAATTTAATATTAATGATATTAAATTTATTTAATAGTTATATTAAATAAATAGTTTTAAAATGGTTTTATTTATTTAAAAATCATTTAAAAGGGATATAAATGAATTTAAAAATATTTTAATTTATAATTAGTAACTTTTAATATTTAGATAATAGTAATGGTAATTATTTAATAATGACTTTAAATGTTTTAAAAATCATTTAAGGGTAATGTTAATACTTTAAAAGTATTTTTAGTTATTATAAATAACTTTAACCTTTTGGTAATGGTTTCATTAATCTATTAATATTTACTAAATGTTAATGATAATAGAATTGATTATTATTTAAATTATTTAATAATGATTCTGATATTTCAAAAATTATGGTAAATGGTAATAATTATTTTATAATTATTATAAGGTCATGAAAAATGATATGACTGTTATTTAATTAGTCTAAATGGATATTGAACAACTGTTTAGAGTCTTAGACTCGATAATTACCCGATAAAGTTGTCGGTATACCGACATGGTTCAGAAATTGATCTGAACTTAGAAATTTAGTTAGTTAATTATTTTATTTGTGATTCAATGGTGGATAAAGTTGTCGGTAGACCGACATGGTTCAGAAATTGATCTGGACTTAGATAATTTTGTTAGTTAACTGTTTATTTGTGATTCAATGGTTGTTAAGGTTATGTGGCTATGTGATTAGGAATGTGCTGACTGTAATAGGCAGTGTTATGTGTACGTTATGTTATACTAATCAGTAAAATGATTTGATTAATGATAGGTTTCGGTATAACAGATAGTAATTACCTTCGTAAATAGTAATTACCTTCGTAAATAGTAATTACCTTCGTCAATAGTAATTACATTCGTCAATAGTAATTACCTTCGTAAATAGTAAATACTTTCGTAAATAGTAATAAATCTTCTATAAATAGAGGCCTAGGGCTTCATTATTTTTCACGAATTCGTTCAAGCTATAGAGAGAGAAAGTATAGAGAGAATAAGAGAGAAAGAAGAAGAGTATTCAGTTACTACACTACTGCAGTATTCAATCTCCTAATAAGGTAAGGGGTGTTATTCTTTCTTCTTGAAGAGAACTTATGTTATTCCATTCTTTGTTATTATGTTGGAATACCCTGTAAAAGTGGCATACCCTATACATGACCTGTATACGCGGAATACCCTATACTTGGTGAAATCCTTATGTTATTCCATTCATTATTATTCTGTTGGAATAACCTGTATACACGGAATACCCTATACTTGGTGACATCCATTTACTATTATGTCTTTATATTTTTGTTGGAATATCCTGTCTGTGCTATACGCCGGACCTGGTTCCGTCTTTATTATTATTCTGTTGGAACATCCTGTCTGTGTGTTTTACGCCGGACCTGGTTCCATTCTTTATTATTCTGTTGGAATATCCTGTCTGTGCGTTTTACGCCGGACCTGGTTCCGTTATTTATTATTCTGTTGGAACATCCTGTCGGTGTGAATTTCACCTGACCTGGTTCTGTTATTATTATTCTGCTGGAATAACCTGTCTGTGCGGTCTATCGCATGCATGGTGATTTCTTTTGTTATTCCATTCTTTATTATACTCAGTTGGATAAAACTTTGACTTTTATACTCCATGAAATTAGTGGAATATCCTTGATATTTGCGCTTCATCCAGTATCTTTTCATGGAAATATTCTTCTGAGCATTCTTGAATTTTACACCACAAAACAGTATCGTGTTGACAATTTGGACGTTAATAATTCCTGGATAAAATAATTCTTGAACTTGTCTTATTGAATTCTTATATCATTGTCATCATCCTCATGTTTATATTTTGTTGAAAGTCATTTGTGGCCTGTAGTGCATAGATGGACTTGGTATGATTATGACCAGGGATTATTCGGTGTAATCATGATCGTAATATTACAAATGAAGTAAAAATTAAAAATCCTCATTGGCCCGTAGTGCATTGATGGACAGTTGTTGGCATGATCATGACCATTAATGAATACACAAATATTCTTGGCCGTAATGCATGAATAATTGTGGTCGTGATACTAAAGAATATCATTGGCCGTAGTGCAGGGGTGATTCGATGATGTGAAATATTTATTAAGCTGAGTCTCAGCTATAACAGTGATGAAAAACCTTTTAAATCATAAAAGATAGTAGATTTTATTTTCTACTTGACTCTTTTAATGAATTGCTGATTCTGCTGCAGTTAAACTTGATATTTATAATATTTTATCAGTTTAACACTGTTGAAGGCTAATGATAATTTATTCTGCATTATCTTAGTCATAATATTTCTTACTGGGCTAGTTAAGCTCACCCTTTCTTTCACTGTTCTCTTCAGGAAATGAGAATATAGCTGGGACGAGTCAGGGAACGGAGTGATGGACCAGAGAATAATATTAGTAGTCCTCGTTATTCTGTTAAATAGTGTGACAATAATTGTATTGAGGACTCCTTTTGAGTTTGTATGATCTCTAGTAGACAATTATTGTATTCAAACTTACAGTTGTATTTTGTCATATTATACACGACAGTGGTATTAGTAAGTTGTATTTGAATTCTGTACCATGTATCTGACGACTCAAGATGGGTGATGTATACCTAATTTTGGGGGCGTCACAAAAAATGTCACAGAAAACCCATGTATAGACAATACACAGTTTAAAAAATTTGAAAGAGGGTTGTTATGTTATTGTTATTGGTACAGATTACTTCACAACTATTGACCGGTTGTAGAAGAATATTATAAAGAAAACATTTAAATTCTTTCAAATTATATATATATATATATATATATATATATATATAAATACTTGCTGGGCACTTAAATGCTCATCCTTGCTTAATTTAAATGTTTTCAGCTAAGTGTGAAGAACTGGAAAGTTCGGCCAAGATCAAGTGAAAAGGAAAGCAAACGGGACATGTTATTGGTATCATTTGTAATATATAGACTGTATTAAGTTAATGATATGTATTATATATCATGTAAAGAATGTAGTAAAGGTTGCGTACTTGGGATTAGACTCTGATAAATGTAAGTTAAGTTTAAGTTTTATATTATGGTTATTATTATTAGTAATTATTTCGCTCATAGAAATGGTATCGTGAAGTACCGAGTTCGGGTTTTAAGTATCCGGGTTTGGGGACTTTACAACTTGGTATCAGAGCTATAAGGTTAGAATCTTTAGGTGGGTTAGACCTTAGGCTATAACCTTAGAACAGAGGGAAACGTTGAAAATATAAATAACTCATATAGAGTTTAAAAAAGAGATGAATTGAATAAATTCATCGTCAAACAAAATAAAAGATAATTTATAAAACTATTATGTGTTGTGTGTATTTAATATTTGCTAGTCAGGATAATTTTGTGTGTGGGTGTTAGAAAGGAACAGAATTAGGATACCCTTAAGTCGTAAAGAATAAGTCAACGTCCATGACTGAGCCAATATCAAAGCTAATAGCTGCAATAGAGGTTCACATTGAAAGCTACCTCAAAGAGGTGGTTATTTTGGAAAGTATAGTACTGGATCAAGAAACGCTAAGTATAACTGATAGGTAAAGTATAGTTAAAGGATTATAAGTGGCCAATGTCGAGTTCTTAAACTCATATGTTGGTGAGGAGTTCTTAAACTCATAAGGTGTTGAAAGTTGTGACAAATTGGATATAGTTATGTGTAAATGGATATTGAGAATAATGGAAATAGATAGGTTACTAAGCAATTAATCGTTAGTGAATGCGTAAGGATAGGTAGTATTAGTATTAGTTGGATATGTATGATTTTAGGTGGTATATATGATAGGTGTGTTGGTGTAATGTAATGTTTTGTATAAGTTATGGCAGCGATTCCCGACTTTCGAGTCAAAAAGGGATAACGGATGTTTAAAGCAGTGTGTGCCAAAGCATGTCAAGTGGTATAAATATGAGTTTATGTTGGATTAATGAGATAAATTGGTATAAAGATAGTAGATATTTATTTGGTCGCTGGTTATTATAATAGACCGAGTTTTCAAAATATAATATTTTGAGTACATGATTATGTGAATAGAAAGTTTTGCGTTTACGATAGGGCTTAGAATGTAAGAATAATTTATGAAAATGCCGTAAAAAAAAAACGAAACCAAAGGATAGAAGGACCTGTGAACAAAGCTGGAGGACAACCAGACCCGACACAGAATTTTGCGAACGCGGACGATCAAGCTATGCAGAACGAAATACCAGTCGCGGGAAATCAACTAGACAATCGATTGACAAACTTCAAAGACTTCAAGACAACCGGACCGCTAGGATTTAGAAGATCAACCGACCCTGTTAAAGCGTATGTGATAGCTAGGATAATGGTGGGGCAAAAGACAACTTTTGTCACCTATATGATAAAAGAAGACAATTTCAATAACTAAGCCAGAAATGTGATTAAAAGAAAAGTTTGTGTGTGGAAAGTAAGGACAGAAGGGATATATATCTTTCCAAAATGTCCCAATCCAATAATGTATAGTGAATGTGTTGTGTGCGAATCAATAGTAAAAGACTGTTAAAGAAAGGAAATGGAAACAAGGAATGCGAATACGGAACAAGGCAGCAGGACATTGGCGACAACGGGACCAACTTCAACAAATAAAACAACGAAATCAACAGCAAGCGTCTTCAGCGGGACTGTTCGGGATTCGGTAGCAGCCGGGGATGCAACTCCAGGTATTAATCTAACCAATTTTTATTTTCTTATTATTTTTTTATATATATAGTAAATTATTTTTATAAATTATTTTGAAGGAGGAATTTGAGTTCTCTTAGAAATCAAATTTCTGTTTAAGGAGATAGATAAGCGTTATGCTGAATAATTAATGATCGATTCGATCAATTATGATCGAGATCTAATTGTAATAATTGTGTATGTTATGTACTCTAGTATGTATAGGTTTTAAAAGGTGATTCCGGGGACGGAATCTTTATAAGGGAGGGTGAATGTGACAACCTGATATTTTCTATATAAATAAATCATAAATTTGGTGTATAATTTTTTTTTTAAAAAAATATGAATGATATGTGTCAAAGTAATGTGTAATTATAATTATATGTGTGATAAATAAAATTTATTTATTACATTAAGTATTGCGAATAAATATATTTTATACTAATTAATTCCTTATTGGAAATGTTTTATTAATTATTTTTCAAGGAAAATATAATTTTATATTATTTAAATAATATATGAAATGATTTTAGAATAATTATTTATTTTAAAGGTAAGAATGCGTGAAAGGTATTATGTATGTATTTATGTGATGAATATAAAATATATTTATTACATTAATGGTTATGAATAGTTTTATTCTAGAATTATTGCTCATTATAAATTATATTCTAATAATAATTAGTTTTATAGTAAAAATGTTTTTAATGATTATTTTCCATGAAAATATGATAATTATATTAATTGAATAATATATGATATGATTATAGAATTTTTATAATACTTATTTTATTATATGAATTTTGTTCAAGATATTAAGTAAATTATTTCTACTTAATTATAAGGTTAATTATGGCAGATAAAATCAGATATGGAATCCAAACCCTAATTCTGGGTTTTGATCAAGGAATGAGAATAATAATATTATATTATTATTTGTAAGTGTTATAGATATGTATGGTTATGTGTGTAATGTTAATGTGTGGAACAATTTTAGTGTTAATGATAACCTTAACTTTGGTTATGGGATAAGGAATAATGATAATAAAATTATAATATTAATTATATTTTGATTTTTCAGTGCTATGAATATGTAATGTATTTCTGTATTGATAATGGTTGGTCAATTATGGCGTATTATGACCAAACCTTAGTAATAATGTTAAACTCTAATTTGAGATCTAGATTAGAGTGCAAGATTGTTTTATAAGTGTGTTATATAATTTATGGCATGTACTAAATGTATTAATTAGGTAAACCCTAATTCAAGTTCTAGAAACCCTTAATAATTTTTAGAAAACCCTAAATTATTAAAAACCCTAATTTTAAGTGTTAAAATCCTAATTTGAAACTCAACTGTGAGTTCAAGACTGTTGTTTAATTGTGTGATATGATATATGTTATGCATTATATAATTTTGTAATTAAACCCTATTTAATATTTAGAAACCTTATTTAAAAAATAGAAACCCTGGTTTCAAACTGTTAAACCCTAATTGATTTGAAACTCTAATGTGAAAGTCATTCATGACTTTGAGAATTTGTTAAGTCGTTATGTAATCACGATAATGTGATTTATGATCGGTGATATATGTATTAACCCTAATTCGGGAGAATCATAATTATTCAAAATCCTTATTAATTTTATGGATTATAAACCATAATTTCAAAAGTTAGAAACCCTAAATTGCTTATTGTAAACCCTAATTGCCAGTTTAGGAAATGAGATGCTAATTAGTGTTGCTTAACCCTAATTAGAAAAGTGCTATAATTAAAGATCTAAATCAAATTAGTAAACCCTAATTGGTATTTTTTGAAACTAAAATTTTAGTTTTTTATTTTATTTTATTTTATTTTATTGTACAAACCCTAAATTGGAAATCCTAGATTTTGTTTGCTTATAAAACCTAAATTGGCACAAACCCTAAATCCTAAGGGTTTGACAAGTTACCATAATACCATTAAAATGAATTATCAATTGATCATTTTGCCCTTATTGCATAATTGAGGATTTCTTGCAAATCTTGCCAAAATTGGAGTTGGTAACCTAACCCAACAACTCCATGTGACACCTAGCAACAAAAGTCAGCAGCAACAAGCCTTATATCAGTCAAATTCATGCATCTCGTGTGTCTATAAATAGATCAAGAGAGAGAAAGTGCTCATTTTTATCACATTTGATCAACATCCACTCCCTTAAGACCCTCTCTCTCTAACTCACGAAATTTCCTTCATAAATTAGTCCTAAACAAAGCCCTACTAACACCATAACCAAATCAGAAATAAAGAATCAGGAATTTTGAATTTAAAGGTATAAAACCCTAACTTTAATTATGTCCAAAATATGTGTTAGATGTTATGTTTAGGTGTTAGAATATGTTGTTTATGGTGTCTTATGATGATCTGGTTTGCTAAATGTTGGATCCATAACATTTAGAAGCTCGGATTTGAGATTTTACAAAATCTGGAAAAATTATTTTTGGATCTGACAACCGAATGTCAGATCGTCTAGATCTTTGTGTATTTGTGATTTTTGATGTTTTGTTGTTTGAATCGATAGCCTGTTATATAGTCTTTAAGATTCAAGTGGTAGAATAGCCATTTGATGTCTAAAATTAAAGATATTTATGGTCAAACAGCGTTGACCGAGGTTGACCGGGCGAAATTCTGGGCAACCCAGAATTTGAAAAACTGAGTTTGACAAGTTTTGCTACGTCTAGATCTGATAGTTGTGATGTGATATAATAATGTTATTGTAACCATGTTGTAGCCTATAAAATGCACTTGAAATTAATGTCTTTAGATCTTGTAAACAAGCCATAGATTGAATGGAGTGGTCGGTCAAAGTAGCATCCTTGGCCACGTTTTCTGTTTTCTGGAATTTCCAGAAAACATTTGATCTCAGTTTCTGACATGCTTTGACCACTTAATTTATTGAGATTGATTTACTAATGGACAGATTTTGTGGTTTGGTATTGTTCCTTGACATAAGGACTATATTCTAAAACATTTAGATGATAAGAAACATGAACAGATCATAGTTAAAATCGAGCATGAAAGTTGCTGGTTGGACAGCCTGGGTTTATGGAAAACCCAGAACCCACCTGACAGCTTCTTTGGAGGCTTAGATCTCTTTGTGTATTTATAGTATGGCCTAGATTTTGATTGTTTATTGTAGTATTGTGAAATTACTACAAAACCATGGTTAGATATTACCAAGAAACAATTTCTATTGAAATCTACACGCGGTCAAACGTGATAGGTTGTTAAGCCGGCTGTCAGTGTTCTTGAGGCTCAAGAACACCAAAAGCGACGCTTTTTGTCGCTAAAGACCTACAGCGACAGTTTCTATTATATATTTTCCAAAAATTACTTAAAAAAAGAAATAAATTATAAAAAATAAAAAATAAATTATTAAAAATTATTTTAAATTCCGAAAATTAGTTTTTAATTATTTTAAATATATTTTATAAATATTTAATATTTTTGGAATATTAAAAATATTTAATTTATTTAATGATAATATTAAATAAATTATTTAAAAATGATTTTAATATTTTAAAAAAATCATTTAAAATTATATTATGGTATAAGAAAATAATTTAAGATATTTTTGATAACTTTTAATATTATGTGATAATTTTCATTAATAAATTAATATTAATGATAATTAAGTTATTTATTAAATGAATTAAATAAATGAATTAAAAATGATTTTATTAAATTAAAAATCATTTTAAATAATAATAAGGTATTTAAAAATATTTTAAGTTATAAAATATAACTTTTAATATTTAAAGGTTAAATTCATTAATTAATGATATTTAATGATATTAAAGTTATTTAATATTTATATTAAATAAATTAGTTTTAAAATGATTTTAATATTTTAAAAATCATTTTAAATGAAAATAAAGTATTTTAAGATATTTTAAGTTATAAAATATAACTTTTAATATTTAAAGGATAATTTCATTAATAATTTAATATTAATGATATATTAATGATATTAAATTTATTTAATAGTTATATTAAATAAATAGTTTTAAAATGGTTTTATTTATTTAAAAATCATTTAAAAGGGATATAAATGAATTTAAAAATATTTTAATTTATAATTAGTAACTTTTAATATTTAGATAATAGTAATGGTAATTATTTAATAATGATTTTAAATGTTTTAAAAATCATTTAAGGGTAATGTTAATACTTTAAAAGTATTTTTAGTTATTATAAATAACTTTAACCTTTTTGTAATGGTTTCATTAATCTATTAATATTTACTAAATGTTAATGATAATAGAATTGATTAGTATTTAAATCATTTAATAATGATTCTGATATTTCAAAAATTATGGTAAATGGTAATAATTATTTTATAATTATTATAAGGTCATGAAAAATGATATGACTGTTATTTAATTAGTCTAAATTGATATTGAACAACTGTTTAGAGTCTTAGACTCGATAATTACCCGATAAAGTTGTCGGTAGACCGACATGGTTTAGAAATTGATCTAAACTTAGAAATTTAGTTAGTTAATTATTTTATTTGTGATTCAATGGTGGATAAAGTTGTCGGTAGACCGACATGGTTCAGAAATTGATCTGGACTTAGATAATTTTGTTAGTTAACAGTTTATTTGTGATTCAATGGTTGTTAAGGTTATGTAACTATGTGATTAGGAATGTGCTGACTGTAATAGACAGTGCTATGTGTACGTTATGTTATACTAATCAGTAAAATGATTTGGTTAATGATAGGCTTCGGTATAACAGATAGATCTAAGTTGCGTAATTATAAGCAGCGCATCAGGCAAGTATCCTAACTTTGCATTTTCTTTATGCAATGGACAAGTGTAAGAATGTTTCAGAATTATATTATTATTATTATACAGATTGTTAAACCTATATTATATACGCCCATTGATTATCAACATGTTAGTATATGATAATTCAGATATATATTCTGTTCGTTAATTTCTATAAATGATTATACAAGTGTACCCACTTGGATAATCATTGTATTTAATCACATGTTGATACACCTTTGATATACATATATGTTGAATTATATATCATTGTTGAACAAGATAAGACCTTTGTAATGAAAACCTGACAGGTATGAACATCCCGAACATGGAAAAAATTTTATGCGCTACGGCGGACAAAGGATGAACGATAATATCGTTCTAGCAATGTAGTGTTGATCAATACAGGGTACAACGTGGCTGATCACCCTCCGTGCCCGTAAGCAATGGCCGGTTTACAGATGAATTTCTGTTTAAACCCTTTTGAAAATGAAAATATGTCACAGAAAACCCATGTATAGACAATACACAGTTTAAAAAATTTGAAAGAGGTTTGTTATGTTATTGTTATTGGTACAGATTACTTCACAACTATTGACCGGTTGTAGAAGAATATTATAAAGAAAACATTTAAATTCTTTCAACTTATATATATATAAATACTTGATGGGCACTCAAATGCTCATCCTTGCTTAATTTAAATGTTTTCAGCTAAGTGTGAAGAACTGGAAAGTTCGGCCAAGATCAAGTGAAAAGGAAAGCAAACGGGACATGTTATTGATATCATTTGTAATATATAGACTGTATTAAGTTAATGATATGTATTATATATCATGTAAAGAATGTAGTAAAGGTTGCGTACTTGGGATTAGACTTTGATAAATGTAAGTTAAGTTTAAGTTTTATATTATGGTTATTATTATTAGTAATTATTTCGCTCATAGAAATGGTATCGTGAAGTACCGAGTTCGGGTTTCAAGTATCCGGGTTCGGGGACTTTACAAGACTTCTTTTTTAAGATAAAATCTTGGTGTATTTCTGGACATGATTTTGAGGATGGAGTATCAAGTCAGTTGACCTTGTAATAAAGATGGTCAATGTAATATGTAGAAAATAAGAACTTGATTTTGGGATAATGATTTCTTGATTCATTCTTCTCAATTATATTAGCTTATATACACAAGTATCTTAATTTATAGTGTACATTAGTACCACGTAGCAACTCTAGTCTTTTTCTGCTTATAAGCAATACGGTGTACATTAGTACCACGTAGCAACTCTATTGTCTTTGTGTATTATTTTGGCACTAAGTGCCTCTGGTGACCTATTTACTTAATTTTTCTGACTTTGCTATTATTTTTAAATATGTGCAGGAAGATTGCTTCTACGACCTGTCTTACAATACTGGGTATCAAATTTTTGTGCTACGTTTACGGAAGACAAGGGACGAAATTATGAAGTGTACTCTCTTTATATATGTAGATATATACTTTGATTGAAGAACTGTGGTAGCTTTAGATGGTTAATTCTAAAGATAATGAATGATTATGTAGTGGATGATTTTATTAAGTTAATAATATTTTAGTTTGTTTTTTATTTTTGCCATTATTTGCTATGGGACATTGAGCCATACAGGTACACAAAAAGTATGTCAAATTATGATTTGGCAACAATATAATTCATTACCAAAGCATTGAACAAGTTTTAATATAGCAACAATTTTTTATACATTTAGCAACAAATTTTTCGTTGCTAATGACATTAAAAATATAATATTTGGCAACGAAAAAGTAACCTAATAACAACGAAGAGGATATTGTTGCTAATACTAACATAAAAGGCAACATTTTTTATCGTTGCAAATCATATAAACTTTCGTTGCGTATATAAAGAAACGACAACATATAATGTCGTTGCTAATCGACGACTTTCGTTGCTATTGAAAAATAACTAGAAACAAATATTTTCGTTGCTGATTACGCATAATGTCCTTGCCAAATAATATCATCAGCAACGAAAATCGATGCTAAAAAGTTTACATTCCGTAACGAAAGCAAGCTTAGGCAACAATTTTCATAATTTACTACAAAGAAAAATGTCATTGTAAAATGGTGTCAATTGCAACGAAAATGCATGGTCGTTGCAAAAAAAAAGTTCATTTCGTTGCCAATTAGCAGGCTTTTGCAACGAAATGGAGTTTTTAGTAACGAAATTTTAATTATTCTGCAACAATATATTTTGTTGCTAAAGGATCGATGTCTCTGTACGAAAGTCAAATTTCGTTGCAAAATATAGTACTTTTGGCAACGAAAAAAAACGTTCGTTGCTGAACAATTAGTAACGCTCATTGCGCAACGAAAGACGCAACGACAGTAAAGTCGTTGCCAAAACCCTTTTGCAATGAAATTTGGCACCTTTAGCAACGAAACATGGTTGTTGCTGAAGGCCCATTTTTTTGTAGTGTGTTTGAAAACTCATCATAAATTATAATAAATGTTTTAAAAATTATTATAAGTTATTTAAAAATAATATGACTGATAATTATAGTTATTAAACTTTAGGATAGAGTCTTAAACTCGATAATTACCTGATAAAGTCGTCGGTACACCGACATGTTTCAGAAATTGATCTAGACTTAGATATTTTGATTGTATTAATGTTTGTTTGTGATTCAATGATTGTTGAATATGTGTGACAATGTGATTAGGTTATGTGATGACTGCAATAAGCAGTATTATGTGTTACGATATGTTATTCTAATCAGTAAAATGATCTTATTACTGATAGGTTTCTATATAAAAGATAAAACTAAGTTGCGTAACTGTAAGCAGAAGACCAGGCAAGTATCATACCTTTGTATTTCCTTTATGCAATGGACATGAGTAAGAATGTTTCAGAATTATATTATTATTGTACTAGATTATTAACCCTATTGTAGTATATATTATATCCGATCATTGTTTATCAACATAATATTATATTATATAACTCATATATATATTCTGTTCGTTAATTTCGAAATATGGTTATACAAGTGTCCCCACTTGGATAATCATTGTAGTTAAACATATGTTGATATATATATATATATATATATATATATATAAGTCATCTAAGATATTTGTCCAGCTAGACACAGATTTAGAAATATCCTTGAATATGATAAAACCTTTTTGTATCCAATCAAATTAATTTGGTTCGGATTCCAGACTAAGTATGAACATCCCGATTAAGGGAAAACTTTTATGCGCCCAAGGCGGACAGAGTGAACGATAACAACATTCTTGCAATGTAGCATTGATCAATACAGGGCATATGGGAAGTACAACCTCACGCCCGTAAGTTATGACAGTTTGCAGATGAAGTTCTGCTAAACCTTATCTAAAATTTAAAACAATGTTCATATTATGTCAACTAAACCCCATATATAGTCAATACGTAGTTTCAAAAATTTCAGATAGAATTGTTATGTTATTATTATCGGATCAGTTTACTTCACAACTATTGAATCGTTGTAGAAGTGATGTATAAAGAAAACATTTAATCCTTTCAGCTAAATATAATTTTAATTTCTATTAATTGCTGGGCACTCAAATGCTCATCCTTGCTTAATTTAA
The DNA here is from genome assembly GCA_020205505.1 of Panax japonicus. NCBI lineage: Eukaryota > Viridiplantae > Streptophyta > Magnoliopsida > Apiales > Araliaceae > Panax > Panax japonicus. Next base: position 59,970,828 of record CM035113.1, read on the forward strand.
ATGTTTTCAGCTAAGTGTGAAGAACCAGAAAGCTTATGCAGAAACAAAGGAAAAGGAAAGCTAACCAAATAAGATTCGTGGTAGTTTGTAAAGTCCCCGAACCCGGATACTTGAAACCCAAATTCGGTACTTCACGATATCATTTCTATGAGCGGAATTCTACTAATAATAATAACAATAATATATAAACAAACATTTTACAATACATAATCATCAGAGTTCACCTCCCAGGTACGTAACCTTTAAGCATACATTAACAGGCATATTAATAATAACATATATCATAGTCTTCATAATCTTAACTATTACAATTAATATCAACTTCAGTCAACCAGCTATCTTCCCTTTCCCTTTGTTTTTGACAGAACCTTCAGGTTGTTCGCTCTTAACTGAAAACATTTAAATTAGCAAGAATGAGCATTTGAGTGCCCAGCAAGTATTAACAATATATATATATATATATATATGAACTGAAATCATTTAAATGTTTTCTATATACTATTCTTCTACAACAAGGCAACAGTTGTGAAGTAATCTATATCAATAATAACGACATAACTATTTCAAATTTTTGAAACTACGTACAGACTATATAAAGGTTTTATATGACATAGTATGAACATTATTTTCATTTTTGAAAAGGTTAAACAGAAAATTCATCTGTGAACCGTCATAACTTACGAACACGGGGGTGATCAGCCCGTTGTGTCCTGCATTGATCAATACTACATTACAAAAATGGTGTTACCATTTACATGATCCGCCTTAGGCGCATAAAAATTTTCCCTGGTAAGGGATGTTCATATTTGTCAGGGTTCCAAGTCAAAGGTTTTACATTATCCAACAATAGTTTATAATTCAACATATATATATATATATATATATATATATATATATATATATATATATATATATATATATTAAAGAAGCATCAACATTCGATTAAATACTATGATTATCCAAGTGGGGACACTTGTATAATCATTTATAGAAATTAACGAACAGAATATATATCTGAATTATCATATACTAACATGTTGATAATCAATGGGTGTATATCATATAAACTTTAAAATCTGTACAGTAATAATATAACTTTAAAACATTCTTACATTTATCCGATGCATAAAGAAAATGCAAAGGTAGGGGTACTTGCCTGATGCGCTGCTATAATTTTTTAACTTAATTCTACTCTTTTTATCACAACCTGTCATTAAGCAAATTAATCATTCGATTAGAACATTGTATCATAACACATAATACTGCATATAGCAGTCAGCACATTCCTAATCACGTTGTCACGTAACTTAGCAACCATTAAAAAATTTACAAATTAATCCTATCTAAGTTCAGATCAATTTCTGAAACATGTCGACGTATCGACAACCTTATAATATAATAATCGAGTCTAAGACTCTATTCTATATCGAAATATTTAAATAGATAACTTAAACAACAATCACATTATTTTTCATGACCTCATAATAATTTTAACACGATTATTACCATTTATCATAATTTTTGAAATATCAGAATCATTATTAAATGATTTAAATATCAAACAATTCTATTAAAATATCATTATTCAAATATTAAAAGTTATGAGTTACAACTTAAAATATTTTTAACTCACTTATATCCTTTTTAAATGATTTTTAAATAAATAAAACTATTTTTAAAACTATTTATTTAATATAATAATTAAATAAATTTAATATCATTATTATATCATTAATATTAAATTATTAATGAAATTATCCTTTAAATATTAAAAGTTACATCTTATAACTTAAAATATCTTTAAACACTTTATTTTCATTTAAAATGATTATTTCAATATAAAAATCATTTTTAAACCAAATTATTTAATATAATTATTAAATAACTTTAATATCATTATTAATCATTAATTAATGAAATTAATCATTAAATATTAAAAGTTATATTTTATAACTTAAAATATTTTTAAATATCTCATTATTATTTAAAATGATTTTTAAAATAATAAAATCATTTTTAATTTATTTATTTATTTCATGTTAGTAAATAACTTAATTATCATTAATATCAATTTATTAATGAAAATTATCAAATAATATTAAAAGTTATCAAAAATAACTTAAAATATTTTCTTATATCATAACATAATTTTAAATGATTTTTCAAATATTAAAATAATTTTTAAATAATTTATTTAATATTATAATTAAATAAATTAATTACTTTTAATATTCCAAAAATATTAAATATTTATGAAATATATTTAAAATAATTAAAAACTAATTTCCAGAATTTAAAATAATTTTTAATAATTTATTTTGTATTTTTAATATTTAAAAACTATTTTTTTCTATTTTTTTATTAATTTTCGGAAAATAAACTGATTTCCGTCGCTAAAGACCACCTATAGCGACAGAACCGTCGCTATAGGTGTTCTTCATGTTCTTCATTCATGCCCAAAAATTCATACTCAGAACCGAGAGGCTATGTTTGACCGTGCATAACTTTGTGTGTGCTGTGATTCTGGACTTGATTTTGGTCAGATTGTGTAGTACAATTACAAGACTATAAGATACAACAATAATCATGGATAAAACACATAACACCAGCCAGATCTAGCCGCCTAAACTCGTTGTCAGAGGGTGTTCTTCATTTCTGGGTTTCCTAGAATTGAAGAACAGTCCGACTGACTACTTTTGATCACTAGCAACCTGCTACACGATAACTGTTTTTGAGATCTAAGATCTTTAATATGTAGACCACATGTAGGACTACTTATTCATTACATAAAATACACCAAACATCAATACATCAAACAATTACAAGCCGGTCAACCACTGACAGAATCTGTGTTCATAAGTTTTCTGGGTTTTCCAGAAAATCGAAAATATGGATTTCTCTACTACTTTGACCAGCCACAAATTTCAGTATAAGTAATATTTTAACAATGTAAAGGCATGAATCTATAGTTAATATACTAGACTACAACCTAGCTTCAACAAATCAAACAAAACAACAACTAACTGCAAGATCAGAAGCCCCAAACATGTTGTCAAACACTGAAAACTGTTTCTAGGTTACCCAGAACTCAGACAGTCAAGCTCGGTCAACGTGCTTTGACCTCAAATAACTTTTGATCTATAATAGATATGACCTTACTTCTTTTTACAGATTAAAGACAACATGCAGGACTACTATTAACAACTTAAAAATAACACAAAACATCATCGAGCAAGGATCTGTGGCCACTGACGTTCATTGTCAGACCACAGAATCAAGCTATTTCCGGACATTGAAGATCTTCAATTCTGAGAGTCTAGATGTTATGGATCTAACATTTAGCAACCCAGATCATCACTAGATATTAAAACCAACATATTACAACACTTAAACACAAAATCTAAACACAAAATATGGACAGATTTTCTAGCTTAAGTTTTATACCTTTCTTGGGTTTGATCTTGATCTAAAGCTACTGATTTGATATGGAATTTCGTGGGGCTGGATTTTTGGGCTAATATAACACTGAAACTAGTTGGTTTTAGAGAGAGAAAATCTAAGAGGAGTGTTGGTGATTAAAATAGAAAAATGAGCCAATTTTTCTTTCTTTAATCTTATATACTAGACTTAGAGAATGATTGGCTGAGTTTGATTGCTGCCATGTGTTGCTAGAAATCTGGAAAATATCAAGAGTTGGTGACCAACTCAAGCTTTAGCAAGATTCACACTCCATCTCCAATCACATGTGCAAAAAGGGCATAAAAGTCATTTCCTTATTAATTTTTATGGAACAAAATGATTTGGACAAAGTATTAGAGATTAATAACACTAGTATATTTAATCTAGCCAATCTTAGCAATTTAGGGTTTATCAATTCCATTAACTAGAATTTCTAAAAACACAATTAGTGTTTTCTAATAATTAGAAAATACAATTATATTTGAAGTTTTCTAATTTAATACTCTTTAACATAACACATAAATTTATATCATAGAACACAGATATATACAGTATTAAATCTTATACAGTGAAACTAGGGTTTTCTAGTACTATAACACAATTAATCAATTATTATCAGCTCTCGCACATGCAATTCATATTATAACACTTAAAATATTCAAATATCATAATATTATTATTATTCGTTATCCAAGACCAAGATTAGAGTCGGTAAAAATATTATTAGGGTTTGGTCGTACAATAAAATCGTTCCAGACATAATCATACACATCTATACTACTAATAAATAATAATATAATATTATTATTCTCACTTCCTGATAAAAATCCAAAATTAGGGTTTGGATTCTATATCCGATTTACCTTTCATAAATAACTTAATTAACTGAATAATTTTCATTTAATAAAATAATTGTTATAAATATAAATTTCATTTTCATAGAAAATAATCGATAAAAACATTTCCAATATGGAAATAATTATTATAAAATTATATTTGAGAATAAACCATGATTCTAAATAAAATCATTTACAATTTTTCATGTAATAAATATATTTTATATTTACCACATAAATACATATACACAATATCTTGTACAAATCCTCATCCTTAGTATATAAAAAAAAATTATACACAAAATTTCTTATTTATTTATATAGAAAATATCGGGTTGTCACATTCACCCTCCCTTATAAGGATTCCGTCCCCGGAATCACCGCTTTAAAACCTACACATAACGGGCACATAAGATACAAAATCATCATGAATAGATCTCAATCAACTTTGATCGAACTAATCTTAACTAATCACATAAAGCTTGTCTTTCTGATTAAACGGAAATTTGATTCCTAAAAGAACTCAAATTCCTCCCTCAAAAATTCTTTATAAAACAATTTACTATAAATAGAAACATCCTAATTACGCAAATAAAAGTTATTTGAATATTACGTGGAACTGCATTGCCAGCTGCCACCGTGTCTTGAACCGGCATGTTGAAGACCCTTGATGTTGACTTTGTTGGCTTGTTGGATGACGTTGGTCCTGTGATTGCTAACGTTCCACTACCCCTGCCCGTATGCACACTACCAGTTTCTTCCCTCTTCTTCGGACATTCCTTCACCTTGTGTTCCATTGAACCGCAAACAAAACAGCCACTATATTTTCTAGGATTTGGGCAATTGGGAGAGATGTGGCCCTCTTGCCCACACTTGAAACACACAGGTTTCCCCTTTAAACACACACCTGAATGGTTCTTCCCACAAGTTTTGCATTGAACTGCCTGTTTTTTCACACCCTCTTGTTTCACCTGTACGTTTTCTAAATAATTCACTTTTCTCTTTTCGCTCCCTCCCTTACTTCCACTATTAACTTTCCCCTTCTCAGCTGCCTCAACCTTACTTTTGTTCTTCCTCTCTTTGTTATAGAGACTCATGATCTCACTCCCTTCCTCAGCAATTATCGCCTTTTCCATAAGTGCTGCAAATGTTGGAATCTGTAACACTGCCACTTTGTTATAGATCCAGGGTTTCAATCCTAAATCGAATCTTCTCGCCTTCCTAGCCTCCGTATCAACTTGATGCGGAGCAAATCTAGTTAACTCATTAAATTTAGCGGCATAATCCGCAACTGACATATCTCCTTGTTTCAACTCTAAAAATTTTACCTCCATCCTAGCCTGCATACTAGTAGAAAAATAATTTTCGAAAAATAAAGTTTTAAACCTTTGCCAAGTCACTACACCCTCTCCCGCTCTCGCCTGATTCGCTTCCCACCAGAAGTTCGCCTCACCCTTCATCATATAGGTGGCAAAAACCGTCTTCTGCCCCTCATCTACTCTAGCTATTACAAACTCCTTCTCAATTTCTTTAATCCAGGTTTGAGCTTCTACAGGATCAGTTGTACCTTTAAATTCGGGTGGTCCTACAGCTTTAAAATCTTTGAAATTTGCTAAGTGATTATTCAGTTGATTCCCTGCTGCTGGTATTCCTTGTTGCATGGTCTGAGCTATTATATTTGCAAAATGTTGTATCGGGTCTACTGGTTGCTGTCCCTCAACGTTGTTGACAGATCCTTCTGCCCTTTGATTTCGAGTTTGACGTCTTGGCGGCATTTTCTGATTAAGTAAAAATTATAAATTAATTTTACATTCTACGTCTTATCATGCGAGTTTATACTTTTTTAAACATAATTCAAACTTAGATTCATATTACTTTAATAGATAATTTACATAGCATAGCATAACTGCTTAAAACATCATTCATCCCTTGGTGATTACAGGAATCGGGATTTACAACCATACTAACACAAAAGTTTTAGAATATTACATCCCACAGACATATTAACCACACATATTACATTAAACAAGCCTTCACAACGAAATCTATAATGTCTAGTTAAAAAGCTCTTTTTCTTGGATAACTCTTTGCCTGATGATCTTTCCTTCCACAAACAAAGCATGCTCCTCGTTCATAATCAGGACAATACTGAGTAGTATGTCCTAAATTATGGTCTTCTATTTTTCTCTTTCCCTTATCACTCGGATTTGCACACGAAGTGTTGCTTGAAGCCCCTATCTGATCAATTTGAATTTTTAGTTTATCCTGCCCTTCCATCGTTTCTATTAATACCTGACGTAACTGGTTATTCAGCAGCTTCTCTATTTCCCACAACTTTTCCAGAGAAGAAATTTGGTTCCTCAAATTCTGTATTTCCATTGATGCTGGTCCGGCTTCAATTTTGGGATCTGAATCACTATCTGTCAGCTCTACCATTTCCGGATTTGGGGCTACATTTTCCACGATAACCACCTCATCCGAGTTGGTTTCATTGCGAGCTTCTATTTCAGCTATTGGCTGTGATATTAGCTCTGGTATATGGGTTTGATCCTTCTTCATGTTATAGGCATACAGCAGACCCTTTTCTCCAGACATCTACACACATAAATTATCTTGATTAGTATATACATGTAACAACTAATAGTTTTATTTATGTTATCTTTTATTTCTTTATAAACTCTATATGAGCCATTTATATATTCATATACCATGGTTTAAATACAGACTGACTAAACATCTTACATACTTCTATAAACGCTTAGGACATAAACTGCCTACCACCAACTATCCTCTAATAAACAAAAGTGAGGATTCACGACCACATACCCTTTACTAAACTATAGATTGGGGTCTACTACCATCCTATGCATTCAACAAGGCATAAGGATTTACAACAACTAAACAGTCCCTAATAGAAACATAAAAGTGGGACTATATCTAATATGAGTACAAATTAACGCTTGCTCTCACTACTGGAGGACAGCTCCATCCACTCCGTGTCAAACTTCCTAAAGGCATTGTCTAAAAATTTCTCCAAGGTATCTATTTTTGCATCTTTCGCCTCCATCTCAACTTTCATATGTTCTAACTGTAGCTCTTTCTGCTTCAACCTTCTTCGTAACTCAGCTATCTCTGCCTGTGCTTGATAAGCGGCGTCCCTATACTATTGTTCAGAAATCTGAAGGGTCTGGTTCTTTGCCTCCACATGCTCAATCTTGTTCTCTAGCTCAACATTTCTAGCCAACAAATTTCCTATCATTGCTAGCTCCATGGACTCACTACTAGAGTCCCTTGACTCTCGGTTCACCGAGTAACTATTTGAACCCTCGTCAGCCATCCTACGATCACAATAAATAATCAACAACAACATTAGTACCACAATAAAATATATTCATTGATAAAATGAAAAGATATTTTATTCCGTACTATAATACTTGTTGGATCTCATTAACCCTCCCCTAACTAACTTATTCTATAAAAGTTTTCTACTAAGCTTATAATCCTAGGCTTCGCATTCCTAATATTTATAACCTACAGCTCTGATACCATCCTGTAACTTTCATGGTGCTTCCAACCATAGCACCTTACAGGGGTACCTATTAACTTGCCACCGACTGGCTCGGCATCCCCTACGGAGAGTCTAGCTTCGGTGCATTCCACACAAGGAAGTCACCAGCGAGAGGCTCAGGGCTCTTTGTAAATTCATGCTTATAGATCTGATACCATCATGTAAAGTCCCCGAACCCGGATACTTGACACTCGAATTCGGTACTTCACGTTATCATTTCTATGAGCGGAATTCTACTAATAATAATAACAATAATATATAAACAAACATTTTATAATACATAATCATCAGAGTTCACCTCCCAGGTACGTAACCTTTAAGCATACATTAACAGTCATATTAATAATAACATATATCATAGTCTTCATAATCTTAACTATTACAATTAATATCAACTTCAGTTAACCAGCTATCTTCCCTTTCCCTTTGTTTTTAACAGAACCTTCAGGTTGTTCGCTCTTAACTGAAAACATTTAAATTAGCAAGAATGAGCATTTGAGTGCCCAGCAAGTATTAACAATATATATATATATATATATATATATATATGAACTGAAATCATTTAAATGTTTTCTATATACTATTCTTCTACAACAAGGCAACAGTTGTGAAGTAATCTATATCAATAATAACGACATAACTATTTCAAATTTTTGAAACTACGTACAGACTATATAAAGGTTTTATATGACATAGTATGAACATTATTTTCATTTTTGAAAAGGTTAAACAGAAAATTCATCTGTGAACCGTCATAACTTACGAACACGGGGGTGATCAGCCCGTTGTGTCCTGCATTGATCAATACTACATTACAAAAATGGTGTTACCATTTACATGATCCGCCTTAGGCGCATAAAAATTTTCCCTGGTAAGGGATGTTCATATTTGTCAGGGTTCCAAGTCAAAGGTTTTACATTATCCAACAATAGTTTATAATTCAACATATATATATATATATATATATTAAAGAAGCATCAACATGCGATTAAATACTATGATTATCCAAGTGGGGACACTTGTATAATCATTTATAGAAATTAACGAACAGAATATATATCTGAATTATCATATACTAACATGTTGATAATCAATGGGTGTATATCATATAAACTTTAAAATCTGTACAGTAATAATATAACTTTAAAACATTCTTACATTTATCCAATGCATAAAGAAAATGCAAAGGTAGGGGTACTTGCCTGATGCGCTGCTACAATTTTTTAACTTAATTCTACTCTTTTTATCACAACCTATCATTAAGCAAATCAATCATTCGATTAGAACATTGTATCATAACACATAATACTGCATATAGCAGTCAGTACATTCCTAATCACGTTGTCACATAACTTAGCAACCATTAAACAATTTACAAATTAATCATATCTAAGTTCAGATCAATTTCTGAAACATGTCGACGTATCGACAGCCTTATAATATAATAATCGAGTCTAAGACTCTATTCTATATCGAAATATTTAAATAGATAACTTAAACAACAATCACACTATTTTTCATGACCTCATAATAATTTTAACACGATTATTACCATTTATCATAATTTTTGAAATATCAGAATCATTATTAAATGATTTAAATATCAAACAATTCTATTAAAATATCATTATTCAAATATTAAAAGTTATGAGTTACAACTTAAAATATTTTTAACTCACTTATATCCTTTTTAAATGATTTTTAAATAAATAAAACTATTTTTAAAACTATTTATTTAATATAATAATTAAATAAATTTAATATCATTATTATATCATTAATATTAAATTATTAATGAAATTATCCTTTAAATATTAAAAGTTACATCTTATAACTTAAAATATCTTTAAACACTTATTTTCATTTAAAATGATTATTACAATATAAAAATTATTTTTAAACCAAATTATTTAATATAATTATTAAATAACTTTAATATCATTATTAATCATTAATTAATGAAATTAATCATTAAATATTAAAATTTATATTTTATAACTTAAAATATTTTTAAATATCTCATTATTATTTAAAATGATTTTTAAAATAATAAAATCATTTTTAATTTATTTATTTACTTCATTTTAGTAAATAACTTAATTATCATTAATATCAATTTATTAATGAAAATTATCAAATAATATTAAAAGTTATCAAAAATAACTTAAAATATTTTCTTATATCATAACATAATTTTAAAGGATTTTTCAAATATGAAAATCATTTTTAAATAATTTATTTAATATTATAATTAAATAAATTAATTACTTTTAATATTCCAAAAATATTAAATATTTATGAAATATATTTAAAATAATTAAAAACTAATTTCCAGAATTTAAAATAATTTTTAATAATTTATTTTGTATTTTTAATAATTAAAAACTATTTTTTTCTATTTTTTTTATTAATTTTCGGAAAATAAATTGATTTCCGTCGCTAAAGACCACCTATAGCGACAGAACCGTCGCTATAGGTATTCTTCATGTTCTTCATTCATGCCCAGAAATTCATACTCAGAACCGAGAGGCTATGTTTGACCATGCATAACTTTGTGTGTGCTGTGATTCTGGACTTGATTTTGGTCAGATTGTGTAGTACAATTACAAGACTATAAGGTACATCAATAACCATGGATAAAACACATAACACCAGCCAGATCTAGCCGCCTAAACTCGTTGTCAGAGGCTGTTCTTCATTTCTGGGTTTCCCAGAATTGAAGAACAGTCCGACTGACTACTTTTGATCACTAGCAACCTGCTACACGATAACTGTTTTTGAGATCTAAGATCTTTAATATGTAGACCACATGTAGGACTACTTATTCATTACATAAAATACACCAAACATCAATACATCAAACAATTACAAGCCGGTCAACCACTGATAGAATCTGTGTTCATAAGTTTTCTGGGTTTTCCAGAAAACCGAAAATATGGATTTCTCTACTACTTTGACCAGCCACAAATTTCAGTATAGGTAATATTTAACAATGTAAAGGCATTAATCTATAGTCAATATACTAGACTACAACCCAGCTTCAACAAATCAAACAAAACAACAACTAACAGCAAGATCAGAAGCCCCAAACATGTTGTCAGACACTGAAAACTATTTCTGGGTTACCCAGAACTCAGACAGTCAAGCTCGGTCAACGTGTTTTGACCTCAAATAACTTTTGATCTATAATAGATATGACCTTACTTCTTTTTACAGATTAAAGACAACATGCAGGACTACTATTAACAACTTAAAAACAACACAAAACATCATCGAGCAAGGATCTGTGGCCACTGACATTCATTGTCAGACCACAAAATCAAGCTATTTCCGGACATTGAAGATCTTCAATTCTGAGCGTCTAGATGTTATGGATCTAACATCTAGCAACCCAGATCATCACTAGATATTAAAACCAACATATTACAACACTTAAACACAAAATCTAAACACAAAATATGGACATATTTTCTAGCTTAAGTTTTATACCTTTCTTGGGTTTGATCTTGATCTAAAGCTACTGATTTGATATGGAATTTCGTGGGGCTGGATTTTTGGGCTAATATAACACTGAAACTCGTTGGTTTTAGAGAGAGAAAATCTAAGAGGAGTGTTGGTGATTAAAATAGCAAAATGAGCCAATTTTTCTTTCTTTAATCTTATATACTAGACTTAGAGAATGATTGGCTGAGTTTGATTGCTGCCATGTGTTGCTGGAAATCTGGAAATATCAAGAGTTGGTGACCAACTCAAGCTTTAGCAAGATTCACACTCCATCTCCAATCACATGTGCAAAAAGGGCATAAAAGTCATTTCCTTATTAATTTTTATGGAACAAAATGATTTGGACAAAGTATTAGAGATTAATAACACTAGTATATTTAATCTAGCCAATCTTAGCAATTTAGGGTTTATCAATTCCATTAACTAGAATTTCTAAAAACACAATTAGTGTTTTCTAATAATTAGAAAATACAATTATATTTGAAGTTTTCTAATTTAATACTCTTTAACATAACACATAAATTTATATCATAGAACACAGATATATACAGTATTAAATCTTATACAGTGAAACTAGGGTTTTCTAGTGCTATAACACAATTGATCAATTATTATCAGCTCTCGCACATGCAATTCATATTATAACACTTAAAATATTCAAATATCATAATATTATTATTATTCGTTATCCAAGACCAAGATTAGAGTCGGTAAAAATATTATTAGGGTTTGGTCGTACAATAAAATCGTTCCACACATAATTATACACATCTATACTACTAATAAATAATAATATAATATTATTATTCTCACTTTTTGATAAAAATCCGAAATTAGGGTTTGGATTCTATATCCGATTTACCTTTCATAAATAACTTAATTAACTGAATAAACTTCATTTAATAAAATAATTGTTATAAATATAAATTTCATTTTCATAGAAAATAATCGATAAAAACATTTTCAATATGGAAATAATTATTATAAAATTATATTTGAGAATAAACCATGATTCTAAATAAAATCATTTACAATTTTGCATGTAATAAATATATTTTATATTTACCACATAAATACATATACATAATATCTTGTACAAATCCTCATCCTTAGTATATAAAAAAAAATTATACACAAAATTTCTTATTTATTTATATAGAAAATATCGGGTTGTCACATAGTTTATGTATTAGTTCAATATTATTAAGATAAATATGATATATATTATCTATTATGTATTGTAATGAATGTTTAAAGGTCTCGTACCTGGGGATTAGACTCTGATGATATGTAAATTAAGTTGATCTTTATATTATTGTTATTGTTATTAGTATTATTCTGCTCATAGAAATGGTATCGTAAAGCACCGAGTTCGGGTTTCAAGTACCTGAATTTGGGGACGTTACAAGATGGTATCAGAGCTTAGGGTTAAAAACCTTAGGTGGGCTAGACCTTAGGCTATAACCTTAGAACAGAGGGAAACATTGAAAATATAAATAACTCATATAGAGTTTAAAAAGAGATGAACTGAATAAATTCATTGTCAAACAAAATAAAAGAAAACTTGTATAAAACTATTATTTGTTGTGTGTATATATTAGTTGATAATCAGGATAACTTAGGTGTGTAGATGTCAGATAGAAAAGAATTAGAATATACCCTCAGATTGTAAAGAAGGAGCCGATCTCCATAATTGAGCCAATATCAAAGCTAATAGCTGAAATAGAGGCTCACATTGAAAGCTACCTCAATGAGGTGGTTGATTTGAAAAGTGTAGTACCAGACCCAGAAACGATAGTATAACTGATATGTAGAATATAGTTAAAGAATATGTGGTCAATGTCGAGTTCTTAAACTCATATATTTGTGGTGAGTTCTTAAACTCATAATGTATGGTAAGTTGGACGAACTAGGTATAGTTATGTGTGAATAGATTATTGAGGATGATGGGAATATATAGAATACTAGACAATTGATTATTAGTGAAGGTGTAAGAAAATAAGTAGTATTTTTATTACTGGATTATGTATGATTCTATGTTGTGTATATGATAAGTATGTATGTGTAATATAATATTCTTAACTTTTGTATAAGTTATGACAGTGATTCCTGACTTTTGAGTCACAAAGGGATAACAGATGTTTAAAGCAATAGGTGCTATGGTATGGTAAGTGCTACGAATATGAATCTATGATAGATTAATGAAATAAATTGGTATAAAGATAGTAATTATTTATCTGAACACTAGTTAATATAGTAAACCCAATTTTCAAAAATTTAATATTTTGAGTACATGATTATTCGAATAGAAAGTTTTACGTTATATGCCAAGCGTGTACGATAAGATTTAGAATGTAAGTTAATAAAGAATAATTTATGATAATACCGTCAAGACAAAAATGAAACCAAAGGGCAGAAGAACCTGTCAACAAAGCTGGAAGACAACCAGACCCGACATAAAATTTTACAAATATGGTCGCTCAAGCTATGCAGAACGGAATACCAGTCGCGAGAAGATCATCCAGATAATCGATTGACGAACGTCAAAGACTTCAAGGCGGTCGTACTGTCAGGATTTAAAGGAGCAACTGACCTTGTAGCAACGTTTGTGATAACTAGGATAACGGAGGGGCAAAAGATAGTTTTATCACATATACGATAAAAGGAAAGTTTGTGTGAAATGAGTGTAGGCGGGAGGGAAATATCTCTCCTAACTACCCTAATCCAAGAGTGTATAGTGGGTGTTTTATTTGTGAATCAATGGAGTATAAGGTGGAAGACTGTTCATGAAATAGAAGGGAGACGAGGAATGCAAATACGGTAAAAGGCAGCAAGACATTGGCGACAACGGGACCAACATCAACTGCAGGTGTAACACCCCCTTCCCGAAAAGGAAAAGGAGGTCACGTGCAAAGCACAACAAACCTCAAAAATAAGAAAACAGAGCACTAACAACCTCAAAATATTAATAGTGGTGATCCATTAATAGCGTACTAAATATAATTCTCCAAATAGAGTCAAAATAATCAAAACTTAAAATTCGAAACAACCTAGATGGTCAAAGGAAACTCTTTCATCCCACTAGTCCTGAATTACCCCTGCAAACCTGCCGGAAGAAAAACACAACATGAACCAATTGCCCAGTACGGATATAAAGATACAAAAGATATACAACTGAAATATGAAATCAATAGAGACAAAATATTGCCTCTGACGAAAAAATAAAATCCCCAAAGATTTGAATTGAATATATCTGAACCAACAGAATTAACAAAACAAACAGAAAAGTAAAGAAACTAATGAACTGAAATAACTAACCCAATTAATTGAAAGGAGACGAAACGAACTGAAACGAAACGAACAAAACTAACACAATGAAATAATAAGCTGAAACAAATGGCTGGGGTTATTTCATACCGATTGAGCTCAGAAATATATCTTGGCACACAGACAAGTCAAAACAATGCCACACATGCAAGTCCAAATGATGCCACATAGGCAACCAAAATAATACCACACAGGCAAATTACACATTGGACCACGAATCCAAATGTATGCAAATCAGATAAATATGTTTGGCACAACATCACAAATTCGCAGAACAAAAAACTAGGGTTAACCCACACGCCTCCCACAACAAAACACCAAATGGCCCACTTCCTCCAGAGCCCAAAACGGAGACGCCGTGGACTAATCACACCGCCACGGAGAGTGTCATGTCTATCGTGCCAAGACGAGAAGCCTGTTGTACCCCCACAGGTGGTTATAGCTCAAGTATACCCTACAGTATATTCTAACAAAAATACCATGTCACAACACATGCGACATAATACCAACAAAAGGTTTCTATATGTACATGTTGAACCAAATCAAATTATGGTCACAAGGTCTCAAAAAGAAGGTAACAACATGTACCGCTCTACAATTATCAAAAATAAATATTAAACATGATAACCTAATTCAAAGAGTACAAATACGAGTCATATGTATCAACTCCAAAATGAAACTAATATATTTATTTCACAAGAAACAATTATGTGAAATAATAACGAAATTCGAACAAGCGACAAAACGAGCAAATCAAATTTAACAAGAGTATCACTGAAAGAGTACGAAATCCGTACCTGATACTTCCAAACCATTTATAGCACACTCCACCAAATCTTATCCTCAAATGCCAACGATATCAAATACGAAACGTCATTCACAACCTAAACATATTCACCTCAATTTAAAATAATCCAAACTAATAATCCCTAAAATAATTCATAATCTATTTAATATGCATTTAATCATCAACTTTTATCAATTACTAATACTCCAAAATTTATATTCCAAAAATAACTCTTTAAATTCCTTCCGTTCAATTTAAACAATTTAATAAGATTGTATTACAATCCAATCATTAATAACATAATACTATTAAATTTATTATTAAAACTTTTTATAACTATGTCAACAAAATTAATTAATTCAAATTCATATACATAACCTCAATTTGATTTACCAATTTTGATTTATAAGTTTCATGGCCAAATACATATTAAAATATAATATGCCAAAAGATTATTAAAATATAATATATATATATATATATATATATATATATATATATATATATATATATATATATATATATATATGGTCAGGATCAGGTAAGGACTCCCTTACTTTGTTAAAATGCGGACTTTTTTTATAGTTTTTTTTTGGTTTTTTTTAAATAACTAAAAAAAAGTTTAATATTTTATGGAACTGAATTTTTTCCATAATGCAATATTTTGGATGTGATTTGGATACGTATAACAAAACAGGTCTGTACAGTTTGTGCAGACTGTACCACCATTTTTTGGTATAGGTATTCAAATCATGCCCAAAACATTATATTATGGAAAAATATCAATTCCATAAAATATTAAATATTTTTTTAGTTGTTTTAAAAAAAAACAAAAAAAAGTCCGCATTTTAACAAAGTGAGGGAGCCCTCACCTGATCGGTTCTGTATATATATATATAATCCTAGTTACTTACATGCAACAATTTATCTTCCGCATCATGTTAATTTTTTTTTATTTTTTCATCAAACTTCACTAACACACACACAAACACAAACACACACACACACACACACACACACATATATATATATATATATATATATATATATAATATTTATATAGTCTACTACCTACATAATAATTCGGTAAACATATATATACACATCCGACAATTATTTTTTTTATTTTTTATTTTTACAAATCAAATCATTAGAATTATTATTATTATTAGCAACCTTAGATAAAACAATTTCATGAAGAAAGCATATAATTCAAGTTGCATACTAACCTTGGTTATGTTTCTTTACTCCCAAAAATTGCTTTCACCTTTGCCCAGTTCGTATAAATGAAAGAGAGCAGCTGCAACAATTTTTTTTCTTTCTTTTAAGTAGTTCGTATCAGATAAAAGAAGTAGTTAGGGTTTACCTATTTATTAATTATATATTAAATTAATCCTCTTAATTAATTGGATTTAAAAAAAAATTGTACAAATATAAATTAGCCCAATTAATATAAAGGCCTAAATTAATATAATCCATTTACTTATTATAGTCCACAAATTTTACTGATTAATTTGACCCAAACAACATAATAGCCCTAATAAGAAAACAAAGTCCAATTAATATGGTTAAAAATTAAATAATTTTTATTATTTAATATATTTTTTTCGGGTATTACATCACCTACCCCTTAAAAGGATTCCGTTATCAGAATCAAAAGAATGAACGTACCTAATTATCAAACGATGCGGATACTCCGCTCGAATAGACTCCTCTATCTTCCAAGTAGCTTCCCGCTCCGAATGATTTTACGACAAGACTTTAACAAAAGGAATTATTTTCCTCAATTTTTAATTTAAACAGTTATTTAATTATCTACTAAAAGAATTTAATTTTCCAAACAAAACAAGGAAGAAAAGAGGGAAACAAAATTATTTACCTTTTTAAATTTAAATACAATTGTATAAGATAAAATCAATTAATATTTAATTATTAAATAAAATGGGTTATTACATTTTTTTTACCCCTTAAAATAATTCCGTCCTCGGAATTCGAATAAGCTACAAAAATAATTTAGTTACGACGTAGCGCCTCCATTTGTAACGATCAACGCTGATAAGTTATCGGTTCACGTAATTATTCATGTACTCGTAAAAGATTCGTCAGCTATCGTGTCAAGCCTTGGTAAGATTCTTAGCATTATAACACATGATCCACTGTTGGTGCAGGCCGTCGCTAATATCTTTGAGTTTAATTCTTGTAAACGTACCCTTCAGAACATAATTCAAAAACACAAAATTTTCTTTTCATCTAAATACGATTCGAATACCCGAAACATTTAAAATTATATTTAATTTATAAAATATCATGACTAAGATTTAGCAAAGTATTTTTATTTTTATTTATTAAATTTTACATAAATTCATGCAAAGCTCTAAGGGCATTAGATAAACGAAACAACTTAAATTATATCACCCCTCACTAAGTCCTCAAGAGTTTCAAAGTGTAATAACCTCAAATCAAATTAGTTCTCATATAATATTACACCAAAAAAATATATTACTACTAAGATCTCTTCATCATCATACCAAACTCCAAGTCACATATTATACCATCTGCATAAGTGAACTACAACCATTCAAGATCTCCAATAATCAATTGAATTTCATCACTTTACTATCTAATCATATAATAAATCAATCATCCCTTATTGCAAACCTTAATCCAATAAATTTCAATGTCTCCCCATACTACAACAAAGAAACTTCATAGAACATAACACCAATATTTTTTACTAGAAAGAAAAATAGCCACAAAATTGATCATTAACTCCAAATGATTAATCTAATTACCTCGAATATCAATAACTAAAATTTATAAAAGATCCTATATGCTTAAAAATTTATCACATTATCATATTATCCCACCGATATACATACCTCAAATTATCCACAAATTTAACAAAAATTAAAGCATAACTCAAATCAAATCAAATCCTTAATTCTAAGATCATAATAAATTGTCACAAAAATAACTCAAACAAATAATTTTCCAAAATCAAATACTCGTCGATACAAATACTCACATCATAATCACATCTCATATAAGATCATTGCCTATCTGTACAAAGTATAAATTTATTCACCTCAATGATTAAATCACAATTCTTAACTAATATCATTACTCGATCACCTTAACAAATTATTCCACTTTCCTCAAATCAACTACAAATCGAAAAGAAATCGACAGCTGATCAAAATAGAGACCAACCAAACAAAGAACAAAATTGAATCAAACTCCTACGTCTACCCAATGGTCTACCCACAACTCACAGGTTAAACTTAAATAGGTTTAATTTTTACAAGAAAGAACCTAAGCTTTGATACCATATTTATAACACCCCCTTCCCGAAAAGGAAAGGGAGGTCACGTGCAAAGCACAATAAACCTCAAAAATAAGAAAACAGAGCACTAACAACCTCAAAATATTAATAGTGGTGATCCATTAATAGCGTACTAAATACAATTCTCCAAATAGAGTCAAAATATTCAAAACTTAAAATTCGAAACAACCTAGATGGTCAAAGGCAACTCTCTCATCCCACTAGTCCTGAATCACCCCTGCAAACCTGCCAGAAGAAAAACGCAGCATGAGCCAATTGCCCAGTACGTGTAGACACTCGAAATTTTCTGTACTACTGTTACTAACATTACAGGAGGACAGATTCACCTTTTAAGAGAGAACCCTGAAAGACAATCCAAATCCACACCGGATACTACCGAAAGTTCAGCATTAACCCTGGATCGCAATCTGGGAGTAACAGTTTCAACCTCGGATTTAACCCCGAGACCTGTAAATACAATACTGGAACACACACCGGAGAAGACCGATTAATCTCAGAGATAACCTCGAGGTATCCAGTCTTAGTCCCCAACCATGGGAATAGTCACCAACCTTGGTGATAACCCCAAGAAATGCAGTTTCGGAGATAAC
This sequence comes from Panax japonicus, assembly GCA_020205505.1. Lineage (NCBI taxonomy): Eukaryota > Viridiplantae > Streptophyta > Magnoliopsida > Apiales > Araliaceae > Panax > Panax japonicus. The sequence continues at coordinate 59,990,242 of CM035113.1, forward strand.
CCCGAAAATGCTTGTTTCAAATGCCATCAACTTCAATCTCGGCAATCACAACGAAATACACTGTGCCAACACGACAATCACATCGAGAAGCTATGCACACCTCAAAGATGACAATGAGGATCTTCAACAAATGTAGCACTCCAATCTCAGTGAAGTCTGAGCAACGTCTGCTTATCGGCCCAATCCGGCAGTAACACCGGTGAGGGGCAACATCCCCATCTCGTCCAACATGATGCCACATCTCGTCTCTATGCAACAATGTCCAACAAGGCTAACAAATCCCGAGTGACTATTGTGCGAGGTAACAGATGAAAGTTGAAACTTGAAGACCGGAGGGCATAGTTCCATCTTCAAAGACTTCGTACAAACTCTAATCCCATGTCATCGTACAACTCTCGACAACGGCGATCCTAAATAAGCCCTGAATACCTCAAAACGGATGCCCGGATTGCACTTCTCAAAATTTGAATGGACATTATAATGCCTGAGTACACGTACTTCGAGACGACGCGACCCGACAGAACCGGGCCGACCCGACCCGACCCGCCTCTGGTACACCTGCGGCACCTTTTGCCTATAAATAAGAGGTTTGGGGTGATGATTTTTAAGAAAAAAAATACAGGGAAATCCTGCACAATTTGCTCTGCACTCGCCATACAGTGTATGTTCCCACTTTCAATCACCTGTGAGCTCATATATAGCCTCTTTTGTACCCACAAAAGCCCAGTGTTTACCCACTCTAAAGATATAGAAGCCCTTTTTATTAGTCAGCTGTAAGCCTTCTCATACACTTTAGAGTCTTTCTCTTCATCTTTGCACACACCCTTCTACACGTTGAGAGTCGTGTTTCTTACTTTTGCCCGGACTTTAGTCCGTGGTTTCCTTCCAGTCTGTATATATATATATTATATATATATATATATATATATATATATATATATATTTATATATTGACTAACATTTATGCCTTGATTGTTCCTAGACTTCGGTCTAGAGCGTTTACTTCTTTAATATATATACTTATATATATATTAATTGTCTGCCGGACTTTATTCGATGAGCCTAGACTTCGGTCTGGTGCGTTTATTCGCTTATATATATATATATATATATATATATATATATATATATATATATATATATATATACACTTATATATATCAACTGTGTGTCAAACTTTGTTCGATGAGCCTAGACTTCGGTCTGGTGCGTTTACTCGCTTTTATATATATATATACTTATATATATAAACTGTGGTCGAACTATATTCGATGAGCCTGAATTTTACATCTGGTGCATTTATTGCTTTCTTATATATATATATATATATATATATATATATATATATACATATATATTTGTTTTGTCCTGCCTGGAGTTCCCTTCGTGGCAGTTGATAGTTTTTACAGCTTTCTTTACATTTCGTCACGCCTGGAGTTTATTTCGTGGCAGTTGACCGCATTTACAACTTTATTTACATTCTGTCCCGCATGGAATTTCCTTTGTGACGGTTGACCGTATCTACAGCTTTATTTATATTTCTGATCCCCCATGGAGGTGCTTCGTGGTTGGTGATCCTGTCTGTATATATATATATATATATATATATATATATATATATTTATATATATATTTACCGCTTTTATATATATACCTGCTTATTGCTTTTATACAAATTGCAATATTCTGTGCGCCTAGGAATCATGTGATCACAGATTCATCTCATTGGATCTAGATTCGGTTCCCGTGATGGACATTTTTAGCTGTAAGTAGCTTGTAAATTATTCTGCGATGTCTGTATTTCCTCAGATGGTTTCCATACCCACGAGGAAGTTGGCATTATTTTTTTATATATATTATTTTTGTACGGATGCTTCGCATTCGTCAAATAAAATCAATCCAACCGATCACTTAATAAAAATGGGAGTGTAAAAGGTCTTAATTCCTATTGAGCAGCAGGGTTTAAAAAACCTCTTTTATAAAACATCATTGCCATATCTTGCTAAAAACTAAATTTTTACATAAATTCAAATCTTGTGTATATAGGTTCGAAAGAGGCCTCACACAACTTTCATATAACAGCACACACACACACACACACACACACACACACACACACACTCAGATAATAGTTTCTTGAAAAGAGGCGGTCACCGTGGTAACACGGATGTCTGGGGGTGCCTAACACCTTCCCCCCGCATAACCAAGTCCCCGAACCCTAAATGAATCTCGGTTTCGTCGACCCGTATATCAGTGTCACATCATTGGGTCAATGTGCAAACCTTTTCTCGGTTGTGTTGGTACAACCATTTAAAAAACCAACTGGCAACTCTTAACAGTCCCATCGTCGACATTATACATGTCGGACCATTTTCACTTGTTTTTTCAAACAAATCTCACCTAAAATGAGAACACCAAAGAACAAGTAACGGAAAGGGACATCCAAAAATCCTGACATCGACAGGTGGCGACTCTGATGGGGACCTCCAGTAAGAGGACTTAAGCCGCTACTACAATCTTTTCAAAACTGTTATCTGCTAGTGCGTGGATGTTGTATTTACATTGGATGAATGTGTACGAATGCATGTCTTGTTTGAGCTTAGTGCTTCGCATCATATCTGCGTGTGATGTTAGTGCTTCACAATATAAACTGCTTATGATATTAGTGCTTCACACATGTCATCATTTCATACGGTGAGACGCGATGTATGTGAATGTATGTTGTGTGGTCAGCCTCTGATAAACCCAAAATGAAGGATAGTCTCTTCATGCCCTCATTTCAATTACTTGCAAACACAATTACTTGTAATTTCATTCCATATCTATCTCCATGTAATGAGAAATATGAAGCGATATGTCCACATACATACTACGAACAGCTGACACCCGTTTTGCAAGATAGAATTCCTAAAATGGACATATCACATAGCATGTCATTGTACACCTTCCCTAAGAACTAAACTATGCCAGTCTTTCGCAGGGAATCAATCGGACCTACTACCCGGTCAAAGTCCAAAAAGGCAATAGGCCTACAGTCAATCATGTCGTCATCCGACCAGATTGAACTTAATCCAGTTTCTCGCAAAGAGTTTGACGGATTAAGCAAACAGATTACAAATTTGTCTGTTCTATTAAAAGAATTACACTAGTCTACACAGGGTCAGAAAATACCCGTACATACTGAGCCCTCCACATAAGGAGGAATTCCGGTCATTACCATACCAGAGCCACAATTGGATACGACCAACAAAACGCAGGATGCTACCCATTCCACTGGAGATCCAGACAATGGTGACATCAAAAAGAAATTCCTCCAAATGGAAGAGACCCTTCGCGCTATCAAAGGAATTGGAACACACGGGAGTGTTTCATTTGCTGATCTATGTATTTTTCCTGGTGTTCACTATCCAGAAAAATTTAAAACACCTAACTTTGAAAAATATGACGGGTTAGGGGATCCTTATACACATTTAAAAGTCTTTATTAGAGAACTGGGATCCTATGCAGAGGATGAAAAATTCAGAATGCAATTTTTCAATAAGAGTCTAACTGGAGAAGCTCGTTTGTGGTACACAAGATTAGACAACTCCAAAATTCACAGTTGGGAAGAGCTAGCACATGCCTTCCTCACGCAATCTAGTTTTCAAACTCAGATGGCTCCTGATCAGTATCAAATTACCAAGATCAAAAATAGTCTAATGAGTCTTTTAGAGAGTATGCCCAAAGGTGGAGACGTCTGGCTGCCCAAGTTAGTCCTGCCATGACAGAATCAGAAATGGTTATGACATTCATAGACATATAAGAAGCTCCCTTCTATGAGAGTGTTTTAGCCGGCATCGACAAAACATTTTCTGAAATGGTTAAACATGGGGAGATGGCTGAAATGGGGTTGAAGTCAGGAAAGATTCAAGACCTAGCTACACTCAAAGCTATTGCTGATCACATCCAATCTGGAAATTATGGGAACAACCCCCGGAGGGTCCATAAAAAGAAAGAGGAAGATGTTTCCCTGATACTACAGGGACAAAAAGGCAATCAAAGTATGCCCATTCAAAGGAGAAACTACACTCCCTTTCCATCACCGTCTGCAAACCCTCCAGTACCAAAAGGTGGAGAAGTTAAACGCCATCGAGTGTTTACACCCTTAGGGGATACCCTCGAGAACATTCTTAATCTTCTGACAACACAGAAGAAATTTACGCATCTTCTTTCACTAGCCAACCCTAATGGACTGGCTGCTAGGAAATGTGCTTATCATGCCGGGGCACCTGGACATGATACTCAGGATTGGTGGGCCTTGAAACATAAGATCTAAGACCTAATAGATAATGGAGAGATCGTAGTCACCAAACTAGATCAACCTCACGTACAAGAAAACCCTCTTCCTCAACACAAAGAAGAAGATGTCAACATGATTAATTGGAGCAGTGGACAGAGTTCAAACTTCAGCTATGACTCCCCCCAGACCATCAAAGACGGTGATGACAGATTTGATTATGATAAGTTCCAGTTCACAATAGAACGAAAGATGAAAGCTCAAAGTAAAAAAATTGAGCAATTGGCGGAGCTGGTGACCTATCAGCATCAAGTGACTCGGCAATTAATCAGCCAAGAGCATGCCAGTCTCCTACCAATCATCATGAATATTCCCTCGTCCCTTTCAGAAAATGAAATGATGGAAGGCAAAGTGACGAAGAGAGCAAATGCCAAAGCCCGTCGGGATTTTACTAACAAACGGGAATTCACCTATTTGGGCCAACCCATGGAGGAAATCCTTCACATGTTAATCAATGAAGGAAGGATCAGTTCCCTTCTACCTCTAATCAACCCCCGTTCAGGACGGTACAACTCTGATGGAGTATGTCAATACCACTCCCAGTATCGCGGTCATAGCACAGAAGAATGCTAGGCACTCCGCCACCTTATTCAAAATTTAATCGACAGTGGTCTACTGCGCTTGGCAGATAACGACACTGTGTTACGAGCAAGTGAGAATGCAGGGCCTACTAAATGGAAAAGTGTGGTAGCAATTATATCTACTGAAGGTGAAGGGATTAATACTGTTCTCACAACACCGATAATTCAGCTCAAAGGAGGAAGCAATCCTTTGAAAGTGGCCGCTCCCGAGCCAATTAACTTGACATGCAGAGCACAATATCCTATTGTTAGGTTGCGCAAGGTTCCGTGGAATTATGGAGAAGGTGAAGGATCCACCTCACATACCACTACTGTAGTGTCGAAGGAAAATCCACTGTATCTTCCCCATCGGGTGATGAACCCCACCACCAAATTAAAGGGGAAAATACCCATGGAGAAGATTGAAAAATTCCTCCGCGCTGTGGGTTATAACGAAGCCTCGGTGGTTTGAAGCTTGAAGGAAGCTCCACCATAAATATCAATTTTGGACTTGGTCCTAACTTCCGAGAATCACCGAAAGGTCTTGTTAAAGGTTTTGGAAGAAGCATATCTTCCGACATCAGGGGATATAGAAAAATTTCAACACATGGTTGATCACATTTTCAACACTAATGTGATATCCTTCACTGATGATGACATACCGCCCGAAGGGACTGGTCATTGCAAACCATTACACATTGCGGTCTTGTCCTCCGGAAATATGGTGGCTGGAGTCTTAATAGATGGAGGTTCCTCTCTGAATATCTGCGCATATGCCACCTTGGTGAAGATGAATATCAATCTCAACCGAATTCGGAGTAGCCATACTATCATCAAAGTTTTTGATGGAGCCCACCGTAACTTGGTTGGAGTAATTGAGCTGTCAATCAAAATTGGCCCTCATACATTCTGCGTATCCTTCCATGTGCTAAAGATAGATTCGGGATACAACCTGCTCTTGGGATTACCATAGATCCACATGGCAGGGGCAGTCCCCTCCACCCTTCACCAACAACTGAAGTACATTATCAACAATAGCCTGGTTACGGTCAATGCTGAACCAGAGATTCCTCAGCATGGGGATATACCGTTCATCAATGCCAATGAAGACGTAGAACCAGTCAGTTTTCATGCTTTAAAAATAAACAACACCCAATACCACGCTATTGGAGCACCATTGCTTGAACTCTACATTTCTGATGAGGTGATGTCAGCCACTCAAGAAATGATGTCGTTGGGTTATAAGCTAGGACAAGGGTTGGGTAAAGATGGCCAGGGTATCCAGTACCCCATTCGATTAACCAAGCAAGTTGGAATAGCTAGACTAGGCTATTCTGCCAGCTCTAGTCATAGGAATCCTCATAAGCATCAGCAGATTCCTTTGGCTTCAACCATGTGGCGTTTGGGTTCGTCTTCAAACTGCGAGTCCGCACAACCTCCAGTAAAGGTGCCAGCCAATGTCATGGCCATGTTATTTCCTAAGCCAAAACCAGTGGACGAAAAGAAAATCGTTATTCTAGATCTCGCAATCGAAGAAAAGGAGCGGAGAATCAAGGAAAACGTTGTCCGAATAATGTCGGGCATGTGCATCATCGTCCATGATGAACATACAAACAGATACACCCCAGATGATGATTGCCCTGACGTAATGGCCATCATTCGGGGCAAGGAAGATGATGACAATCCCTCCATCACGGCGGTCCATCCGGACTTTACCCTTACCAATTGGAACAACATTCCTTGCTTTGGTTGACAAGGGTAAAGCGGGCAGAAATTCTTTTTTGCCCTGTAGATACAATAACTGCTTACTTTTTTGTACAGTATTAGTAGTTTATTTTACCAGTATATGCTAACACTGCGTATGATCAACGCATTTCATATATACTAAGTGAAAGCATATTTTGTTTCAGGACTCTGAATTTAGATGTGCCTGTATTTGCGGATACGATTCCACTCCTACACAAGGATTGTACATTTGATATAGAGATGAATTCAGCCTTGATGGATTCCCAGGATGACATTGAGGTGCCTCCAAAAATTCAATAATGGGTCAAAGACAAACCCAAACCCAACCTTGATCAAACCACTTCTTTCAATCTCGGAACCTTAGAAAGCCCTAAGTTAATCCAGATTGGTTCAGACCTTACCCTAAACCAATGGAATGGCATGGTTATGCTATTAACACAATTCCAGGATGTGTTTGCATGGTCTCATGAAGACATGGTGGGTTTATCCACTGACATTGTCCTTCATCACCTTCCCATTAAAGAGGGATTTAAGCCGATCAAGCAAAATCTCAGGCGATTGAAACCTGAGTAGAGTTTAAAGGAGAAAGAAGAGATTGTGAAACAATTTCAAGCCAGCATCATCATGGTGTCTACATATCCTGAGTGGATATCCAACATTGTGCCCGTACCTAAACTTGGAGGGAAGGTACGAGTTTTCATGGATTACAGGGACTTGAACAAAGCTTGCTTAAAAGATAGCTTTCCCGTGCCACTTATCCACATTCTCATTGGCAATACTGCTCAATACGACATGTACTCCTTTGCTGATTGCTTTGCGGGGTACCATCAGATCATGGTTGCTGAGGAAGATCGTGAGAAGACTACTTTCATCACTCCTTGGGGAACTTTTTGCTATAGACGGTTGTCATTCGACCTCATCAATGCTAAAGCTACCTATCAACGAGCTATGATGGCTCTTTTCTATGACTTAATGCATAAAGAGATTGAGATCTACGTGGATGACATCATTGTCAAGTCCCGGAAGGAGGATGACATCATTGTCAAGTCCCGGAAGGAGGATGACCATCTAGACCATCTCAGAAAGTTGTTCAACAGGTTGCTTAAGTATAACTTGAAGTTGAATCCAGCTAAGTGCGCCTTTGGCGTCAAGTCAGGAAAGTTGCTAGGATTTCTAGTTAGCCACAAAGGGATTGAGCTGGATCCTACAAAAATCCAAGCCATCACAGAAATGCCCATTCCTCGGACAGATAAGGAAATACATGGATTTTTGGGAAGGATCAACTTCATCAGCAGGTTTATCTCCCAACTCACGGCAACCTGTGAGCCAATCTTCAAGTTATTAAGGAAGAACTCCTCCATGAAATGGAATGATGAGTGCCAGAATGCCTTCCTTACAATCAAGAAACAGCTAGTCAAAGCTCCTATCTTGGTACCACCCAGGGATGATGTTCCCCTGTTCATGTACCTGTCCATAAGTGACAATGCCATGGGCTATATGCCGGGACAAAAAGACGATAGAGGCCAAGAATGAGCTATCTATTACCTCAGAAAAAGGTTCAGCAACAGTGAATACAAGTACACTCTGATCGAGAAGACGTGTTGTGCTTTAGCATGGGCTTCCATGAGGTTACAAAATTACCTCCATGGTCACACAACCCATCTCATATCCCACGTGGATCCTCACAAGTACGTGTTCAACAAACCCATGTTGAACTGCTGGCTGTCCAGATGGCAGTTGATCCTACAACAATTTGACATTGTATATATGACTCAAAAGTCCATCAAAGGCCAAGGAATCGCAGATCAGCTGGCCGCTGCACCTTCAGGGGATTTCAAACCCTTGGAAATTTATTTCCCCGATGAAGGAGTAATGACAATGCAGTAACACCATCTGTACAATACACGCCAATCATAGAAGATGTATTTTGATGGATCTGTTAACATGGAAGGTTCTGGAGCTGGAGCAATTGTAGTATCTGATACGGGGGAGCAGTATCTCATTGCCGTCAAATTACAGTTTGTCAGCACCAACAATACGGCTGAGTATGAAGGCTTTCTCATGGGGCTAAAACTTTCTCGTTCAATGGGCATCAAACGGTTAACTGTCCTTGGAGATTTGGAGTTGGTAATCAGACAATCCACCAGAGTCCATCAAACCAAGGAACTACATTTGCTGCCTTACCATCGGCAGGTTTTGAAGATGGCTTTGGAGTTCGAAGAAATCTCCTTTCTACATATTCCTCGTAATAGGAATGATTTCGCGAACGCATTAGCAACTCTAGCCTCCTTGATTCGCATATCAGACAAGGAACACTTGCCGAGCGTCACAATTTCTCTACACAAGGCCCCAGCCTATGGGAATTACGTTGGAGAAGTATCAGATGAGCTACCTCCCATCCAACCTCCTTGGTATCCGCATATCAAGGAATATCTGCGAGATGGATCTACACCCGCTGAGGCGAGCCTGACTGAGAAAAGGTGGATCCATCGACTTGCTATGAAGTTCTACTTGAATGGAGATGCGCTCTATAAAAGAGATGCAGGACTAGGTCTTGTTAGGTGTCTAGACAAAGATCAAGCCCAAAGGCTTATGGATGAAATCCATGGCGGAGTCTGTGGCCCCCTCCTTATCAAGAAAGTCCTCAAGACGGAACATTATTAGCTATCTCTCAAGGCTGATTGCCATGACCAGGTCAAAAGATGCTATCATTGTCAGATTCATGGGAATGCTATACACGCCCCTCCACGGGAGCTCCACAATATAAGTTCGCCTTGGCCCTTCTCAATGTGGGGAATGGACGTTATTGGGCCCATTGAGCCTAAAGCCAGTAATGGTCACGGATTTATCTTCACAATGATCGACTACTTTACTAAGTGGGTAGAAGCAGCCTCCTTCCCAGGGTCACTAAAGAAGTCATCATTGCTTTCATCAGAAACAATGTCGTTTGTCGATATAGACAACCAGAGGTGATTGTGTCAGACAATGCCAAAAACCTCAACAAAAAAATGATGGAGGAGTTATACAGTAAATTCCACATCAAACATCTTAACTCTGTCATCTATCATCCGAAGATGAACTGTGTTATTGAAGCGGCTAAAGAAAATATCAAGAAGATTATGCAAAAGATGTCCGCCAACCACAAAGATTGGCCTAACCTATTGCCTCTTACTCTGTTAGCCTACAGAACCACAATGCGTACTTCAACTGGGGTAACCCCCTACGCTTTAACCTATGGGATGGAAGCAGTGCTCCCCATAGAAGTTGAGATGGAATCTCTCAGAGTGTTTATTGACGCTTAGCTGGATGAAAACCAATGGGTACAAGACAGGTATCACCAATTGTCTCTGATAGACAAAAGGCGAACCGTGGCTATCTTCCATGGTCAGCTATACCAGCAAAGGATCACCAGATCGTACAACAAAAAATTTCAGCTACGGCAATTTAAACAACTTGACTTGGTTCTGAAGAAGATTCTTGACAATCAAGATCAGGCCAAAGAAAAATTCGCTCCTAACTGGGAAGGCCCGTTTATTATCAAAGAAGTATTGACAGGAGGCGCTCTCAGATTACAAGAAATGGACGGCTATGAATTTCCACAACTCATCAACCCAGACACAGTGAAACGGTATTATGTCTAAAGTAACCAGCATACACCCTGGTGCATCATCATCAGGTCACCAGTCATTCCGATTCTTTAACCCTTTACCACCTACAACTTGCTACACTTTGCCCCTTAGGGAAACATACTCTTCAAGCCAGCAGCTTGGCTTTCTCCTTTGCGGTAATACAACTTAGGTCATCCCACCACGGATTTAACCTCTTGCCTTCGCAGTTTGGCTACCCATACATGGGATCATACTTCTCCTACCTGCAGTTTATCCTCAACCTAGGATTAAACTTTCTCCTCCCCGCACTCTGACCTGCACATGGGATTACACTTTTCTTCTCTCCCTGAGGGGCGAACTACGTCGACTTGATCTCCTCTTCAATAGGAGTACGTAGGCAACCATGTTACATGGCCCGGTCGCAATAAAAAAAAACAACAAAAACATTTCTACCTTATTCTCCTTACAAAAACAAAAACAACCAAAAACATTCCTACACCATATCAGCCATATACAGTGTTGAACCTCTTACACCAGGTTCGAACTACGCAGACCTGATCTCCACTTCAATAGGAGTACGTAGGCAACCATTCATGGTGCGGTCTCACCCCCTACCAAAATACAAACCATTGTCAGCGGGTATTGGGATTCTCTTTCAATCCACTACATTTCATTCGGCTTCAGACTAAAGGGATGGAATTACCTGAACTCCTCCCAAATAGGAGATTCGTTGACCATCTAAGCTGCGGTCATACCTCGAAGAGCAATACTAAACCATAAGAGGTGGAATTAACTAGGCCTCTCCTAAATAGAAGTACTGGCGACCATCTGTGGTGCGGTCAATCTCAGAGAGGAAAGCCATATTCCTCTCCACATTTCCATTCAGAAACAAGTCCCAAGACACCAAAGATGGTAGGGATATACATAGATCGATGATCCATTCTAAACTATCCAAAGACAGCTCAATGTCCATCCACCAACAAAGAATTCAGAATTCATCAAGATCACAAGCCCTGAAGCAGCAGACAAAATATCAAGCAAATAGCAAGGCATATCTAAAAGGGAAGTGATCCAAAAATATATTTTCCTATCATATATAATGTTGTTTGATATATATACAATGTGAACTGTACATGATAAAATGGCTAAGCTAGTCTGTGCAGGTAAATACAAGATCATCTACGAATCAGGGTACATACGAGCTAGTAAGACCAACATGGCATCCCTCTCAGATGAAGGAGGTAAAGCTGTAGTCTCCTGGATAAGAATATCCACACGACCCAACAGATCTGTAGCCATCTGCATGATGACCATATGCTCATCGATATAAGCACTCATCTCTGCGATCATACCAGTGGTAAGGGACCTCGCTGCAGTACTATCTGTGACAGCCACATCCCAGGAAGATATAGCACTATCCCGTTCAACTATCACTGCGTCTCTGTCTGCCCTGGACTCATCCCTCTCAACAACAGCGGCATCTCTACGAGCTAATGCCTCGTCTCTCTCTAATAGGGCGGCGTCCCTCACATCAAGAGTAGTCGACATCATAGATCGAATCTGGTCTCTCTCAAAGGTCATCAGATAAAGACTCTTCTCTAAATACTGTGCCGAGTGTTGGATCACAAAAGTACTGGAACTAGGAGAATCTGGAAGAAATGCTGGCAACCCAATAGCAGTATCCTCCTCGATGTAGGTATCAATGTCCTCTATAGGCTCTACATCGTCTAACTCAATCTCCGGTACTGCAAATACTGCTGCAGCCGATAAAACCTCGTCTCCATCCATACGGAGTACTCTACGGAATAACCAGGACGACTGGCAGGAAAAGTAGCTAGCTCACGCTGATCCCAGCAAGCGTATACACGAGATCGGTCCTCAGCAGAGAGGTATCGAGAAGATGAGTGCTAACCTGCCACCCCCTCGAAAGGATGAAAATCCTGGAACTGGTCAAACTGCGACATCACGGCCAATGGATGATAAGTCGTCACGCCCCTCAAGCCAGCCAAAGGGAGGAAATCCATGCCCGGAGCATGAGTAATGAAGTTGTATGGTGAGCAAAGCCCCGAGCACAACAATATGATAAATGGATCTCGGATATCTACCAAAAATACGGACCAGGATTGAGCATCTACACACTCCGATGGTTGAACGGAATACGACATAGCCACCTCATGGGAGAAACAATACCCGTGCCGTCTAAAGGTACCATCTGGTCGCAAATGTGACATAAAACACACATACAACATGACCAAACTCCCTGTAAAAACACCTGACGGGTAAGTACGGCAGTAGGACGCTGATCTTAAGATCTCTCCCACGATCATAGGTACAATGGTACGACCCTCCCTAAGAGCTCTCACCGCCATGATAACGCCTATATCTATCTCATCCATGTACCGCGGCAGGTACACGTATGACAGTACTCAAAGCATTAGTACATCAACTCTAGCCAAACGCCAATGATCCTCCGACATAGTGAAATCCCTTGAATGTCATGAGTAGCTATCCTCCGTACCAAATCTGTCATACAAAAACGGTGAGAGATCACATGGCCAGATATCAGCTCATCCTGTACCACTCTGTGCCTCAATCCTTTGAGAGTCATGAATCGTCTACTCATATCTCCCAAAGCCATGTGTATGCAAGGTCGGTCTAGGGGCAGCATCGTCAAACGGGCATACTCCTCTAGAGTAGGAGTCAACTCATGGGTGCCAAAACGGAATACCTGCCTATCTGGTAGCCAATGCTCTATCATCCCGTCCATGAATCCTGTAGGAACCTGAAAAACCAAAAGAGTCATGGTGTGCTGCAATAACAGATCTACAGTCACCATATCTGGTGGTGATATGCTATCGTACCACGAGCGCATACCCAATACCACCATTGACGGTGGGGTATGATCTATACGACTAACTGTCGAAGAAGACATATGTGCGAGCTGTGTCATAAGACCATCCAGGGGTCAATACCGAGTATCTCTGGACATACATACATATGCATAATATGATACATGCATAACAGATAATGGATGGCAATATGATATAAGGAATGAAAAAAAAAACGGTGCATACATTCCTAAATATATCATTAACTAATACATCAACTCTATACAGCTACTAGTACGTGAAAATGGGGCACAAACTCCCTACTACTAACAGAGGCCTATCTAAAGATATAGTGAGAATGGGGAACGGCCTCCCAATATCTAACAGAGGCCTATCAAAAGACATAGCGAGAATACACATCAGAAGAAGACAATGGTCTCGATGTCCACATCCTCAATCCTGTCCACCTGATGTAATTCTTCCTGAGTCACTGGATCTCTATCAACAGGGATGTAAGGCCTATAAAGGGGAGGATCTGCGCCGACAAAACCAAATGGGTCGTCTGAGGGGCCAGCACCTAAGCTGGAAGGAACAAATGTCTCCGCCTCTGCTAGATCTCTGCCCAAATGCCGAATAAATATCTGTGCCCGATCCAACTGTCGGGTCAAGCTATCAATCTGGGTCAGATGAGTCGGACCTCGGACAAAAGCAACCCAATCCATCATCATCAAAGATCTTGGAACCATGTCTCCCATAAACTGTGTGGAACGGGACTGGTCACCAATAGTGCGAGGGAGCCACCAGCACTGGAATATCTCCCGAGTACATGGACCATCAGATAAATCAAAACCGTCAACTCCCAACAATGGAATATCAATGGCGGGTGACTGTGATACAGGCCAATGACACCTAACAGAAGGCAAGATCGGTATACAAATCTCCCCTGTGGTGCTCCTAATAGCACGCTCTTCTAAATAGAGCTCCCAGCCTCCACAATTATTCATGTCGTCATCCGACCAGACTGAACTTAATCCAGTTGCTCGCAAAGAATTTGATGGATTAAGTAAACAGATTACATATTTGACTGTTCTATTAAAAGAATTACACCAGTCTACACATAGTCAGAAAATACCCGTACATACTGAATCCTCCACACAAGGAGGAATCCCGGTCATTTCCACACCAGAACCACAGTTGGATACGACCAATAAAACTTATGATGCTGCCCATCTAATTGGAGATCCAAAAAATGGTGACATCAAAAAGAAAGTCCTCCAAATGGAAGAGACCCTTCGCGCTATCAAAGGAATTGGAACACACGTGAGTGTTTAATATGATGATCTATGTATTTTTCCTGGTTTTCATTATCCAGAAAAATTTAAAACTCCTGACTTTGAAAAATATGACGGGTTAGGGGATCCTTATACACATTTAAAAGTCTTTATTGGAGAACTGGGATCCTATGCAGAGGATGAAAAACCCAGAATGCAATTATTCCAAAAGAGTCTAACTAGAGAAGCCCGTTCGTGGTACACAAGATTAGACAACTCCAAAATTCACAGTTGGGAAGTGCTTGCACATGCCTTCCTCACTCAATACAGTTTTCAAACTCAGATGGCTCCCGATCGGTATCAAATTACCAAGATTAAAAAACAGTCTAATGAGTCATTTAGAGAGTATGCCCAAAGGTGGAGACGCCTGGCTGCCCAAGTTAGTCCTGCCATGACAGAATCAGAAATGGTCATGACATTCATAGACATATAAGAAGCTCCCTTCTATGAGAGAGTTTTAGCAGGCATCGGCAAACCGTTTTCTGAAATGGTTAAACACGGGGAGATGACTGAAATGGGGTTGAAGTCAGGAAAGATTCAAGACCTAGCCGCACTTAAAGCTGTTGCTGATCACATCCAATCTGGAAATTATGGGAACAACCCCCGGAGGTTCCATAAAAAGAAAGAGGAAGATGTTTCCCTGATACTACAGGAAAAAAAAGGCAATCAATATATGTTCATTCAAAGGAGAAACTACAATCCCTTTCCAGCACAGTCTGCAAACCCTCCAGTACCAAAAGGTGGAGAAGTCAAACACCATCAACTGTTTACACCCTTAGGGGATACCCTCAAGAACATTCTTAATCTTCTGACAACACAGAATAAAATTACGCATCTTCTTTCACTAGCCAACCCTAATGGACGGGGTTTCAATGCTGCTAGGAAATGTGCTTATCATACCGGGGCACCTGGACATGATACTCAGGATTGTTGGGCCTTGAAACACAAAATCTAGGACCTAATAGATAATGGAAAGATCGTATTCACAAAACCCGATCAGCCTCACGTACAAGACAACCCTCTTCCTCAACACAAAGGAGAAGAGGTCAACATGATTAATTGGAGCAGTGGACAGAGTTACAACTTCAGCTGTGACTCCCCCCAGACCATCAAAGACGGTGATGACAGATGTGATTATGCTAAGTTCCAGTTCATAATGGAATGAAAGATGAAAGCTCTCTGCAAACAAATTGAGCAATTGGCAGAACTGGTGACTTATCAGCATCAAGTGACTTGGCAATTAATCAGCCAGGAGCATGCCAGTCTCCTACCAATCGTTATGAATATTCCCTCGTCCCTTTCAAAAAATGAAATGCTGGAAGACAAATGATGAAGAGAGCAAATTCCAAAGCCCGTCGGGAATTCGCCAACAAACGGGAATTCACCTATTCGGGCCAACCCATGGAGGTAATCCTTCACATGTTAATCAATGAAGGAAGGATCAGTTCCCTTCTACCTCCAATCAACCCCCGTTCGGGACAGTACACCTCTGATGGAATATGTCAATACCACTCCCAGTCTCGCGGTCACAGCACAGAAGAATGCTGGGCACTCCGCCACCTTATTCAAAATCTAATCGACAGTGGTGTATTGCGCATGGCAGATAACGACACTGTGTTACGAGCAAGTGAGAATGGAGGCCCTACTAAGTGGAAAAGTGTGGTAGCAATTATATCTACTGAAGGTGAAGGGATTAATATTGTTCTCACAACACCGATAATTCAGCTCAAAAGAGGAAGCAATCCTTTGAAAGTGGCCGCTCTCGAGCCAATCAACTTGCCATGCAGAGCACAATATGCTATTGTTAGCTTGTACAAGGTTCCGTGGAATTATGGAGAAGGTGAAGGATCCACCTCACATACCACTGCTGCAATGTCGAAGGAAAATCAACTGTATCTTCCCCATCGGGTGATGAACCCCACCACCAAATCAAAGGGGAAAATACCCATGGAGAAGTTTGAAAAATTCATCCGCGCTGTGGGTCATAACGAAGCCTCTGTGGTTTTAAACTTGAAGGAAGCTCCACCACAAATATCAATTTTGGTCTTGGTCCTAACTTCCGAGAATCACCGGAAGGTCTTGTTAAAGGTTTTGGAAGAAGCCTATCTTCTGACATCAGTGGATACAGAAAAATTTCAACACATGGTTGATCACATTTTTAACACTATTGTGATATTCTTCACTGATGATGATATACCGCCCGAAGGGACTGGTCATTGCAAACTGTTGCACGTTGCGGTCTTGTCCTCTAGAAATATGGTGGCTGGAGTTTTAATAGATGGAGGTTCCTCTCTAAATATCTGCCCATATGCCACCTTGGTGAAGATGAATATCAATCTCAACTAAATTCGGAGTAGCCTTACTATCATCAAAGCTTTTGATGGAGCCCGCCGTAACTCGATTGGAGTAATTGAGCTGCCAATCAAAATTGGCCCTCATACATTCTGCGTATCCTTCCATGTGCTCAAGATAGATTTGGGATACAATC
Source organism: Panax japonicus (assembly GCA_020205505.1). Classification (NCBI taxonomy): domain Eukaryota; kingdom Viridiplantae; phylum Streptophyta; class Magnoliopsida; order Apiales; family Araliaceae; genus Panax; species Panax japonicus. The sequence continues at coordinate 60,007,139 of CM035113.1, forward strand.
TGCTCTTGGGACGACCATGGATCCATATGGCAGGGGCAGTCCCCTCCACCCTTCACCAACAACTGAAGTACATTATCAATAATAGCCTGGTCACGTTCAACGCTGAAGCAGAGATTCCTCAGCATGGGGATATACCATTCATCAATGCCAATGCAGACATAGAACCAGTCAGTTTTCATGCTTTGGAAATAAGCAACACCCAATACCACGCTATTGGAGCACCATTGCTCGAACCCCACATTTCTGATGAAGTGATGTCAGCCACTCAAGAAATGATGTCGTTGGGTTATAAGCCAGGACAAGGGTTGGGTAAAGATGTCCAGGGTATTCAGTACCCCATTCGATTAACCTAGCAAGTTGGAACAGCTGGACTAGGCTATTCTGCCAGCTCTAGTCATAGGAATCCTCACAAGCATTAGCAGATTCCTTTTGCTTCAACCATGTGGCATTTGGCTTCGCCTTCAAACTCTGAGTCTGCACAACCTCCAGTAAAGGTGCCAGCCAATGTCATGGCCATGTTATTTCCTAAGACGAAATCGGTGGAGGAAAAGAAAATCGTTATCCCAGATCCCACAATCGAAGAAAAGGAGCAAAGAATCAAGGAAAACGTTGTCCGAATAATGTCGGGCATGCGCATCATAGTCCATGATGAACATACCAACAGATACACCCCAGATGATGATTGCCCTGACGTAATGGCCATCATTCGGGACAAGGAGGATGATGAAAATCCCTCCATCACTGCGGTCCACCCGGACTTTACCCTTACCAATTGGAACATTATTCCTTACTTTGGTCGACAAGGGTAAAGCGAGCAGAAATTCTTTTCTTCCCTGTAGGTACAATAACTGCTTACTTTTCTGTACAGTATTAGCTATTTATTTTGCCAGTATATGCTAACATTGTGTATGATCAACGCATTTCATATATACTAAGTGAAAGCATATTTTGTTTCAGGACTCTGAATTTAGATGTGCCTGTATTTGCGGATACGATGCCTCTCCTACACAAGGATTGTACCTTTAATGTAGAGATGAATTCAGCCTTGATGGATCCCCAGGATGACATTGAGGTGCCTCCAAAAATTCAAGAATGGGTCAAAGACAAACCCAAACCCAACATTGATCAAACCACTTCTTTCAATCTCGGAACCTTAGAAAGCCATAAGTTAATCCAGATTGGTTTAGACCTTACCCCAAACTAACGGAATGACATGGTTATGCTATTAACACAATTATAGGATGTGTTTGCATGGTCTCATGAAGACATGGTGGGTTTATCCACTGACATTGTCCTTCATCTCCTTCGCATTAAAGAGGGATTTAAGCCGATCAAGCAAAAGCTCAGGCGATTGAAACCTGAGTGGAGTTTAAAGGTGAAAGAAGAGATTGTGAAACAATTTCAAGCCGGCATCATCATGGTGTCTACATATCCTGAGTGGATATCCAACATCGTGCCCGTATCTAAACCTGGAGGGAAGGTGCGAGTTTGCGTGGATTACAGGGACTTGAATAAAGCTTGCTTAAAAGATATATTTTCCTTGCCATTTATCCACATTCTCATTGACAATACTGCTCAATACGACATGTACTCCTTTGCTGATTGCTTTGCGGGGTACCATCAGATCATGGTTGCCGAGGAAGACCATGAGAAGACTGCTTTCATCACTCCTTGGGGAACTTTTTGCTATAGACAGTTGTCATTCGACCTCATCAATGCCGGAGCTACCTATCAATGAGCTATGATGGCTCTTTTCCATGACTTAATGCATAAAGAGATTGAGATCTACATGGATGACATCATTATCAAGTCCTGGAAAGAGGATGACCATCTAGACCATCTCAGAAAGTTGTTCAACAGGTTGAGTATGTACAACTTGAAGTTGAATCCAGCTAAGTGCGCCTTTGGCGTCAAGTCAGGCAAGTTGCTAGGATTTCTAGTCAGCCACAAAGGGATTGAGCTGGATCCTACAAAAGTCCAAGCCATCACAGAAATGCCTATTCCTCAGACAGAGAAGGAAATACGTGGATTTTTAGGAAGGATTAACTTCATCAGCAGGTTTATCTCCCAACTCACGACAACCTGTGAGCCAATCTTCAAGTTATTAAGGAAGAACTCCTCCATGAAATGAAATGATGAGTGCCAGAATTCCTTCCTTACAATCAAGAAACATCTAGTCAAAGCTCCTATCTTGGTACCACCCAGTGATGATGTTCCCATATTCAAGTACCTGTCCATAAGTGACAATGCCCTGGGCTGTATGCTGGGACAAAAAGACGATAGAGGCCAAGAACGAGCTATCTATTACCTCAGTAAAAGGTTCAGCAGCAGTGAACACAAGTACACTCTGATCGAGAAGATGTGTAGTGCCTTAACATGGGCTTCCATGAGATTATAGCATTACCTCCATGGTCACACAACCCATCTCATATCCCGCGTGGATCCTCTCAAGTACGTGTTCAACAAACCCATGTTGAACTGCCGGCTGTTCAGATGGAAATTGATCCTACAATAATTTGACATTGTATATGTGACTCAAAAGTCCATCAAAGGTCAAGGAATCGCAGATCAACTGGCCGCCGCACCTTCAAGGGATTTCAAACCCTTGGAAACATATTTCCCCGATAAAGGAGTAATCAAAGTGCAGCAACACCATCTATACAATACACGCCAATCATGGAAGATGTATTTTGATGGAGCTGTTAACATGGAAGGTTCTGGAGCTGGAGCAATTGTAGTATCTGATACGGGGGAGCAGTATCTCATTGCCGTCAAATTACAGTTTGTCAGCACCAACAATGCGGCTGAGTATGAAGGCTGTCTCATCGGGATAAAACTTACCCGTTCAATGGGCATCAAACGGTTAACTGTACTTGGAGATTCGGAGTTGGTAATCAGACAATCCACCGGAGTTTATCAAACCAAGGAACTACATTTGCTGCCTTACCATCGACAGGTTTTGAAGATGGCTTTGGAGTTCGAAGAAATCTCCTTTCTACACATTCCTCGTAATAGGAATGATTTCGCGGACGCATTAGTAACTTTGGCCTCCTTGATTCGCATATCAGACAAGGAACACTTCCCAAGCGTCATAATTTCCCTGCACAAGGCCCCAGCCTATGGAAATTACGTTGGAGAAGTATCGGATGAGCTACCTCCCATCCAACCTCCTTGGTATCAGCATATCAAGGAATATCTGCGAGTTGGATCTACACCCGTTTAGGCGAGCCTGGCTGAGAAAAGGGGGATCCATCGACTTGCTATGAAGTTCTACTTGAGTGGAGATGCGCTCTATAAAAGAGATGCATGACTAGGTCTCGTCAGGTGTCTAGACAAAGATCAAGCCCAAAGGCTTATGGATGAAATCCATGGCGGAGTTTGTGGCCCCCACATGAGTGGCCCCCTCCTTGTTAAGAAAGTCCTCAGGACGGAACATTATTGGCTATCTCTCAAGGATGATTACCATGACCAGGTCAAAATATGCTATCAGTGTCAGATTCATGGGAATGCTATACACGCCCCTCCACGGGAGCTCCACAATATGAGTTCGCCTTGGCCCTTCTTAATGTGGGGAATGGACGTTATTGGGCCCATTGAGCCTAAAGCCAGTAATGGTCACCGATTTATCTTCACCATGATCGACTACTTCACCAAGTGGGTAGAAGCAGCCTCCTTCCCCAGGGTCACTAAAGAAGTCATCATTGATTTCATCAGAAACAATGTCGTTTGTCGATATGGACAACCAGAGGTGATTGTGTCAGACAATGCCAAAAACCTCAACAACAAAATGATGGAGGAGTTATGCAGTAAATTCCACATCAAACATCTTAGCCCTGTCATCTATCGTCCGAAGATGAACGGTGCTGTTGAAGCGGCTAACAAAAATATCAAGAAGATTATGCAAAAGATGTCAGCCAATCACAAAGATTGGCCTAACCTGTTGCCTCTTACTCTGTTAGCCTACAGAACCACAATGCGTACTTCAACTGGGGCAACCCCCTACGCTTTAACCTATGGGATGGAAGTAGTGCTCCCTATAGAAGTTGAGATGGAATCTCTCAGAGTGTTGATCAACGCTCAGCTGGATGAAAACCAATGGGTACAAGATAGGTATGACCAATTGTCTCTGATAGACGAAAGGCAAACCGCGGCTATATTCCATGGTCAGCTATACCAACAAAGGATCGCCAGATCCTACAACAAAAAAGTCTGGCTACGACAATTTAAACAACATGACTTGGTTCTGAAGAAGATTCTTGACAATCAAGATCAGGCCAAAGGAAAATTCGCTCCTAACTATGAAGGCCCGTTTATTGTCAAAGAAGTATTGACAGGAGGCGCTCTCAGATTACAAGAAATGGACGGCTATGAATTTCCACAACTCAACTTAGACACCGTGGAATGGTATTATGTCTAAAGTAACCAGCAAACACCATGGTACATCATCATTAGGTCACTAGTCATTCCTGTTCTTTAACCCTTTACCACCTACAACTTCCTACACTTTTCCCCTCAGGGAAACATACTCTTCAAGCCAGTAACCTGACTTTCTCCTTTGCGCTCATACAACTTAGGTCATCCCACCGTGGATTAAACCTCTTGCGTTCGCAGTTTGGCTACCCATACATGGGATCAAACTTCTCCTGCCTGCAGTTTATCCTCAACCTAGGATTAAACTTTTTCCTCCCCGCACTCTGACCTGCACATGGGATTACACTTTTCTTCTCGCCCTGAGGGGCGAACTACGTCGACCTGATCTCCTCTTCAATAGGAGTACGTAGGCAACCATGTTACGTGGCCCGATCGCAATAAAACAAAAACAACAAAAACATTTCTACCCTCTTCTCCTTACAAAAGCAAAAACAACCAATAATATTCCTACACCATATCAGCAATATACAGCGTTGAACCTCTTACACCAGGTTCGAACTACGCATACCTGATCTCCTCTTCTATAGGAGTACGTAGGCAGGCCCATTCATGGTGCGGTCTCACCCCCTACCAAAATACAAACCATTGTCAGCGGGTATTGGGATTCTCTTTCAATCCACTACATTTCATTCGGCTTGAGACCAAAAGGATGGAATTAGCTAAACTCCTCCCAAATAGGAGATTCGGTGACCATCTAAGTTGTGGTCATACCTTGAAGAGCAATATTAAACAATAAGAGGTGGAATTAACTAGGCTTCTCCTAAATAGAAGTATTGGTGACCATCTGTGGTGCGGTCAATCTCAGAGAGGAAAGCCACATTACTCTCCACATTTCCATTCAGAAACAAGTCCCAAGACACCAAAGATGGTAGGGATATACATAGATCGATGATCCATTCTGAACTATCCAAAGACAGCCCAATGTCCATCCACCAAGGAAGAATTCAGAATTCATCAAAATCACAAGCCCTAAAGCAGCAGGCAAAATATCAAGCAAATAGCAAGGCATATCTAAAAGGGAAGTGATCCAAAAATATATTTTCCTATCATATATAATGTTGTTTGATATATATACAATGTGAACTATACATGACAAAATGGCTAAGCTAGCCTGTGCAAGTAAATACAAGATCATCTACGAATCAGGGTATATGCTAGCTAGCAAGACCAACATGACATCCCTCTCAGATGAAGGTGGTAAAGTTGTAGTCTCCTGGATAAGAATATCCACACGACCCAACAAATCTGTAGCCATCTGCATGATAACCATATGCTCATCGATATAAGCACTCATCTCTGCGATCATACCAATGGTAAGGGACCTCGTTGCAGTACTATCTATGACAGCCACATCCCTGGCAGATATAGCACTATCCCGCTCAACTATCACTGCGTCTCTGTCTGACCTGGCCTCATCCCGCTCAACAACAGCGACATCTCTACGAGCTAATGCCTCGTCTCTCTCTAATAGGGCGGCGTCCCTCATATCAAGAGAAGTCGATATCATAGATCAAATCTGGTCTCTCTCAAAGGTCATCAGATGAAGACTCTGCTCTAAATACTGTGCCGAGTGCTGGATCACAAAAGTACTGGTACTAGGAGAATCCGGAAGAAATGCTGGTAACCCAACAGCAGTATCCTCCTCGAGGTAGGTATCAATGTCCTCTATAGGCTCTACATCGTCTAACTCAATCTTTGGTACTGCAAATACTGCTGCAGCCGATAAAACCTCCGTCTCCATCCATGTGGAATACTCTGCGGAATAAGCGGGACGACTGGCATAAAAAGCAGCTAGCTCACGCTGATCCCAGCAAGCGTATACACGAGATCGGTCCTCGGCTGAGAGTTATCGAGAAGTTGAGCGCTGACCTGCCGCCCCCTCGAAAGGATGAAAATCCGAGAACTGGTCAAACTGCGACATCATGGCCAATGGATGATAAGTCGTCACGCCCCTCAAGCCAGCCAAAGGGAGGAAATCCATGTTCGGAGCATGAGTAATAAAGTTGTATGGTCAGCAAAGCCCCGAGCACAATAATATGCTAAATGGTTCTCGGATATCTGCCAAAAATGTGGACCAGGACTGAGCATCTACACACTCCGATGGCTGAAAGGAATACAACATAGCCACCTCATGGGAGAAACAATACCCGTGCCGTATAAAGGTACCAACCGGTCGCAAATGTGACATAAACCACACATACAGCATGACCGAACTCCCTGTAAACACACCTGACGGGTAAGTACGACATTAGGATGCTGATCGCAAGGTCTCTACCACGATCATAGGTACAATGGTACGACCCTCCCTGAGAGCTCTCACCGCCATGATAACGTCTATATTTATTTCATCCATGTACCACGGAATGTACACATATGACAGTACACAAAGCATTAGTACATCAACTCTGGTCAAATGCCAATGATCCTCCAACACGGTGAAATCCCCTGAATGTCGTGAGTAGCTATCCTCTGCACCAAATCTGTCATACAAAAAATGCTGAGAGATCACATGGCCAGATGTCAGCTCAATCCTGTGAGAGTCATGAATCGTCTACTCATGTCTCCCAAAGCCATGTGTACGCAAGGTCGGTCTAGGGGAAACATCATCAAATGGGCATACTCATCTAGAGTAGGAGTCAACTCATGGGTGCCAAAACGGAATACCTGCCTATCAGGTAGCCAATGCTCTATCATCCCGTCCATGAATCCTGCAGGAACCTAAAAAACCAAAAGGGTCATGGTATGCTACAATAACAGATCTATAGTCACCCTATCTGGTGGTGACATGCTATCGTACCACGAGCGCATACCCAATACCACCATTGACGATGGGGTATGATCTATACGGCTAACTGTCGAAGAAGACATCTGTTCAGGTCGTGTCATAAGACCATCCTTGGGTCAATACCGAGTATCTCTGGACATACATATATATGCATAACATGATACATGCATAACAGATAATGGATGACAATATGATATAGGGAATGAAAAAAAATGGTGCATACATTCCTAAATATATCATCATCTAATACATCAGCTCTATACAGCTACCAGTACATGAAAATGGGGCACAGACGCCCTACTACTAACAGAGGCCTATCTAAAGATATAGAGAGAATAGTGAACAACCACCCAATATCTAACAGAGGCCTATCAAAAGATATAATGAGAATACACATCAGAAGAAGACAATGGTCTCGATGTCCACATCCTTAATCCTGTCCACCTGATGTAATTCCTCCTGAGTCACTGGATCTCTATCAACAGGGATGTCAGGCATATAAAGGGGAGGATCTGCGCCGGCAAAACCAAATGGGTCGTCTGAGGGGCCAGCACCTGAGCTGGAAGGAACAAATGTCTCCGCCTCTGCTGGATCTCTGCCCAAATGCCGAAAAAATATTTGTGCCCGATCCAACTGCCGGGTCAAGCTATCAATCTGGGTCAGATGAGTTGAAGCTCGGACACAAGCCACCCAATCCGTCATCATCAAAGATCCTAGAACCATGTCCCCCATAAACTGTGTGGCACAGGACTGGGCACCAATAGTGCGAGGGAGCCACCAGCGCTAGAATATCTCCTGAGTACATGGATTCTCAGATAAATCAAAACCATCAACTCCCAACAATGGAATATCAATGGTGGGTGACTGTGATACATGCCAATGACACCTAACAGGAGGCAAGATCGGTATATAAATCTCCCCCGTGGTGGTCCTAATAGCACGCTCTCCAAAATAGAGCTCCCAGCCACTATCGGTGAAAAGAGGAAATCTCCGGGTGGAAATCAAATACTCTACTCCAGTAGGGTGTCCATCCTCAAAACTGATGTTCAAATGATCCCCTGAATATGGAAGACATGTGATGGCGTAAGCTGTCAGCAACTCCAGCTACATACGGCAATGAGCGAAGCCCTTAGATACAGGGACCTCTGGAAAAATAGAATGATACCATTGTCGTCCTCATGGATAGGTATCTAAGCCTAACACACTCACAGGATGCAAAAATAGAAGCCTCTCATAGGCCCAAAACTGCCAACACAATGGTAAAACATCTACTATCAGTAAACACTCTTAACCTGTGAAAAGAAAAGACAAGAGAAATACTCACCAGCAGAAACGGGTAAAATCCTAGCCAAGACTCGGTCAAACCCTGTGAACACAGATGCATGCCCCAAAGTAAACAGGCAAAGGTGTAAGAGCCCCAATCGTACTCTCCTATACGGTCCACATCGCGTGTGGCACTGACCAGAGCAAAAGATAACGTAGAAGAGTTATCTGCTATGAAGCAGCCTCGAATGATTATCAATAAAAATCACCGTAGAACGCGATCCCTGATCCTGACATCATCAGGTATGGGCTCACTCAACAGCCCGCTCATAACATCTACGCTCAAAAGACCTAAACGGACAGTCCAACCTTTGAGCGCACCCGCCAAAACTCCTAACAAGGACCGGACGGCAGTAGGGGTGATATTCGCCATGCAAAGAACTGGCTCCCCTCAAAACCCCATACCTGTAATAAATCACCAATCCATAGACGTCATCATCACCTCGCAATCCAGCAGGTGGAGTGACTGAGTCTTATGAAACCATCGCTTAGATAATTCCCTGAGGTAACCCCAGGGACAACGACAGGGAAGGATAGAGAAAAATGCCCTAAATCCCCACTCATGCACTACTGCTCTATAATCAGGATGAAGCGCCTGGTACATGGAGTGGATGCTAAACCAGTTCCCCCGAGGCTATGTAAAACATGCAACCTGCATGAAGCACAGATCAACATCAGGACCCTTTTAATCCTCATCAATAGGAAAGAAGGAAGATAAAGTCTAACATCATACCTCGTTAGCATATATATATATATATATCGGACTTTGTTCGACGAGCCTAGACTTCGGACTGGTCCGTTTATTCGCTTATATATATATATATATATATATATATATATATATATATATATATATATATATATACTTATATATATCAACTGTGTGTCGGACTTTGTTCGATGAGCCTAGACTTCGGTCTGCTGCGTTTACTCGCTTTTATATATATATATATATATATATATATATATATATATATATATATACTTATATATATGAACTGTGGTCGAACTATGTTCGATGAGCCTGGATTTTACATCCGGTTCATTTATTGCTTTCTTATATATACATACATATATATATATATATTTGTTTTGTCCTGCCTGGAGTTCCCTTCGTGGCAGTTGATAGTTTTGACAACTTTCTTTACATTTCGTCCAGCCTGGAGTTTACTTCGTGGCAGTTGACCGCATTTATAGCTTTATTTACATTCTGTCCCGCCTGGAGTTTCCTTCATGGCGGTTGACCATATCTACAGCTTTATTTATATTTCTGATCCCCCATGGAGGTGCTTTGTGGTTGGTGATCCTGTCTGTATATATATATTTACCGCTTTTATATATACCTGCTTATTGCTTTTATACAAATTGCAATATTCTGTGAGCCTAGGAATCATGTGATCACAGAATCATCCCATTGGATCTAGATTCGGTTCCCATGATGGACATTTTCAGCTGTAAGCAGCTTGTAAATTATTCTGCAATGTCTGTATTTCCTCAGATGGTTTCCATACCCACGAGGAAGTCGGCATTATTTTATATATATATATTATTTTCGTACGGATGCTTCGCATTCGTCAAATAAAATCAATCCAGCCGCTCACTTAATAAAAATGGGAGTGTAAAAGGTCTTAATTCCCATTGAGCAGCAGGGTTTGAAAAACCTCTTTTATAAAACATCATTGCCATATCTTGTTAAAAACTGAATTTTTATATAAATTCAAATCCTGTGTATATAGGTTCGAAAGAGGCCTCGTACAACTTTCATATAATAGCACATTGACCCACACACACACATACACACACTCAGATAATATTTTCTTGAAAAGAGGCGGTCACCGTGGTAACACGGATGTCGGGGGGTGCCTAACACCTTCCCCCCGCATAACCAAGTCCCCGGACCCTAAATGAATCTCCGTTTCACCGACTCGTATATCAGTGTCACGTCACTGGGTCAATGTGGAAACCTTTTCTTGGTTGTGTTGGTACAACCATTTAAAAAACCAACTGGTGACTCTTAACAGTCCCATCGTCGACATTATACTTGTCAGACCTTTTTTACTTGTTTTTTCAAAGAAATCTCACCTAAAATGAGAACACCAAAGAACAAGTAACGGAAAGGGACATCCAAAAATCCCGATGTCGACAGTACGTATATAAAGATACAAAAGATATACAACTGAAATATGAAATCAACAGAGACAAAATATTACCTCTGACGAAAAAAAATAAAATCCCCAAAGATTTGAATATAAAATATTTGAACCAACAGAATTAACGAAACAAACAGAAAAATAAAGAAAATAATAAACTGAAATAACTAACCCAATTAATTGAAAGGAGACGAAACGAACTGAAATGAAACCAACAAAACTAACACAATAAAATAATAAGCTAAAAAATGGATGGGGTTATTTCATACCGATTGAGCTCATATATATATCTTGCCACACAGACAAGTCAAAACAATGCCACACATGCAAGTCCAAATGATACCACATAGGCAACCACAATAATGCCACATGGGCAAATCACAAATTGGACCGCGAATCCAAATGTATGCAAATCGGATAAGTGAGTTTGGTACAACATCACAAATTCGCAGAACAAAAAACTAGGGTTAACCCATATGCCTCCCACAATAAAACACCAAATGGCCAACTTCCTCCGGAGCCCAAAACGGAGACGTCGTGGACTATTCACACCGCCATGAAGAGTGTCATGTCTCTCGTGTCAAGAAGAGATGCATGTGGTACCCCCACAGGTGGTTATAGCTCAAGTATACCCTACGGTATATTCTAACAAAAATACCATGTCACAACACATGCGACATAATACCAACAAAAGGGTTCTATATGTACATGTTGAACCAAATAAAATTATGGTCACAAGGTCTCAAAAAGAAGATAACAGCATGTACCGCTCTTCAATTATCAAAAATAAATATTAAATATGATAACCTAATTCAAAGAGTACAAATACGAGTTATATGTATCAACTCCAAAATGAAACTAATATATTTATTTCACAGGAAATAATTATGTGAAATAATAACAAAATTCGAACAAGCAACAAAATGAGCAAAACAAATTTAACAAGAGTATCGCTGAAAGAGTACGGAATCCGTACCTGATACTTCCAAACCATTTATAGCACACTCCACCAAATCTTATCCTCAAATGCCAACGATATCAAATACAAAACGTCGTTCACAACCTAAACATATTCACCTCAATTTAAAATAATCCAAACTAATAATCTCCAAAATAATTCATAATCTATTTAATATGCCTTTAATCATCGCCTTTTATCAATTACTAATACTCCAAAATTTATATTCCAAAAATAACTCTTTAAATTCCTTCCGTTCAATTTAAACAATTTAATAAGATTTTATTACAATCCAATCATTAATAACATAATACTATTAAATTTATTATTAAAACTTTTTATAATTATGTCAACAAAATTAATTAATTCAAATTCATATACATAACCTCAATTTGATTTACCAATTTCGATTTATAAGTTTCATGGCCAAATACGTATTAAAATATAATATGCCAAAAGATTATTAAAATATAATATATATATATATATATATATGGTCAGGATCAGGTAAGGACTCCCTCACTTTATTAAAATACGGACTTTTTTTTTAGTTTTTTTAAAATAACTATAAAAAAAGTTTAATATTTTATGGAACTGAAATTTTTTCATAATACAGTGTTTTGGATACGTATAACAAAATAGGTCTGTACAGTTTGTGCAGACTGTACCACCATTTTTTGGTATAGGTATTCAAATCATGCCCAAAACATTATATTATGAAAAAATGTCAGTTCCATAAAATATTAAATATTTTTTTAGTTATTTTAAAAAAAACAAAAAAAAAGGTCCGCATTTTAACAAAGTAAGGGAGCCCTCACCTGATCGGTTCTGTATATATATAAATATATATAAAATAATAAATTCTACACCTGCTACAGTGCTGCAAGCAACCTAATACATGATATACATATATATAATCCTAGTTACTTACATGCAACAGCTTATCTTCCGCATCATGCTATTTTTTTATTTTTTTATTTTTTCATCAAACTTCACACACACACACACACACACATATAAATATATATAGTCTACTGCCTACATACTAATTCCGTAAACATATATATACACATTCGGCAGTTTTTTTTTACAAATCAAATCATTAGAATTATTATTATTATTATTATTAGCAACCTTAAATAAAACAATTTCATGAAGAAAGCATATAATTCAAGTTGCAGACTAACCTTGGTTATGTTCTTTACTCGCAAAAATTGCTTTCACCTTTGCCCAGTTCGTATAAATGAAGGAGAGCAGTCGCACCAATTTTTTTTTCTTTCTTTTAAGTAGTTCGTATCAGATAAAAGAAGTAGTTAGGGTTTACCTATTTATTAATTATACATTATATTAATCCTCTTAATTAATTGGATTTAAAAAAAATTGCACAAATATAAATTAGCCCAATTAATATAAAGGCCCAAATTAATATAATCCATTTACTTATTATAGTCCTCAAATTTTACTGATTAATTTGACCCAAACAACATAATATCCCAAATAAGAAAACAAAGTCCAATTAATATGGTTAAAAAATAAATAATTTTTATTATTTAATATTTTTTTTCGGGTATTAGAGCAGGAGTCTTCAGCATAAATGTACAAGATACGGTAGCAGCCGGGGATGCATTTCCAGGTATTATTCGAACAAATTTTAGTTTCTTATATACAATTTTCCTATATATATAATGAATTATTTTATAAATTATTTTGAAGGAGGAATTTGAGTTCTTTTAGGAATCAAATTTCCGTTTAATCAGATACACAAGCTTTAAGTGAATAGTTAAAGATCAGTTTGATCAAATTACGATCGAGATCTACTTGTAATGATTGTGTATGCTATGTACCCTGGTATGTATAGGTTTTTTAAAAATGGTGATTCCGAGGACAGAATCTTTATAAGGGAGGGTGAATGTAATAACCTGATATTTTATATAATTAAAACAGAAGCTTTGCGTATAATTATTTTATTATTATTATTTTAAGGCTGAAGATTTGTACAAGATAATGTGTGTATGTAATTATGTAATAAATAAAAATATATTTATTACATGAATGTTTACAAATAATGTTATTTTAGAATTATTGATTATTATAAATTATAATCTTATAATAATTAATTTTATAATAGAAATGTTTTTTTTATTTAATTATGTTCCATGAAAATGTAATTATATATTATTTAAATAATATGTGAAATGATTTTCAGAATAATTATAATAAATATTTTTTATATGAATTTTGGTACAGATTATCAAGTTAATTATTTTACCTTAATTATTAAGGTTAAATATGGAATAATAAATCACATATGGAATCCAAACCCTAATCTTGGATTTTTATCAAGGAATGAGAATAATAATATAATAATTATATTTTGATTTTTCAGTGCTATAAATACGTACGATATGTACGTATTGACAATGGTTGGTCAAGTATGGTGCAGTATTTCAAAACCCTAATTTTACGGTGGGAAACCCTAAATTGAAACTCAATTATGAGTTTAAGTCTGTTATATAACTGTGTTATATGATCTATGTTGTGTATTAAATGATTAATTAGGTAAACCCTAATTAAAATCTAGAAACCCTAATTAATCTTTTGAAAAACCCTAAATTATAAAATCCTAATTTCTAAAATAAAAAACCCTAATTTGAAATCTAAACTGGAGTTTGTGATCAGTCAGAAATTGTGTTAATGTAATTAATATCTGGTATAGTAGGTTTTAATGCGAATTATGGAAAACTTAATTAGTAATTTAAAACCCTAATAGCTAGAACCCTAAATTGGTAATTATAAACCCTAATTATATTTTGGTAACCTTAATTATCAAAATTGTAAACCCTAATCATTTAATTAGTAAGGTTAATTATAATTAGCGATATTAAACCCTAATGTTCCTATATAAAGTAATTAGAAAACTAATTTAATTAAGGAAACCCTAATTTCAAATTTTTAGAAACTAAAATTCTAATTATTTATTTATTTTTGCTTAATTAGAAATCCTACAAAATTAATTATACAAGACCTTAGGGTTAAACCCTATGGGTCAAACCCTAAGGGTTTGGGACAAGTTTACACAAATACCATTAAAATTCCAAGCCAATTAACCAAAATACCCTTTGTATTATTGAATCTAATTGGTAGTTCTTGACCTTAGGTGAAGTTCGTGACCAAATCCAACAACCCATGTGATTAAAATTGATAGCAATCAGCTTTAGATCAGCCATTACTTGCATCATAGATTTGTATTTATAGATTGGAGAGAGAAAATTCATTTGGTAGCCTCATTTTGCACAAAACACTCAACCATTCTCTCTCAACCCCAAACCTCCAAAATTTCATTCATACATCAGTCATATATCAAGCCCCACGAAATCCACTAACAGATCAGTAGCAAAGAATCATAATATTGTCCATTGAAGGTAGAAACCCTAATTGCAAATCTGACCTTTAATCTTGTGTTAGAAGTTATGATTATGTGTTGTAATATGTTCTATGTAGTATTTATCAATGATCTGGGTTGCTAGATGTTATATCCATAACATCTAGAGGCTCGGATTTGAGGTATTACAAAAATCTAAAAAAATTTCTTGTGTTGTCTGACAACTAATGTCAGTGGCCAGAAATCTTTCTCTATTTGTGAATTTTCTTGTTTTAAGTTTTGGATCTGTAGTTTAACTTGTGGTCTGTCATCTAAAAGTGGAATCACAGCATTTACATGAATAGATTTCATATTATTCTTGGTTAAAACCTGTTGACCGGGCATGACCAGCCGATTTTTGGGTAACCCAGAAATCATAAAACAGTGTCTGACAAGCTTTTCAAATGACTTGATCTGTCATGTTTTACGTGTTTTGATTATGTGTTTGTATCCAGTCTGTAGCCTGTAATGTGTACTCTAGATCCATGGTTTTATATTCTCCAAAACATCAACGTGTCCAATGGAGTGGCTGGTCAAACCTAGCCATTTGGTCACGGATACAGTTTCTGGAATTTCCAGAAACCATAAGAACGGGCCTTCTGACTTGTTTTGACCAAATAATAACTTATGATTGTGTTGTTGTTGAACTGTGATAGTAATATATAAATATTCTATAACATGAGTACTATCGATTTAGACCTTAACACCGGTGAGGGGCATCATCGCCATCTCATCCAACACGATGCCACGTCTCGTCTCTACGCAACAATGTCCCACAAGGTTAACCAATCCCGAGTGACTATTATGCGGGGTAATGGATGAAAGTTGAAGCTTAAAGACCGGAGGGCATCGTCCCATCTTCAAAGACTTCGTACAAACTCTAATCTCATGCCATCGTACAACTCTCAACAACGGCGGTCCGAAATAGGTCTTGAATACCTCAAAACGGATGCCCGGATTGCACTTCTCAAAATTTGAGTGGACATTAGAGTGCCTGAATGCATGTACTTCGAGACGACCCGACCCGACAGAATCGGGAAGATCCGACCCGCCTCTATTACACCTGCGGTACATATTGCCTATAAATAGAGGGCTTCAGGTGCTAATTTTTACGAGAAAAAAGTCGGGGAAACCCTGCACAATTTGTTCTGCACTTGCCATACAGTGTATTTTCTAACTTTCAAACACCTGTGAGCTCATATTATAGCCTCTTTTGTACCCACAAAAGCCCAATGTTTACCCACTCTAAAGATATAGAAGCCCTTTTATCAGTCAGCTGTAAGCCTTCTCACACACTTTAGAGTCTTTCTATTCATTATTGCACACACCCTTTTACACGTTGAGAGTCGTGTTGCTTGCTTTTACCCGGACTTCGGTCCGTGGTTTCATTCCAGTCTGTATATATATATATATATATATATATATATATATATATATATATATATATATATTGACTAACATTAATATTGACTAACATTATCGAGTTATGCCTCGATTGAGCCTAGGCTTCAGTCTGGAGCGTTTAATGCTTTAATATATATATATATATATATATATATATATATATATATATATATATATATATATATATATATATGTATATATATACTTATATATATTAACTGTCTGTCAAACTTTGTTCGATGAGCCTAGACTTCGGTCTGGAGCGTTTACTGCTTTAATATATATATATATATATACTTATATATATTAACTGTCTGTCAGACTATGTTCGATGAGCCTAGACTTCGGTGTGGTGCATTTACTTGCTTTTATATATATATACTTATATATATGAACTGTGGTCGAACTATGTTCAATGAGCCTGGATTTTACATCCGGTGCGTTTATTACTTATATATATATATATATATATATATATATATATATATTTATTTTGTTCTGTCTGGAGTTCCCTTCATGGCAGTTGATCACTTTTATAGCTTTCTTTACATTTCATCCTGCCTGGAGTTTACTTCGTGGCAGTTGACCGTATTTACAACTTTTAACAGCTTTATTTACAGTGCTTCGCACATGCCATCATTTCATACGGTGAGACGCGATGTATGTGAATCTATGATGTGTGGTCCCTCCACCAGGAGGCTATCCCGTCGGTGTTTGATTACTGGACTCGTGAGAAGACTAATTCTCTGAGGCTCAGGAAAGGCACCACCAAAATTCGCTCCAGTTGAAAGACCAGATTAATTTCCCGTCTAGTAGATTGCAATGATTTGGGAACCTTCATGCCAAAAAGTCGCGAGAGTAACCTAAGATAGGTCAGCCTCTGATAAACCCAAACGAAGGAAAGTCTCTTCATGCTCTCATGTTAATTACTTGTAAACACGGTAACTTGTAATTTCATTCAATATCTATCTCCATGTAAATGAGAAATATGAAGCAATGTGTCCACATACATGCTACAAACAGCTGACCTCCATTTTGCAGGATAAAATTCCTAAAATGGACCCATCACGTAGCATGTTATTATACACCTTCCCTAAAGACTAAACTATGTCAGTCTTTCGCATGGAATCAATTGGACCTACTACGTGGTCAAAGTCCAAAAAGGCAACAAGCCTATAGTCAATCATGTCATCATCCGAACAGATTGAACTTAATCCAGTTTCTCGCAAATAATTCGACGGGTTAAGCAAACAGATTACAGATTTGGTTGTTCTATTAAAAGAATTACACCAGTCTACACAGGGTCAGAAAATACCCGTACATACTGAGCCCTCCACACAAGGAGGAATTCCAGTCATTACCATACCAGAGCCATAGTTGGATACGACCAACAAAACTCATGATTCTGCCCATTCCACTAGAGATCCAGACAATGGTGACATCAAAAAGAAAGTCCTCCAAATGGAAGAGACCCTTCGCGTTATCAAAGGAATTGGAACACATGGGAGTGTTTCATATGTTGATCTATATATTTTTCCTGGTGTTCACTATCCAGAAAAATTTAAAACTCCTGACTTTGAAAAATATGACGGGTTAGAGGATCCTTATACACATTTAAAAGTCTTTATTGAAGAACTGGGATCCTATGCAGAGGATGAAAAACTCAGAATGCAATTGTTCCAAAAGAGTCTAACTGGAGAAGCCGGTTCGTGGTACACAAGATTAGACAACTCCAAAATCCATAGCTGGGAAGAGCTAGCACATGACTTCCTTACTCAATACAATTTTTAAACTCAAATGGCTCCTGATCGGTATCAAATTACCAAGATCAAGAAACAGTCTAACGAGTCTTTCAGAGAGTATGCTCAAATGTGGAGACGCCTGGCTGCCTAAGTTAGTCCTGCCATGTCAGAATCAGAAAAGGTCATGACATTTATAGACATACAAGAAGCTCCCTTCTATGAGAGAGTTTTAGCAGGCATCGGCAAACCATTTTCTGAAATGGTTAAATATGGGGAGATGGCTGAAATAGGATTGAAGTCAGGAAAGATTCAAGACCTAGCCGCACTCAAAGCTGTTGCTGATCACATCCAATCTGGAAATTATGGGAACAACCCTTGGAGCGTCCATAAAAAGAAAGAGGAAGATATTTCCCTGATACAACAGGGACAAAAAGGCAATCAAAGTATGCCCATTCAAAGGAGAAACTACACTCCCTTTTCAGCACAGTCTGCAAACCCTCCAGTACCAAAAGGTGGAGATGTCGAATGCCATCAAGTGTTTACACCCTTAGGGGATACCCTCGAGAACATTCCTAATCTTTTGACATCACAAAAGAAAATTACGCATCTTCTTCCACCAACCAGCCCTAATGGACGGGGTTTCAATTCTGCTAGGAAATATGTTTATCATGTCGGGGCACCTAGAAATGATACTCATGATTGTTGGGCCTTGAAACACAAGATCCAGGACCTAATAGATAATGGAGAGATCGTAGTCACCAAACCCGATCAACCTCATGTACAAGACAACCCTCTTCTTCAACACAAAGAAGAAGAAGTCAACATGATTAATTGGAGCAGTGGACAGAGTTCCAACTTCAGCTGTGATTCCTCCCAGACCATCAAAGACGGTAATGACAGATGTGATTATGCCAAGTTCCAATTCATAATGGAATGAAAGATCAAAGCTCTCGGCAAAAAAATTGAGCAATTGGCGGAACTGGTGACTTATCAACATCAAGTGACTCGGCAATTAATCAGCTAGGAGCATGCCAGTCTCCTACCAATCGTCATGAATATTCCCTCGTCACTTTCAGAAAATGAAATGTTGGAAGACAAAGTGATGAAGAGAGTAAATGGCAAAGCCCGTCGGGATTTCGCCAACAAACGGGAATTCACCTATTTGGGCCAACCCATGGAAGAAATCCTTCATATGTTAATCAGTGAAGGAAGGATCAGTTCCCTTCTACCTCCAATCAACCCCCGTTCGGGACGGTACAACTCTGATGGAGTATGTCAATACCACTCCCAGTCTCGCGGTCACAGCACAGAAGAATGCTGGGCACTCCGCCACCTTATTCAAAATCTAATCGACAGTGGTGTACTGCGCTTGGCAGATAATGACACTGTGTTACGTGCAAGTGAGAATGCATGCCCTACTAAGTGGAAAAGTGTGGTAGTAGTTATATCTACTGAAGTTGAAGGGATTAATACTTTGCTCACAAGACCGATAATTCAGCTCAAATGAGGAAACAATCCTTTGAAAGTGGCCGCTCCCGAGCCAATCAACTTGCCATGCAGAGCACAATATCCTATTGTTAGCTTGCGCAAGGTTTCGTGGAATTATTTAGAAGGTAAAGGATCCACCTCACATACCACTGTTGCAGTGTCGAAGGAAAATCCACTGTATCTGCCCCATCGGGTGATGAACACCACCACCAAATCAAAGGGGAAAATACCCATGGAGAAGATTGAAAAATTCCTCCGCGTTGTGGGTCATAATGAAGCCTCGGTGGTTTTAAGCTTGAAGGAAGCTCCACCACAAATATCAATTTTGGACTTGGTCCTAAACTCTGAGAATCACCGGAAGGTCTTGTTAAAGGTTCTAGAAGAAGCCTATCTCCCGACAGCAGTGGTTACGAAAAAGTTTCAACACATGGTTGATCACATTTTCAACAACAATGTGATATCCTTCACTGATGATGCCATATCATCCGAATGGACCAGTCATTGTAAACCGTTGCACATTGCGTTCTTATCCTCCGAATATATGGTGGCTAGAGTATTAATAGATGGAGGTTCCTCTCTGAATATCTGCACATATGCCACTTTGGTGAAGATGAATATCAATCTCAACCGAATTCGGAGTAGCCATACTATCATCAAAGCTTTTGATGGAGCCTGGCATAACTCGGTTGGAGTAATTGAGCTGCTAATCGAAATTGTTCCTCATACATTCTGCGTATCCGTCCATATGCTCAAGATAGATTTGGGATACATCCTGCTCTTGCGACGACCATGGATCCACATGGCAGGGGCATTCCCCTCCACTCTTCACCAACAATTGAAGTACATTATCAACAATAGCTTGGTCACGGTCAACACTGAACCAAAGATTCCTCACCACGGGGACATTATGTTTATCAATGCCAATGCAAACATAGAAACAGTCAGTTTTCATGCTTTGGAAATAAGCAACACCCAATACCACGCTATTGGAGTACCACTGCCCGAACCCTACATTTCTGCTGAGGTGATTTCAGCCACTCAAGAAATGATGTCGTTGGGATATAAGCCAGAACAAGGGTTGGGTCAAGATAGCCAGGGTATCCAGTACCCCATTCGATTAACCAAGAAAGTTGGAACAGCTGTACTAGGCTATTCTGCCAGCTCTAGTCACAGGAATCCTCATAAGCATCAACAGATTCCTTTAGCTTCAACCATGTGGCATTCGGCTTCGCCTTCAAACTCTGAGTCCGCACAACCTCCAGTAAAGGTGCCAGCCAATGTCATGGCCATGTTATTTCCTAAGCCGAAACCGATGGAGGAAAAGAAAATCGTTATTCCAAATCCCACAATCGAAGAAGATGAGCGGAGAATCAAGGAAAACGTTATCCGAATAATGTAGGGCATGCGCATTATAGTTGCCCCAAATCCGGGCCCCAAATCACTGCGAATTCGGTATACTATTTCTATAACTACTTGCGGAAGATATAAACATAAATTGTTTATACATTAAACTTACACATAATCCCCAAGGTCGAGTAACCTTAACTTAATACACATTTCATAACTTTCTAACATATAACAGTTTATCAAACTATACTATTACAAAATAGCCGCACATTTATCCCAAGCTGAACATGGTATTATCTTTTCCTGTATCCGAACGCATTCGCCTTATCTGCAATGTTTATCATGATATAGCAAGGGTGAGCATGAAAGTTGCCCATCAAGTTTATATACAACAATATAACGATATATCATGATTGAAGAGTATGAGTAATGAGCTTGCTATAATTCATCAATATAATTGAGAACTAGCACGAACAAATTTTTGACTGAACAAGTTTTAAACATGAACAAACATTTCTGAACCAACTGGTAATGAAGGTGATTAGCCTTTCATACCTGACTTATACATACAAGATGTACAGAGTACAATTTTCATGGCAATCAGCAATGATTAACCATAAGCTTGAAGAAACTACTCTTATTAGAGTTAAGTAAAAGAAATTTGCCTGAACCGTTGATTACAGTAACGCAATTTATATCGTTTTACCCGAAGACCTAATATTAGTAATATAGATATCCAATAATTAGAATAATATCATAACAGTATAATACTGTTATATTTATATCCACAGAATAACCTAAACACATAACACATAAGCCTATCAGTCTATAACACACATAAGACTAGGTATCAAGTCAAACTATTGCAGTCTGAGTTGAATCCGACACAATTCTAACATCCCGACGGTCTAGTCGGACTTTTATCGAATTTAAGTTCAATTAAACTCTGCTTAAACACTTAAAAATTACTTGGAATCACATTTATATGATTTAACATTCATTTTTTCATTTCATAAGTTATTCGTTAACACCTAGTAAGTCAAATACTAATCCAGCAACCTGGATTCCATTTCAGCAATCTGAATTCACTCTTCTTCTTCACGAAAATGCAAATCAACTTATTATTTTTCTATCCTTTGTTCAAACATATATACATGTATTTCATACATAAAAATTATTTTTCCATAATTTTCCAACTTCCTTTGATATTTTTCAAAAATTAATTTCTAGTGCGTAGCTTAAGAAAATAGCTACCTTGTGCTTAACTCCAAACATTCTCATCTCTTGGAATAACCTTATATATGTTAACGTGATGCTCCATTTTAAATTTCGTGGCAATCGGAGTTGTAGAACTCCGGTTATAGCGATTTCTGTCGAAAAATCACAAAAATTGTTATGGTCTTAACTTGGTTGTTTTAGGCCAGAATTAGCTCATTTTTGGACACAAGGTACTTAATACCATATATTTTCATTTCCCAAAAGCCTGGAATTTTTTTAATTAAATAAATGTCTGAAACAGCTCCCGGAAAAATATTGGCAGCAACTTTTTGCACTTTGGCAGTTTTGGAGTCCTTTACCAAAACTTAAATAGAATTAAATCTATAACTCCGATTAATGATCCGCCAATTTTATTGGGTTCCTATCTTTCCGAACTACAGTTTTCATCTATCAAAATCCATATTTGGACATGTTAAGCTCCCAGAATTTAGCCCGAAAGTGGCTGTTAAAAACTGTCCTTCTAACAGTTTTTCTTATCTTAGAATAGTTTGGGAGAAATCCCATAACTTGTTCAATATTCAACCTAATTAAGTAATTCCAAAGGGATTTTATCCCTAACACATATATCTAGCTCCAAAAACTGACCATACTCGAAAATTCAAAGTAGAATGAGAGATAAGATCATTTCCATATCATGCTTGGTTTCTCCAAAAATTTTGTTTTTCGCAGTTTTGATAATGCTTATTCCGAACGTCATAACTACTTCATCGGGAGTCAGAATTAGTCCGTTCTGGAGTCTATGGAAAGCTTATTTAGTGTAATACAACATATCACAAGTCCGGAATTTTTAGAGTACCCTAAAAAATACGGAATTTTCCTTTTAAAGACATCAATCCACTAGATTTTTTTTTTCTTTAAGGTTTGAAAACTGTTTTGCTTTTCTTGTTTTGATTAAATTTTTAATACTCAAAATAGTTAGATCTAAGCATAACACACCATTTAACAAGTAGATCTATAGTTCTCATGTTCAAGATCCTAAACTTCATGGTTCAAAATAACCAAAAATCAAATACATAAACTAGTTAGGATTTTATACCTTTTGTGATAATCCTCTTGATTTAGATTTCTGATCCTCATGATCTGTTATTGATGTGTTTTTACACGATCCTAAATTGGTTTCTCACAATTTCACACTCCAAGATCCGAAATATAGAGAGATATGGGACTTGGTTGTTTTGCAAAATAAAATGGAGCTTTTCTCTCTCTTTCTAGTCTTTTAAATTGATACAATGTATCTATACATTGCAAGGTGGCATGCTAGATACAAAAGTCGCATGCCAAGGTAGGTTTAAGTTTAGGTTTAGGATTGGTGAACAACCAAAGGTAGTGCAAGATTTGCACTCCAACTTAATTAAATACAAGAGGGTCATTTTGGACTTTTCCTTTTATTTCTAGAATTTCCATCTGTTGCAAACCCTTAGGGTTTAGGTTTTGAGCAATCTATGATTTAGGGTTTGAAAAACTCTTAGGGTTTAGGTTAAGGTTAGGGTTAGTTCACCCACCCAAAATCATGACAAGATCTACACTCAGCTTATTAAAAAATGTGACAAAATGGTATAAATGACATTTCCTTTTATTTCTAGTCTTGCCACTTGACCCAATATCTTCCAATATCTCTTAGATTGTTTGAAATCTTGGTGAAATAAGGTTGCTTCTTTATGCATTTGACACGCATTCTTGTACATATCTTTACAAATTGTGGCTCAATTTATTACATGCCACCCTCTCTATTCTTCCCTTCCATAACCGGCCATGTAGCATTACTAGATCCCACTAATTCTTGCTCTTTCTCTCCCACACTAACCACTAAAGCTCTGCTTGGAAGAATGTCCATAAGTATTGGCAAAATAATAAGATGACACATAAGAGGAGTAGGTGGGAGTTGGTGGATAGTTGTTCAACTACTAAAGTAAATTAATCACATTCATCTCCCCTTCTCTCCTCTCTATCATGGCCGGCCACTTGGCCATAGTTTGCTCCAAGTTTGGCTTATTTACTAAATGCTTATTTGATTTAACAAACGTCCAAAAAGTCCTCTCCCACTTGGGCCAAAAGTTGGGTCATTCCTTTAATGTTTTGGGCTTACAAAGTTAACCCATTGGTCATAAAAATTTAATTCTTTGGGCCATGTAAATCAATTATATTCCAACACTATTAATATAACCAAATGTCCATCATGCCTTTCCTTCAATTGGGCTTATCAATAAAAATATTTGAGCCACTCAATTAATGTATTGCTTGGGCCTCTAACTAATTTCATTTGCCAACACTTGAGCTATAAATTATACATAGTCCAATACCTTAAATTCTCATCCAACCCAAATCATTTACTTAGGGTTTCAATTTCATAAATCCTTACTCACAAGCCCATTCATTTCCTTAACCCTAATTAGACTTGCTATAATTAGGTTATAAAATTAATCATTTGAGATATATAAAACAAATCTCCTAGAATTAGAAAGTATTCTAAATACCACAAATTCTCTTTTTTCATAACCCTTAAGTTATTAAATCCTTCATTCCTAATATATAATTAGGGTTACACTAGTTTCTTTTGTTTGTTTATATAATAAACAAATATAACCATCACATAATGTTCATATTCCTTACACACAACTTTTTAACCCTTAGGGTTTAATACTCTGTATTAGGATTCCCAAATTAGGGTTTAAATTCTCGATACTAAAATTAGGGTTTCTGAACATATCGCTAGAGTTTTCTAACTTAATCACCATATTCATATCATGAATTTAGGGTTTCGGATTCCCGGAACAGAAACTAGGGTTTCCAGAACCGATTTCTATAGTTTCTTATTAGACGTTAGGGTTTTCGAACTGAACGTTGACGTTCTTAATATATACTTAGGGTTTGTCACATATGTAATTTATCTGGTCAACCCATGACCCTTAACCACATTTAGTACACATACATATTCACATAAATCCTTAATCCTGAATAATTCACCTATATCCTTCACCGAATTTTGAAATCCTCAAAATTCAATCCCAATAACATCAAACGCATACACTCATTTCTTGTCTAGGTCTATTATTTGACCTTAAATCAATCATTTAAGATTTTAATAAATTGTCTAAATTCTCGGGTTGTCACACGCATCATCGTCCATAATGAACATAGCAACAGATACACCCCAGACGATGATTGCCCTGACATAATGGCCATCATTCGGGACAAAGAGGATGATGACAATCCCTCCATCACTGCGGTCCACCCGGACTGCGGTCGACAAGGGTAAAGCGGGCAGAAATTCTTTTCTGCCCTGTATATACAATAACTAGTTACTTTTTTATACAGTATTAGCAGTTTATTTTGCCAGTATATGCTAACATTGTGTATGATCAACGCATTTCATATATACTAAGTAAAAGCATATTTTGTTTCAGGACTCTAAATGTAGATGTGCTTGTACTTGCAGATACGTTGCCTCTGCTACACAAGGATTGTACCTTTGATGTAGAGATGAATTTGGCCTTGATGGATATCCAGGATGACATTGAGGTGCCTCCATAAATTCAAGAATGGGTCAAAGACAAACCCAAACCTAACCTTGATCAAACCACTTCTTTCAATCTCGGAACCTTCGAAAGCCCTAAGTTAATCCAGATTGGTTCAGACCTTTCCCCAAACCAACAGAATGACATGGTTACGCTATTAACCCAATTCCAGGATGTGTTTGCATGGTCTCATGAAGACATGGTGGGTTTGTCCACTGACATTGTCCTTCATCGCATTCCCATTAAAGAGGGATTTAAGCCAGTCAAGCAAAAGCTCAGGCGATTGAAACCTGAGTGGAGTTTAAAAGTGAAAGAAGAAATTATGGAACAATTTCAAGCCGGCATCATCATGGTGTCTACATATCTTGAATGGATATCCAACATCGTGCCCGTACCTAAACCTAGAGGGAAGGTCCAAGTTTGCGTGGATTACCGGGACTTGAATAAAGCTTGCTTAAAAGATAGCTTTCCCGTGCCATTTATTCACATTTTCATTGACATTACTGCGCAGCACGACATGTACTCATTTGCTGATTGCTTTGTGGGGTACCATCAGATCATGGTTGCCAAGAAAGATTGTGAGAAGACTGCTTTCATCACTCCTTGGGAAACTTTTTTGCTATAGACGGTTGTCATTCGGCCTCATCAATGCCGGAGCTACCTATCAACGAGCTATAATGGCTCTTTTTCACAACTTAATGCATAAAGAGATTGAGATCTACGTGGATGACATCATTGTCAAGTCCCGGAAAGATGATGACCATCTAGACCATCTCAGAAAGTTGTTCAACAGGTTGCATAAGTACAACTTGAAGTTGAATCCATCTAAGTGCACCTTTGGCGTCAAGTCAGGCAAGTTTCTAGGATTTCTAGTCAGCCACAAAGGGATTGAGCTGGATCCTGCCAAAATCCAAGCCATCACAGAAATGCACATTCCTCAGACAGAGAAGGAAATACGGGGATTTTTGGGAAGGATCAACTTCATCAGCAGGTTTATCTCCCAACTCACAGCAACCTGTGAGCCAATCTTTAAGTTATTAAGGAAGAACTCCTCCATGAAATGGAATGATGAGTGCCAGAATTCCTTCTTTACAATCAAGAAACATCTAGTCAAAGCTCATGTCTTGGTACCACCCAAGGATGATGTTGCCCTATTCATGTATCTATCCGTAAGTGACAATGCCATGGGCTGTATGCTGGGACAGAAAGACGATAGAGGCCAAGAACGATCTATCTATTACCTCAGCAAAAGGTTCAGCAGCAGTGAACACAAGTACACTCTGATCGAGAATACGTGTTGTGCTTTAGCATGGGCTTCCATGAGGTTACATCATTACCTACATTGACACACAACCCATATCATATCAAGTACGTGTTCAACAAACCCATGTTGAATTGTCGACTGTCCAGATGGCAGTTGATCCTACAACAATTTGACATTATATATGTGACACAAAAGTCCATCAAAGTTCAAGGAATCGCAGATCAACTGGCCTCCGCACCTTCAGGGGATTTCAAACCCTTGGAAACATATTTCCCCGATGAAGGAGTAATGACAGTACAACAACACCATCAGTACGATACGCGCCAATCATGGAGGATGTATTTTAATTGAGCTGTTAACATGGAAGGTTCTGGAGCTGGAACAATTTTAATATCTGATACGGGGGAGCAGTATCCCGTTGCCGTCAAATTACAGTTTGTCAGCACCAACAATATGGCTGAGTATGAAGGCTGTCTCATGGGGCTAAAACTTACCCGTTCAATGGGCATCAAGCGGTTAACTGTCCTTGGAGATTCGGAGTTGGTAATCAGACAATCCACCGGAGTCTATCAAACCAAGGAACTACATTTGCTGCCTTACCATCAGTAAGTTTTGAAGATGGCTTTGGAGTTTGAAGAAATCTCCTTTCTACACATTCCTCGTAATAGGAATGATTTTGTGGATGCATTAGCAACTTTGGCCTCCTTGATTCTCATATCAGACAAGGAACACTTGCCAAGCGTCACAATTGCCCTGAACAAGGCCCCAGCCTATGGGAATTACGTTGGAGAAGTATCGGATGAGCTATCTTCCATCCAACCTCCATGGTATTAGCATATCAAAGAATATCTGCGAGATGGATCTACACCCGCTGAGGCGAGCCTGACTGAGAAAAAGCGGATCCATCGACTTGCTATGAAGTTCTACTTGAGTGGAGATGCGCTCTATAAAAGAGATGCAGGACTGGGTCTCCTCAGGTGTTTAGACAAAGATCAAGCCTAGAGGCTTATGGATGAAATCCATGGTGGAGTCTGTGGCCCCCACATGAGTGGCCCCCTCCTTGTCAAGAAAGTCCTTAGGACGGGACATTACTGGTTGTCTCTCAAAGATGATTGCAACGACCACGTCAGAAGATGCTATCAGTGCCAAATTCATGGGAATGCTATACACGCCCCTCCACGGGAGCTCCACGATATGAGTTTACCTTGGCCCTTCTCAATGTGGGGAATGGACGTTATTGAGCCCATTGAGCCTAAAGCCAGTAATGGTCACCAATTTATCTTCACCATGATAGACTACTTCACCAAGTGGGTAGAAGCAGCCTCCTTCCCCAAGGTCACTAAAGAAGTCATCATTGCTTTCATTAGAAAAAATGTCATTTGTTGATATGGACAACCAGAGGTGATTGTGTTAGACAATGCCAAAAACCTCAACAACAAAATGATGGAGGAATTATGCAGTAGATTCCACATCAAACATCTAAACTCTGTCATCTATCGTCCGAAGATGAACGGTGCTGTTGAAGCGGCTAACAAAAATATCAAGAATATTATGCAAAAGATGTAAGCCACCCACAAAGATTGGCCTGACCTGTTGCCTCTTACTCTGTTAGCCTACAGAAATTCAATGCGTACTTTAACTGGGGCAACTCCCTATGCTTTAACCTATGGGATGGAAGCAGTGCTCCCCATAGAAGTTGAGATGGAATCTCTCAGAGTTTTGATCGATGCTCAACTGGATGAAAACCAATGGGTACAAGACATGTATCACCAATTGTCTTTGATAGACGAAAGGCGAACCGTGGCTATCTTCCATGGTCAGTTATATCAGCAAAGGATCGCCAGATCCTACAACAAAAAAGTCCGGCTACAGCAATTTAAACAACATGACTTGGTTCTGAAGAAGATTCTTGACAACCAAGATCAGGCCAAAGGAAAATTCACTCCTAACTGGGAAGCCCGCGTTTATTGTCAAGGAAGTATTGACAGGAGGCGCTCTAAGATTACAAGAAATGGACGGCGATGAATTTCCACAACTCATCAACTCAAACATCGTGAAACGGTATTATGTCTGAAGTAACCAGCAAACACCTTGGTGCATAATCATTAGGTCACCAGTCATTCCAGTTCTTTAACCCTTTACCACCTACAACTTATCTACACTTTGGCCCTCAGGGAAACATACTCATCAAGCCAGCAGCATGGCTTTCTCCTTTGCGCTCATATAACTTAGGTCATCCCACCGCGGATTGAACCTCTTGCGTTCGCAGTTTGGCTACCCATACATGGGACCAAATTTCTCCAGCCTGCAGTTTATCCTCAACCTAGGATTAAACTTTTTCCTCCCCGCACTCTGACCTGCACATGGGATTACGTTTTTCTTCTCGCCCTGAGGGGCGAACTACGTCGACCTGATCTCCTCTTCAATAGGAGTACGTAGGCAACCATTTCATATGGCCCGGTCGCAATAAAAACAAAAACAACAAAAAAACATTTGTACCCTCTTCTCCTCACAAAAAAAACCAAAAACATTCCTACACCATGTTAGCCATATACAGCGTTGAACCTCTTACACCAAGTTTGAACTACGCAGACCTGATCTCCTCTTCAATAGGAGTACGTAGGCAGCCATTCATGGAGCGGTCTCACCCCTTACCAAAACACAAACCATTGTCAGCGGGTGTTGGGATTCTCTTTCAATCCACTACATTTCATTCGGCTTCAGACCAAAGGGATGGAATTATCTGAACTCCTCCCAAATAGGAGATTCGACAACCATCTAAGCTGCAGTCATACCTCGAAAAGCAATACCAATCCATAAGAGATGGAATTAACTAGGCTTCTCCTAAATAGAAGTACTGGCGACCATCTGTGGTGCGGTCAATCTCAGAGAGGAAAGCCACACTCCTCTCCACATTTCCATTCAAAAACAAGTCCCAAGACACCAAAGATTGTAGGGATACACATAGATCAATGATCCATTCTAAACTATCCAGAGACAGCTCAATGTCCATCCACCAAAGAAGAATTCAGAATTCATCAAGATCACAAGCCCTGAAGCAGCAGGCAAAATATCCAGCAAATAGCAAGGCATATCTAAAAGGGAAGTGATCCAAAAATATATGTCCCAGTCATATATAATGGTGTTTGATATATATACAATGTGAACTGTATATGAAAAAATGGCTAAGCTAGTCTGTGCAGGTAAATACAAGCTCATCTAAGAATCAGGGTACATGCGAGCTAGCAAGACCAACATGGCATCCCTCTCAGATGAAGGAGGTAAAGCTGTAGTCTCCTGGATAAGAATATCCACATGACCCAGCAGATCTGTAGCCAACTGCACGATGACCATATGCTCATCGATATAAGCGCTCATCTCTGCGATCATACCAGTGGTAAGGGACCTCACTACAATACTATCTGTGACAGCCACATCCCGGGCAGATATAGCACTATCCCGCTCAACTATCACTGTGTCTCTGTCTGACCTGGCCTCATCCCGCTCAACAACAGCGGCATCTCTACGAGCTAATGCCTCGTCTCTCTCTGATAGGGCGGCGTCCTTCACATCAAGAGCAGTCGACATCATAGATCGAATCTGGTCTCTCTCAAAGGTCATCAGATGAAGACTCTGCTCTAAATACTATGCCGAGTGTTGGATCACAAAAGTACTGGTACTAGGAGAATTCGGAAGAAATGTTGGCAACCCAACATCGGTATCCTCCTCGATGTAGGTATCAATGTCCTCTATAGGCTCTATATCCTCTAACTTAATCTCCGGTACTACAAATACAGCTACAGCCGATAAAACCTCTGTCTCCATCCATGCGGAGTACTCTGCGGAATAACCGGGATGACTAGCAGGAAAAGCAGCTAGCTCACGCTGATCCCAGCAAGCGTATACAAGAGATCGGTCCTCGGTTGAGAGGTATCAAGAAGCTGAGCACTGACCTGCCGCCCCCTCAAAAGGATGAAAATCCTAGAACTGGTCAAACTACGACATCACGGCCAATGGATGATAAGTCATCACGCCCCTCAAGCCAGCCAAAGAGAGGAAATCTATGCCCGAAGCATGAGTAAAGAAGTTGTATGGTGAGAAAAGCCCCGAGCACAGCAATATGCTAAATGGATCTCTGATATCTGCCAAAAATACGGACCAGGACTGAGCATCTATACACTCCGATGGCTGAAAGGAATATGACATAGCCACCTCATGGGAGAAGCAATACCTGTGTCGTCTAAGGGTACCAACCAGTCGCAAGTGTGACATAAACCACACATACAGCATGATCAAACTCC
This sequence comes from Panax japonicus, assembly GCA_020205505.1. Lineage (NCBI taxonomy): Eukaryota > Viridiplantae > Streptophyta > Magnoliopsida > Apiales > Araliaceae > Panax > Panax japonicus. The sequence continues at coordinate 60,038,546 of CM035113.1, forward strand.
CAGTAAACACGCCTGACGGGTAAGTACTGCAGTAGGATGCTGATCGCAGGGTCTCTGCCACGATCATGGGTACAATGGTACAACCCTCCCTGAGAGCTCTCATGGCCATGATAACTCCTATGTCTATCTCATCCATGTATCACAACATATACACATATGACAGTACACAAAGCATTAGTACATTAACTATGGCCAAACGCTAATGATCCTCCGACATGGTGAAATCCCCTGAATGTCGTAAGTAGCTATCCTCCTCACCAAATCTGTCATACAGAAAATGCTGAGAGATCATATGGACAGATGTCAGCTCATCCTGTACTACTCTGCTTCTCAATCCTGTGAGAGTCATAAATCGTCTACTCATGTCTCCCAAAGCCATGTGTACACAAGGTCGGTCTAGGGGCAGCATCGTCAAATAGGACATACTCCTCCAGAGTTGGAGTCAACTCATGGGTGCAAAAACGAAATACATAACTATCAGGTAGCCAGTGCTTTATCATCCTGTCCACGAATCCTGTAGGAACCTGAAATACCAAAAGGGTTATGGTATGCTGCAGCAACAAATCTACAGTCACCCTGTCTGGCAATGACATGCTATCGTACCACGATCGCATACCCAATGCCACCTCTGACGGTGGGGTATGATCTATACGGTTAACTGACGAAGAAGACATCTGTGCGGGCCGTGTCATAAGAACATCCAGGGGTCAATGCCGAATATCTCTGGACATACATACATATGCATAACATGATACATGCATAATAGATAATGGATGGCAATATGATATAAGGAATGAAAAATGGTGCATACATTCCTAAATATATCATCATCTAATACATCAGCTCTATACAACTACAAGTACATGAAAATGGGGCACAGACGCCCTACTACTAATAGAGGCCTATCAAAAGATATAGCGAGAATGGGGAACAAACACCCAATATCTAACAGAGGCCTATCAAAAGATATAACGAGAATATACATAAGAAGAAGACCAGGGTCTCGATGTCCACATCCTCAATCCTGTCCACCTGATGTAACTCCTCCTGAGTCACTAGATCTTTATCAACATGGATGTCAGGCCTATAAAGGGGAGGATCTGCGCTGGCAAAACCAAATGGGTCGTCAGAGGGGCCAGCACCTGAGCTGGAAGGAATAAATGTCTCCGACTCTGCTGGATCTCTGTCCAAATACTGAATTAATATGTGTGCCTGATCCAACTTTTGGGTCAAGCTATCAATCTGGGTCAGATGAGTCAGAGCTCGGACATAAGCCACCCAATCCGTCATCATCAAAGATCCTAGAACCATATCCCCCATAAACTGTGTGGCACGGGACTGGGTCCCAATAGTGTGAGGGAGCCACTAGCACTCGAATATTTCCCGAGTACATGGACCCTCGGATAAATCAAAACCGTCAACTCCCAACAATGGAATATCAATGGCGGGTGATTGTGATACAGGCCAATGACGCATAACAGGAGGCAAGATAGGTATACGAATCTCCCCTGTGGTGCTCCTAATAGCACGCTCTCCTAAATAAGGCTCCCAGCCTCCATCGGTGAAAAGAGGAAATCTCCGGGTGGAAATCAAATACTCTACTCCAGTAGGGTGTCCATCCTCAAAACCGATGATCAAATGATCCCCTAAGTATGGAATCCATATAATGGCGTCAGCCGTCAGTAGCTTCAGCTGCATACGGCAATGAGCGAAGCCCATGGATACAGGGACCTTTGGCAAAATAGAATGGTGCTATCGTCGTCCTCGGGGATAGGTATCTAAGCCTAACACACTCATAGAACGCAAACATAGAAGCCTCTCATAGGCCTAAAACTACCAACACAATGGCAAAACATCTGCTATCAGTAAACACTCTTAACCTGTGAAGGGAAAAAGACAAGATAAATATTCACCAGCAGGAATGGGTAAAATCCTAGCCAAGCCTCGATCAAACCCTGTGAGCACAGACGAATGCCCCAGAGGAAATAGGCAAAGGTGTAAGATCCCCAGTCATACTCTCCTATACGATCCACATCGCGTGTGGCGCTGACCAGAGCGAAAGATATCGTGGAAGAGTTATCTGCTATGAAACAACCTCAAATGATTATCAGGAACAATCACCGCAGAACACGATCCCTGATCCTGACATCATCAGGCATGGGCTCACTCAATAGCCCGCTCCTAACATCTACGCTCAAAGGACCTAAATGAACAGTCCTACCTTTGAGCGTACCCGCCGGAACTCCTAACAAGGACCGGACGGAGTAGGGGTGATATTCGCCATGTAAGGCACTGGCTCCCCTCCAAACTCCATACCAGTGATAAATCGCCAATCCATAGGCTTCATCATTACCTCGCAATCCAGTAGGTAGAGTGACTGAGTCTGATGAAACCATCGCTCAGACAATGCCCTGAGGTAACCCCAGGGACAACGACGGGGAAGGATGAAGAAAAATGCCACAAATCCCCACTCATGCACTATTGCTCTATAATCAGGATGAAGCGCCTGGTACATGGAGTGGATGCTAAACCAGTTCCCCCGAGGCTGTGTAAAACTTGGAACCTGCATGAAAAATAGATCAACATCAGAACCCTTTAAATCCTCATCAATAGGAAAAAAAAGAAGATAAAGTCTAACGTCATACCTCGTTAGCATGCAAGTACATCGATGGGTGTCTACCTAAATCACCCAGCAACTCTGGGTTCACCACCAGGATGCTCGAAAGTTCCCTGCGAGGGATAGATGCAGCAGGAGCGGGATCCTCAATATCCACCTCCAAGTCCTCGATGTCTGGAACCTCTACCTGGATAGGACGAATCACAGCGTCCACCAACCGACGAGGTTGTCTGCCAGAATGGGGACGAGGTACTTCAGAAGCCCTCCGCCGTACGCCAGAAGCAGTCCTATAGGAACTGCTCAGCTGATCCGGATCTATAATATCTGGACAACAAATCTCCAAATCACCTCAAAAAGGGTGTGGTATTTCCTTACCTGGAGCTTTCTAAAATCCATTATATGACTATATGCATGCATGCATTTACATTAACATATAATAGAGTTAGAATGCATGACTACCCAATGCCTACATTTGGAAAAATTTTGCCATAGTCCCCTTTGAAAATAGGACTATCCCCATGCACGCAGGCATGTCTAGGTGGCCATTCAGTAGCACACCTGTCCCTAAGTCATATACCTAATATATGCATTAAAAATCAAAATTATCATGCAGAAGGCCATCCTCAATGCTAGGAGTATTTTGCCTTTCTACCTTTTGCTCATTGGACCTCAAATAGGACAAAAAATAGCAGAAAAAGGTGCCAATTTGAGTGTCTCAGAAGTCAAATTTTTTCACATCATTATGTTCAACATGGTTTAATACTAACATTTACTATGTTGAATATTTTTTATCAAGTCATTTGTGCATACATAATCACTACTATGTGTTTAAATGCATTTCGTGCAATATCTCACAATCTGACGAACAAAAAATGGAAAAAAAAATACATGCATACGTTACTAGGATAGTGTAGAACACTTGTACGGTGACAGAATTTGCAGAAAGCAGCCCGAACTCAGTAAATCTGAAGATGGCTCACGGATTTTCCTAAGCGAGGCGAGTTAGAAATGAACCTGTGAAGGCAGGCTGCTGGATTTATCATCCACGCCTGGCCGCAGGCTCATCTGCGGCTGCAGCAGGTGCACCTGCAGCTCCTCCATGTGGGTCCCACCGCTCCAGCTCGGTCAGTTCGAGTTGAAACCGAATTCTTACGGGCTAGAAAGATCAAATCGGGAATAAAAATACCACGCGATTGAGCAAAACAGCATACAATCCTAGTCTTCTTAGATGAGACTTTGAATCTGCACATCACTCATTGGTAGTCGCCTCAACACAAGGTATACTCTGCCGATGACCTCAGTTGTCACAAATCACATACGACAATACCTTATACAGGTCTGATGCCACCGACTCCAGGTCGTTACCCTACGTGAATCCCCTATAGGGGTTACAACGTGAATCCTCGACGGGGGTTACAACGTGAGTCCCCGACGGGGGTTACAACGTATATCTCCGGCGGGATTAGCAACGCATGCTCAACCGTTGACACACATATCAACAAAGTTCAAGCAACCTTGACATCATTTCAGCCGATAGCGTTTAAACCTGTCAGAGCTATAGAGTTGTTCGAGGTTCTCATACCCAGTATATCCCACAGGATATTTCAGCCGTTGATTCACACGTCAACGAAGGTCAGGCATCCCTGAAAGCATTTGCTATTGGCAGTAAATCCAACAGAATCATGACATATTCTGGCGATACTAACCAGGAGAGGTCAACATTATCAAAGAGGATAGATGATGGAATATGTTATACACATCCTCAAACAGATCAAGCTTTATCCCCACAGATCTCTTACACATAAGAGATACCCCTTCAGTATCAAGTCGTTATCAAGAACACAGGAATTTGGTGATAAATCCAACACCAACATCCTAACAGATTCGGCTTGCACATCAGATATGGTCGGTATTGCCAATCCACAGTTGAAGCAACAGGGAACCAACAATCATCCCCAGCATGTTGGGCCACAACCTCGTACACATGCATCATACATTTGCATCATGTTGCTATCCATAGTACCATGTTTATCTTGTTGTGTTTCAAATGTCTAGGATTCTTTATCCTACCCATGCATCGCCATGCATGAGTATGATAAAGAGGGGCATCTGTAGACACTCAAAATTTTCTGTACTACTGTTACTAACATTGTAGGAGGACATATTCGTCTTTTAAGAGAGAACCCTGAAAGACAATCCAAATCCATACCGGATACTACCGGAAGTGCAACATCAACCCCGGATCGCAATCTGGGAGTAACGGTTTCAACCTCGGATCTAACCCCGAGACCTGCAGATACAATACCAGAACACGCACCGGAAAAGACCGATTATTCTTGGAGATAACCCCGAGGTATCCAGTCTCAGTCCCAACCATGGGAATAGCCACCAACCTTGGTGATAACCCCAAGGAATGTAGTTTTGGAGATAACCCCGGAAATGCTTGTTTCAAATGCCATCAGCTTCAATTTCGGCACTAAGAACGAGATACACTGTACCAACACGGCAATAACATCGGAAAGACAGGCACGCCTCAAAGATGACAATGAGGACCTTTAACAAATGCAGCAGTCTAATCTCAGCGAAGTTTGAGCAACGTCTGCTTATCGGCCCAATCCGACAGTAACACTGGTGAGGGGCAACATCGCCATCTCGTCTTACATAATGCCACGTCTCGTCTCTATGCAACAATGTCCAACAAGGCTAACCAATCCCGAGTGACTATTGTGCAGGGTAACGGATAAAAGTTGAAGCTTGAAGACCGGAGGGCATCGTCCCATCTTCAAAGACTTTGTACAACCTTCAATCCAATGCCATTGTACAACTCTCGAGAACGGCGGTCCAAAACGGATTCCCGGATTGCACTTCTCAAAATCCGAGTGGACATTACAGTGCCTGAATGCACGTACTTCGAGACGACCCGACCCGACCCGACAGAACCGGGCCGACCCGACCAGCCTCTGGTACACCTGTGGCTCAGCCGCAGGTGCACCTGCGTCACATATTTCATATAAATAGAGGGCTTGGGGTTCTAATTTTTAAGAGAAAAAAGACGGGGAAACCCTGCACAATTTGCTCTGCACTTGCCATAGAGTGTATTTTCTCACTTTCAAATACCTGTGAGCTCATATATAGCCTCTTTTGTACCCACAAAAGCCTAGTGTTTACCCACTCTAAAGATATAGAAGCCCTTTTATCAGTCAGCTGTAAGCCTTCTCACACACTTTAGAGTCTTTCTCTTCATCTTTGCACACACCCTTTTACACGTTGAGAGTCGTGTTGCTTGCTTTTACCTGGACTTCGGTCCGTGGTTTCATTCCAGTCTGTATATATATATATATATATATATATATATATATATATATATATATAGAGTCCGGATCAGGTCCGGACTCCCGGATTTTATAAAATCCGGACCTTTTTTTTTTTTTTTTGATTTTTTTTTTTGAAACAACTAAAAAAAAAAAAAATATTTATGGAACTGAAATTTTTCCATAATACAGTGTTTTGGGTGTGATTTGGATGCATATACCAAAACATTTCTGTACAGTCTGGACAGACTGTACATACATTGGTTGGTATAGGTATTAAAAACACACCCAAAACACTGTATTATGGAAAAATTTCAGTTCCATAAATTTTTTTTTTTTTTTAGTTGTTTCAAAAAAAAAAAAGCAAAAAAAAAAAAAAATTTTGGGGTCCGTATTTTAAGTCCAGTCCGGGAGACCGGACTGGATCCGTGGTGTATATATATATATATATATATATGTAAACTGTAGTCGAACTATGTTCGATGAGCCCGGATTTTACATATATATATATATATATATATATATATATATATATATATATTGTCCTGCCTAGAGTTCCCTTTGTGGCAGTTGATCGCTTTTACAGCTTTCTTTACATTTCGTCATGCCTAGAGTTTACTTCGTGGTAGTTTACCTTATTTACAGCTTTTAACAGCTTTATTTATATTTCTGATCCCCCATGGAGGTACTTCGTGGTTGGTGATCATGTCTGTATATATATATATATATATATATATATATATATATATATATATATATATTTACCATTTTTATATATATATATACCTGCTTATACAAATTGCAATATTCTATACGCCTAGGAATCATGTGATCACAGATTCATCCCATTGGATCTAGATTCGGTTCCCGTGATGGATCTTTTCAGCTGTAAGCAGCTTGTAAATTATTCTGCGATGTCTGTATATGACAACCCGAGAATTTAGACAATTTATTAAAATCTTAAATGATTGATTTAAGGTCAAATATTAGACCTAGACATAAAATAAGTATATGCGTTTGATGTTACTGGAAAGGAATTTTGAGGGTTTCAAAATTCTGTGAAGGATATAGGTGAATTATTCAGGATTAAGGATTTATGTGATTATGTTCTGTGTTTATGGTTATGTGTGTGTTCAAAATGTGGTTAAGGGTCAAGGGTTGACCAGATAAAGAATATATGTGTCAAAGCCTAATCGTATATTAAGAACGACAACGTTCGGATAGAAAACCCTAACGTCTGATAAGAAACCCTAGAAATCGGTTCTGGAAACCCTAGTTTCAGTTCCGGGAGTCCGAAACCTTAAATCGGATATTGAAAACCCTAGATTGGGAATGCAATGTATGTACAAGGTTAAACGCCAATAATATTAAATTAATTAGGGAAAACCCTAATGAATTACTGGAAATTTTAGTTGATTATTAGAAAAACCCTAATACCATATCCGAAAACCCTAATTTCAGATTCTGATAAAATGAAACCCTAATCTGGGAATATAACGGAGAATTTTAATGCTTTAGTGCTATTAATTAAGTATTAATTAGGGTAAAGGTTAATTAATTAGCAAACCCTAATTTCCAATTTTGGGAACCAAAATTGTTCCGTCAGAAACCCTAATGCTCAATTGTGGATTTAATTGCTAAAATTAGCAATGCTAGTTAGGAAACCCTAATCCTAATTATTTTAATTTATGAGTAATTAGAACACTTTAATCTGATTACGAAAATTTAATATCTAAAATTGGAAAATTTATTTTTCTATTAGAAACCATAATTAGTGGTTTATAAACCTTAATGACCATTTTGACCCTAATTACTTAAATTAGCGATTGTAATTATGAAATGCTAATCCTAATTAGCAAGAATGAATTTATGATTAAGAAGTTTTTATATAATTAGAAAATTCTAATTATAAGATAGAAATATTAATTTTCTATTTTTATAACCAAAATTCAGAAATGTTAGAAATTAAATTTGCAAAGTTAAGGGTTAAAACCTAAACCCTAAAATGTCCAAACCCTAAAACCCTAAGGGTTTGTAACAAAGGACCAAACTAGAATTAAAATGGTGGAGAAAATGGCTATTTTGCCTTATGTCACATTTTTTTTTATTAGTAGCTTGCAAATCTTGCTAAATCTTGGGTGGTTGAACAACCCTAGATCTAACCTAGCCTAGCCATGTGACAAAATCCAACTAGATCAGCAGCTAGATTAGATCATTCAATGTATCTAATTGATATATATTAGATTAAAAGAGAGAGAAAATGCCACTTTACTTCTCATTCATGCCAACTCTCTTTCTCTCTAGCTCAAATCCGAAATTTTAGAGTGAGAAAGAGTGAGAACTGAAGCTAATATCATGTCTTAACATTCCAAGATCAGATCATAAGGGCCAGATTCAAAATTCAAGTTTTAAAGGTATATGAACCCTAAACCTAGAAATCCTATGATTCTATGTTATATGTTGTAATTGATTGTTGAAAGTTATGTACTAGGGTGTCATTTGATGACCTGGGTTGTCAAAACCCAGATCCATAACATCAAAGTGCTCGGATTTGATATTTTAAGAAATCTGGAAAATTGGAAAAAAATGACCTGACAGTCAAATGTCAGAGGCCTTAGATCTATGTGTATTTAATTTTTAGCGTGTTTGTTGTTTTATATATGTTTTATGGCATGAGGTCTTTACTCTGAAACTTTAATCAACCTCATATCATGTCTAGAGTAAAAGTTATAGACGGTCAAAGCACGTTAACTGATCACGAAGACTGAATTTTGGGTAACCCACACTACAAGAAACAGGCCTAACAGCGACCAATAATATCCGCGACCGCATATGCAGTCGCTAATACTAATATATGCGACCGATATCTGCGACCGATTAAAGATAGTCGCTAATACCATTATCTGCGACCGCATGCGGTCGCTACCATAATTTTGCCTCCCAATTTTTGGTGGGAAATGTTGGCGCCTAGGTTTTGTGCGACCACTCAAAATCAGCGACCGCATGCGGTCGCTGATATGTCCACATCATTAAATATCTGCGACCGCACGCGGTCGCAGAAAGCAGTCGCTGATCAAATTAAACAAACCAGTCTCAGGCTCGCGAAATCAGTATCACAGAAGAAAAAAAAAGATGGAGTTACAGACGAGTGAGAAGAGGGAGTAGGGGGGAAGAGAATCGACCACTGCCGCACCACCGCACCACCGCACCACCGCACCACCGCACCACCGCTCCATCGCTGCACCACCACTGCACCACGCCGGTAACCCTCAATTATCCCTAAATTCCTAAATCCCTAAATCTTTGTACTCGGTACACTATTTATTTATGCTGCATATATGAAACTTTATGTTCATATTGCCTATAAATTTTCTCTTTCTTCAATGCTACCTTTTCTTTTCCTTCTTTAATTTGGAATTATCTAAATTAAGGTATGCCCTCCAATTCAATTTTATTAAATTTAAATTATAGTTGGTTAGTGCATAATACTGTTTGAGATGTTTTAATTTGTTGCTTGAAAATTCCTTTATTTATCTATCTGCATTTTAAAGTTTTTGTTCTGTTTGGAATTGAGTTTGCTACGAGGGCATTTCTGTCAGTTAGATATTGAGTTTGCAACCTTGTTTTCAATGTTCACTTGTATAGCATTTAGTTGTCAGTTTGAAACCAACAATAAAAATTCAATGGTTTGTAGTTCCTCTGTAATGTTTACGTAGGTAAAAGCTCTGATATGATTGGTAGTTCCCTCTCTCTCTCTCTCTTTAATGTTAATACTGATAGCTGGTTTGATGCTCAGCTGATTAAACTTAAATCTTGATAATTATATATTTGTAAGTCGTAAAAGATTCTAACCAATTGTCATTTTGTTAAGGAAAAATTTAGAGAAGAAAGGGGAAGGTATTAGAGAATTGAAGAGGAAGAAAGTAGATGGAAGGAGAAGGAAGAGAGAAATAAATTTTGAATTTTGGAGAAGAAATTCAATTTAATATCAAAATAGATTTGTTGCTAAAGATTATCATTGACAATTGAAGACCATCTGTTGGTTGATTGAATATCTTTTTATTCCAGTTATAGTCTGATTGATTGAATCTTATATACATGCCGTCGTGCATGTGGCTAGTCCATATTACAGGGGAGACTCTGGCAAAAATTTTTTATTGGTCGGGTAGTTGCGAACATTTATACTATTACCGAGCCTATTGGTGATCCACTAGAGCTTATTAAGGGGATGTTGGAGCTGATGGGTTGGGCTTGGCACCGCGAGGCCACACGAGGCCACACCAAGCTTAGCCAAGCCTCACGGGGCCAAGCCAAGCTTGGTTGTTAATATGGTAAGCTATTAGGGGGCTGCTAAGCCAAAATAGGCAGTGCTAGAGAACTGTTAGTGCAACAAAGAAGGTAACTAGATTCACTTGGTTAATAAAGAGACTATTTTGGCTATAACAGAAAAATAAGGGTATTTAACACTTATGTATACAAGAATAAAACTACAAAAGTATGCTCTCAAGTCATATGCTTATAAGTATGCTTAAATGTCATTCATATGCTTACAAGTATGCTCAAGTCATATGATTACAAGTATGATCAAGTCATATGGTTACTAGTATGCTCTCAAGTCATATGCTTACAAGTATGCTTAAATGTTAATCATATGCATGCTTACAAGTATGCTCAATTCATATGGTTACAAGTATGCTCAAGTCATATGTTAACATTTATAATGTTGTCTGTAGTAGGTATCGTGGAATCATGGACCTCTATTCAGACCGTAGTTGGATGGCACGACGAAAGTCAAGTGCCCAGATAGGTGCTACAGCTGAATTTAGAGCTGGTTGTCAGGTGTTTTTGGAGTATGCGTATAGTCACCCGGAATGTATGAATGGTAAGTCGCAGATACGATGTCCATGTTTGAAGTGTAAGAATGTAAATTATATGGACAGAGACATGGTAAACTATCATTTACTTGTTTCTGGGTTCATGAGAAATTACGAAGAATGCTGGTGGGCACATGGGCAGAGAAGAGATGGTGGCATCACAGAAGTACACAATTCGGGCAGTAGTACTCATCGAATGAATGAAATGGTTCATGATATTGCAGGGCCAGATTTTGATTGGGAGCAAGGCAGAGAGCAACCTATGAATTCTGATGCTAAATACTTCTTTAAGTTGTTAGACGAGGGTAGCGAGCCATTGTGGCATGGTTGCACCAAACACACTATATTGTCTGCAGTGGCGACATTACTTAACATCAAGGCTGATCACAACATGAGCCATGAGTGTTTTGAGTCGCTCTTGAATGCCATTAAGAGTATGTTGCCTGACGGTGAGAAATTACCTGGTAACTATTACTTTTGTAAGAAAATGGTGAAGAAGTTGGGTCTTGGATACCAAAAGATCGATGCATGTCCCAACGATTGCATGTTGTTTTATAAGGAAAATGAACAGTTGACAAGGTGCACGTTTTGCAGTCATGATCGGTTTAGGCCTAATAAAGAGGGTGTGACTACAAAAATATCAAGTATACCGTTTAAGATTCTAAGGTATTTTCCAATAACACATCGACTAAAAAGATTGTACATGTCTTCAAGAACAGCTGAACATATGAGTTGGCATGCGAAATCTCCAGCTAAAGATGGAGAACTAAATCATCCCGCAGATGGGAAGGCTTGGAAAGATTTCAACTTAGCACATCCTGGATTTGCATTGGAACCTAGAAATGTGAGGCTTGGATTGTTCACCGATGGTTTCAATCCGTTTGGCCACTCAGCTGTTCCGTACTCATGTTGGCCTGTGATTGTTACTCCGTACAACTTGCCTCCTTGGATGTGTATGAAACAACCATACTTGTTTCTTTCACTCGTGGTTCCTGGTCCTAAGAGTCCTGGAAAGAACTTAGATGTTTACTTGAGACCTCTTAAAGACGAGTTGAAGGTATTGTGGGAGGATGGAGTACAGACTTGGGATGTTGCAACGAAAACAAATTTCAACCTTAGGGCAGCGGTTATGTGGACTATAAGTGACTTCCCAGCTTATGGTATGTTAGCTGGATGGAGTACACACGGGAAGTTGGCTTGTCCGTATTGTATAGAGCATACAAAGTCGTTTAATCTATCAAAAGGTCGAAAGCCTTATTGGTTTGACTGTCATCGTCGGTTCTTACCGATAGATCACCCGTTTCGAAGAAATAGAGAACACTTCAGGAAAGGGAAAGTAGATAATGATATGCCTGCACCGCGATTGTCGGGAACAGAGATGCGAGATCGTGTGATGAGATTGCCGGTTATCCCATTTGGTAAGGTTGATGTCACAAACATAATCAATGGGTTTGGTGAATCTCATAACTGGGTTCGGAGAAGCATCTTTTGGGAACTGCCATATTGGTCTACAAATTTGATTCGTCATAATCTAGATGTGATTCGTATTGAGAAGAATGTGTTTGACAATGTGTTTAACACTGTGATGAATGTTACGGGGAAGACAAAAGATAACGATAAGGCACGTTTGGACATGAAAGATATTTGTAAGCGTCCTAGATTAGAACTTTATGAATCTCCTAATGGTAAGATTGTCAAACCGCATGCAAGGTACACATTGTCCAAAAAGCAAGTTGAAGATGTGTGCACATGGGTTAAGACTCTGAAACTACCAGATGGATATGCGTCAAACATTGCAAGGTGTGTTATGGGTGGGAAATTGCAAGGAATGAAGAGTCATGACTGTCATGTGTTCATGGAGAGACTCATGCCTATAGCATTTCGGGATCTGCTTGATAAACCAATATGGGATGCTTTGACGGATCTTAGTCGTTTCTTCAAAGACTTGTGAGGAAATTGCGAGGAAATTGACGAATTTGTGAGGTACACATGTAAACTTGATAATTTATCTTTTAAGTTGAAAATTTATTCCAATATGTTAATGTTTATAACATGGTATAGATTGTACGATGACGAGTTAAAAGTGAAGCATCCCGGCATAACTGATAAAGATATTCAAATCAATCGGGATAAAAACTTTGCATTTTGGCTAAAGGACAAAGTAAGTTCAATTTTTAAGCACGTAGTATATATATATATATATATATATATATATATATATATATATATATATATATATATATATATATATATACTCCATGTTAACTATGACTTCATTTAATAAGATGGAGTTTTTGTAGGCTTTGACTGAGGGATCAACGATTCCAGCTAATGTACAATTCCTAGCTATGGGACCAGACAGGGACCAAGTCACCCGCAATGGTTACAAAATAAATGGTTGTGAATTTCACACAAAGGCATATGGGCGCGGTAAAAGAACAACGAACTCTGGAGTGTGTGTCCAAGGAGATTGTTACAATGAGCTTGGTCGTGCCTTTTATGGGGTGTTGGAGGAAATCGTAGAGTTGTCGTACAAGGGCACGTATGGGGGTTATATTCACTTGTTCAAGTGCCGTTAGTTTGATTCAGAAAAAGGGATACGTGTTGACAGACATGGAATCGTCGATATTGACCTCCATAGGTCTGCGTACTCCAACGAACTGTTTGTTTTACCAACTCAAGCAGTACAAGTTTACTATACTCCTAGTCCTGCTAGGAAAAGGGATAGACCACCTACAGATTGGCAAGTTGTAATTCATACTCCCGCGCATAGTCATGTTCAAGTAATAGACGAGGATTTCTACCAAGAGGAAATGCTTCAGAGACCTCCTATAATAAATATAGAGGACAATAATGATGTAATCCAGTTAGAGGGTGGAGATGAACCTGATGAATTGGATCCCGAGACAGTTATTGTGCCAGATGACAGTGATATTGAGCAAGAGTTATTGACTGACACTGACACAGAATCTGAAGAAGATGGTTATAAATCTCCGATACTTGTACAAAATGATTCTGACTCATCAAACAACGATTTAAATGGTTATGTTCATGTTCATGTTTAGTTCATAATTATGTACCTTTCATTTATGTTCTCTATATAGGAATGTTCTCTATATCCTTAACTATATCATTTGTAGTTGTTGTAGTTAACTATTTTGCAGTCATGTTTATATATCTTTCACTTATGATAATCGTAGTTAACTATTTCATACAATTAATTGTCATTCATAATTTCATACTAACATCCTAATTTTTTTATTTATAGATGTCTTTTGAACCTGCAGCACGAAAGCGCGGGTTGGGTCGGGGCCCTAATCATGTGCCGAAGGCCCCGGCTAATCCGAATGATCGCATTCTTATACAGATCCGTCCTCCTCCAGAAAGCACGTAAGTTAAACATCGTGTATATATAAGGGTTTAATATTTTCATTGTTATAAATATATTTTAATGTAAATTACTGTATATTGTAGTGATTTTCAAGATAGTAAAATTGTGAAGTGCATTTCACAATTATGCTTACAGAACTGGCCTACGCCAGTGATTACATGGGCGAGCACACCTCTCGCCCATAAGGATGCAGTTTGGACTGAATTTCAGGTATGTTTTTATTAATTATGACAGATTATATTAATATAATATTCAAAGGATAATTTTGAGTAATGTTATTATTGTTGTTTTATTTGCAGAAAAGGTATAGATGGGAGGACGCGCAGGCTTCGGTGATTCAGACATTATTCTGGCAGAAGTGCGCGGTCCGTACCAAGGATAACTTAAATAAAGAACGACAAAAAGCCATTCACAATGCCGAGATCGACCATCCAGGCCAGGGAGAAGATTATATGCACGAGCATAGCCCCTAGTGGTGCACCCAGTCCATATGGGCTGAGATGTGTACCCAATGGAGAGCTGAGAGCTGGGTGAAAAGACGAAAGACTGCAGCCACCAACAGAGCCTCGGGTGTATCCGAAGGCGAAAAGGCTAAAGGAACATACAAGGGCGGCAGTATTTCACAGTTGCAGCATATCACTGCCAGGGTACGTATTTACAAGTTTTAATATGTTTTCAATCATGAATTGTAGAAAATATATCCCATTTTTACTTAGTAATATTGTGTTATTTTTGTATAGGAGTCTCAGTCTCAAGGTCAGCCTATCCATTGGCTGGATGTGTACGTTGCCACCCGTGATGGTCTGCCTGAGGCTATCCAGATAGCGGTAATAAATTTTAACAACTTGATCTTTAATTAATGCTTACAAAATTAATTTATTTTTAACTATTTAATTGTTAACATGATGACATGCAGGACACTTATAAGCGTTTATTGAATGAGCGCTATCCTGAAGGCACTCCACGTCCGTCTATCGATCAAGAGTTGTGGGAGAGGGCGTCTGTTGTGAAGAAGAACTACGTTAAAGGTCAAGGACAACGACGACGCCCATCCTTCAGTGGCTCATGCTGCTCTTCTACCCAGTCTACACAGTCATCTAGCCATCCAGCTGTTCATACTCTGGCTGACTGTGTGAGAGCTATATGTCAAGATCGGGATCTTCTGAAGATACTGGGCGGACATCTGGGGGCTCTGAGTGCTGAGGAGTTAGCTGAAGCAGTAGCGGCAGCAGCAGCATCACAACACGGGGATGACGACGAGGTATAAAATCAATTTGTTGTATATTGTCGTAATATACCAATATTAACATAGTTAGTAAATATTTATAACTTGTTTTATTATTTTGTTAATATTACAGGGTGATCAAGGAGGCGGTGATGCTTGATTAGTACCTGCTTTAGATTAGTTTTATAGTTATAATATAAGTTTGTACTTGTTTCATTCTTAGGATGTTTGTATAATGTTACTTAAACAATTTTTAAAATGTTATTATTTTTATTCAAAATCATATTGGTTTTGAATGGTTTATATTCTAGTTTAGTGTATGTGTTATATGATGGACGATGGATGTTTATATTGTTGTGTATGCTGTTATTGTGTATGTGTGTTGGGATAAAACAGGTACAAAACAGGTACAGGTTTTTGGGATTTATGCAAAAACAGCAAGATTCTGTTATTTTATTTTTTAATATCGGCGACCGCATGCGGTCGCTGATGACGGTAGCTGACGCGTCACGTGAGACACGTCAGCTTTGGCCATGGCCCATGCTGACTCAGCTTAGCGACCGGATTTGCCATTTCAGTCGCTGATATCGGTCGCTAAGAATCGGTCGCAAATAGTGGTCGCTGATGTGCATTTTAGCGACCAGATTTTGTGCGACGCCTTTTAGCGACCGCATTCGGTCGCAGATAGGTATCAGCGACCATAGACGGTCGCTGATATGCGGTCGCTGATAAGCGTTTTTGTTGTAGTGCCAGAACCCATCGTGTTGTCTGACAAGGTTTTGCAGGCTTCGGATCTTGTACGTTTTTAGTTTGTTTTGCTAATTTGTGTTTTGTATCTTGTAGCCTGATAGAAGGACTATATTCTAATGCCTTTATATCACCTAGAACCGTAGCCAAATCGTAAAAAATTAAGGTCAAACATGCGTTGACCGTCTGTTTTGACAAATTCTGGAAATTTCCAGATTTTGTGAAGAACAGTGTCTGACAGCATGTTTGACTGGCCAGATCTTGTTCATGTTATGTTGTTAGGTGGATCTAGTGATAAGATATTGGACCCTGTCATGTGTACTACATGTTGGAACTTTTAGATCACAAAAAGAATGACCAGAGTAAAAGTTACAATGAATCAAAGTAAGCACCTAAGTCTGTTTCAAATCTGGAAAAGAACCCAGAATTTGCATGTATATCTGACAGTGTTTTTCAGGCCACAGATCTTACTTGTGTTTATGTTTTAGACCATTTTGTGGCTTTAAGATTGTTGTCTGACATGTAATCTATATAACCATGCTTTTATATTACTCATACCGTTAACAGAATGCAAATTAATTGAGGTCAAACCAAGCCACCCGAACACTGACCATGACTGTTCTGACATGCTGAAGAACACCTATAGCGACGGTTCTGTCGCTATAGGGCCCTTTAGCGACAATTTATTTATTATTTTCCAGAAAATGATTAAAAATTAGAAAAAAATGATTTTTAATTATTAAAAATACTAAATAAATTATGAAAAAAAATTTTAAAGTCTGAAAAATAGTTTTTAACTATTTTAGGTATATTTCAAAAATATTTATTATTTTTGGAATATAAATGGTATTTATTTATTTAATTATAATATTAAATAAATTATTTAAAAATAGTTTTAATTCATGAAAAATCATGAAAAATTATTTTATGGTATAAGAAAATATTTTAAGTTATTTTTGATGACTTTTAATATTTTGTGATGAAATTCATTAATTAATCAATATTAATGATAATTAATTTAGTTAATAAATATATTAAATAAATTATGAAAAATTAGTATTAATGATTTAAAAATCATATAAAAATGATTTAAGAAATATTTTAAGTTATAAAATATAACTTTTGATACTTTTTCGTGAATATATTAATATTTTAATATTAATAGCAATTATCGGATAATGGATTTAAGTGTTTAAAAATCATATAATTATGATTTTAAGGTATTAAAAATACTTTGATATATTATAATTATATTATAATATTATGTTATGATTTTCAATAATATTTTATATTAAATGAATATTAATGATTAAGGAATTTTGTGGTATTTAATTCATTTAAATACGGTTTTAATGATCGAAAAATGTTGATAAATGGTAATAATTACTTGAAAATTTTTATAAGTCTATGAAAAATGTTTTGTCTGATAAGAAATTATCTGGGATAATTGTTAAGTGGTTAAGCAGAGTTTAATCGAACTTAAACTCTAGTGTTGACCGACTAGACCGTCGGGATGTTAAAATTATGTCAGTTTCAACTCAAACCTAATATTCTAACTGATATTAAGTCTTATGTGAATTATAGACTGATAGGCTTATGTGGTAATGTGTTTAGGTTATTCTGTGGATATAAATATAACAGTATTATACTGTAATGATATTATTCTAATTATTGGAGATCTATATTATTAATATTAGGTCTTCGGATAAAGCGTTATAAATTGCGTTGCGGTAATCAACGGTCCAGGCAAGTTTTCTTTTACTTAACTCTAATAAGAGTAGTTTCTTCAAGCTTATGGTTAATCATTGCTGATTGCCATGAAAATTGTACTCTGTACATCTTGCATGTATAAGTCAGGTATGAAAGGCTGATCACCTTCATTACCAGTTGGTTCAGAAATGTTTGTTCATGTAAAATACTTGTTCAGTCAAAGTTTGTTCGTGCTAGTTCTCAATTATATTGATGAATTATAGTCAGCTTATTATTCAAACTCTTCAATCATGATATATCGTTATATTGTTGTATTTAAACTTGCTGGGAAACTTTCATGCTCACCCTTGCTATATCATGATAAAACATTGCAGATAAGGCGAATGCGTTCGGATAAAGGAAAAGGTTAAAGTCAAGTTCTACTTGGGTTAAATGTGCGACTATTTTGTAATAGTATAGTTTGATAAATGTGTTATATGTTAGAAAGTTTATGAATTGTGTATAAGTTAAGGTTACTCGACCTTGAGGAATGGTGTGTAATGTATTGTATAAACAATTTATGTTTATATTTTCCGGAATTAATGATAGAAATAGTATACCGGATCCGAGGTGATTTGGGACTTGGATTCGGGGGTGCTACACTGTATTTCCTCAGATGGTTTCCATACCCATGAGGAAGTCGACATTATTTTAGATACATTATTTTTCATACGGATGCCTCGCATCCGTCAAATAAAATCAACTCAGCCGCTCACTTAATAAAAATTGAAGTGTAAAAGGTCTCAATTCTTATTGAGCATCAGGGTTTGAAAAAACCTCTTTTATAAAACATCATTGCTATATCTTGCTAAAAATTGAATTTTTACATAAATTCAAACCATGTGTATATAGGTTCGAACGAGGCCTCGCACAACTTTCATATAACATCATATTGACTCACTCACACACACACAGAGATAATAGTTTCTTGAACCGAGGCGGTCACCGTGGTAACACTGATGTCGGGGGGTGCCTAAAACCTTCCCCACTCATAACCAAGTCCTCGGACCCCAAACGAATCTCGATTTCACCGACCCGTATATCAGTGTCACATCACTGGGTCATTGTGTAAACCTTTTCTCGGTTGTGTTGGTACAACCATTTCAAAAACCAACTGGTGATTCTTAATAGTCCCATCATCGACATTATACATGTCGGACCTTTTTCACTTGTTTTTTCAAACAAATTTCACCTAAAATGAGAACACCAAAGAACAAGTAACGGAAAGGGACATGCAAAAATCCCGACATCGACAATCCTTTCAACTAAATATAATTTTAATTGCTATTACTTGATGGGCACTCAAATGCTCATCCTTGCTTAATTTAAATGTTTTCAGCTAAGTGTGAAGAACCAGAAACCTCATGCAGAAACAAAGGAAAAGGAAAGATAACCAAATAAGATTCGTGGTAGTTTATGTATTAGTTTGAGAGTATTAAGACAAGTATGATATATATTATCTATCATGTATTGTAATGAATGTTTAAAGGTGTCGTACCTGGGGATTAGACTCTGATGATATGTAAATTAAGTTGATCTTTATATTATTGTTATTATTATTAGTATTATTCCGCTCATAGAAATGGTATCGTAAAGCACCGAGTTTGGGTTTCAAGTACCTGAATTTGGGGGAGTTATAAAGCAATAAAAACATATATAGCAGTTATAGCAGTTAATGTACATAATATAAATGACTTAAAGTAAAAGACACAAGGGGTATTAAGTGGTTCAGAGACTCAAGCTCCTAATCCACTCCTCTACTTTCAACTAGGAGGATTTCCACTAAGGAAGGGTAGCACCCTGAATCACTAAGATTCCTTCAAGGTCAGCAGCCTTGGGACTTCAGTTCACTAAGAACTCTTCAAGGCCAGTAGCCTTGGAACTTCACTAGTTCCCTAGGAACTCTTCAAGCCCAGCAGGCTTGGAACTTCATTTAGTCCCTCCGGACAAGGACCCCTCAGGCTATGGCTTCTTGTTGTTTGAGTTGTTTATTTGTTGGAGTTGGTGCTAAGCTGCTAAGATCTATTTATGCTCTCAACATCTTCTGTACTTATCAGCTTGGCGTGATCATCCTTGAAGTGCAGTTGAGTGTTGCATGATGCCCAGCTTCTTCAGTTACTTTACCTCTTCTGATGATCCCTTGATGAACTGCCTTGAAGATCATTCCTCTTGATACTTGATGGCTGCACATGATGGGTTTCTAGGATGACTGTAGGCTCTTCTCTCTGGTACTTAGAGTCTTCCCATGATGGACATCAAGATGACATTGAAGCACTTCTTTCTCTCGGTAGTTTAGAACACTCTTCTTGTAGTAGAACTCTCACTTCTACTTCTTTCTTTTTCTATCTCTAAGTGTTATTGGTGGATCGTAGAGTGAGCCTTCAGACCATCATCAGTCACTCACTGTTTATGTTGGTAAGATCAGTCCACTAGTTCTCCAAACTCAGCAACTCCAGCAACCTTTGATCATTGAAACTCTAGTAGAATTATACTCATTTCCAATCTTCATGTTGGAAAGCAGCCGTTGAAAGCTCTTTGAAATGCTTCACAGATCTCGAGTTGCTTGGTGCAGACTGCAAATGTGACATGATAACTTTTTCTTACTTTTTTACACTGCAATCTACTATTTCACCTACTCCATCATAGATGTTACTTTAAGCCTCGGGCAGGTCGAAGAATTTATTTCACCCTTTTGATTTCTTGATCAGAGGTTGTCCTTTTGCATCGATGCTCTTAAAAAGTTCTTCTACAAATATCAACCTTCAGATTGAACCATTGCCAATGCTTCAATCTTTAACTGTTCCAACTCCACGATTCTGATGCATATCTTCTTGGACCTGATCGTAGTGTTTTGTTGACTGGTAGAGACAACACTACGATCTTAAAGAGTGTTTATTGGATCTTCAATGTAGAACACCTCTTCCTTCTCTTGTGCAGTGCTTCAACACTTCTGTTTGCCTCAATAGTTCTAAGATACTGATGGCTTGACTTCTTTGTTTTGGCCCCTTCTGAATAGAAAGACACTTCAGATTTGTGGCGTGTCCAGCTCACTTTCTCCTTGTGATCTCCCGTTCACTTATCATCAATGGACTGACCCAATGCTTAATCACTTTAGAATTGTTCTTCAGAAGTTGTCCAGTATCTCTGTATGTACTCCATCAGTTCTTTCTTTGTTTAGCAAATACTACGATCCTGGTTGCTTCCAAGATCGTTGTCTTCTGTCTATTTGACAGCTACTACACTTGTTGACTTTCCTTAGTCATTTACTAAAGTCTTCTTCTGATCTCCTTGTGGAAGACTTCATCCTGAATGGCTTCATAACTCAATCTGGATGCTGATTAGGTTGGTGCTTAGATCTTCTATTAGCTTGCATACCATTCGTTAAGTGCTCTCTGTTTCCTTCAGATGGGATGTATCTTTGCAGTGCCAACCGGAGGCTTCATTCCTTTGGATATTTTGGGAGTGCTAATTTATTGAGAATCATATTCCTTTGGATTCAGCCTCGGCTGTACAGACACTACGACTCCGAGATCAGATCTTGACACTCTATGATTTCTTTTATTGTGCTTGTTGTCTTTATTTGATCTTGCTCGACTACGATCTCTGCCTCTGATATAATCAGTAGACTCTACGACTCTGGGTGTAGTCTTTGATTCTTGACTTGGGCTTCGGCAAATCTTCAGTCGGCTTGTAGTAAGGATGTCTCTACGATTCTAAACATTACTTCCTCAGCAGACTACGACCCTGAGGAAGTTCTCTTCAACACACTATGATCCTTTCCTCGTCTCTCCTGGCAGTCTAAAACTCCGAGATCTCCTATGTTGCAGACTACGATTCTGCCTCGATAGCTCTCGAGTTTCCCTTGACTCTCATAGCAGACTACGATTTCTGGTGCAGTACTCGATAATCAGACAAGCCTATCTATTACATCATTAGACCAACCTAACATGTTTGGTCTTTCTATATGTATAGTCCTTATACATCTTTTCTTTTTAAGGACTTTACAAAGCTGTTTTGCTTATGTATGATCAACCTAACATATTTAATCAATTTATTCTAAGTCCTTGTACATATGTTTCTATTGTCTATCAAAGGACTTTACAGCTTTTGTTAATGCAAGCATACTTTGTGACAACCCAGAAATTCGGATTGTTCAGAATTTAGGTTTAAAGAATTAGTTATTAATAAAACTAATTTTTATTAATATTATTTTGTGTTATGTGTTTATTAATCATTCCAAAACCTAGGATGATTATTAATCGCGAGTATTTTGGCTACGAGCTAGATTGAGCGAATAAGAATTTTCAAGACGAAAATAGAAGTTTTTCGGGAACAAAATATTTTTGGGGACAAAGACGAAATAGGCACTATTTATCTGTTTCTGCTCGAAAATTTATTTTGAAATTCCGAGAAGTTATAGATTACGTTTAATTTTGAGACAAGATGGAATATTCAATAATATTTCAGTTATGGCAAAAAAATGAAGTTTTTGCCTGCGGACTCAAAACCTAAGGGTTAGGAAAAGTGAGTTCCGAGAATTTAATGATCACGTATAATAATTAGGCTTATTATGCGTAAGAGATACGAGTATGGTACTAGTTATTATATGAATATAGTAAGACAATTAGTAAGACGTATAATACGAATATCGTACGAACTATATACGAAGAAAATACGAGAATACGAGAATGAGATGCGTAGAATACGATAAGTCTTGATGAACTTTGAGTTCATGGAATTTGTAGAATCTAATTGGACTTGGATTATGTCAAGCCCAATGCTTTGTGAAATCAAGCCCAAGATAGGCCCAACAAGAATTAGGGTTAAGGCCCAAACCAAGAAAAGAAACCGCGGATCGAACCAATGGGTAAACGGATGGGTAAAACTAACGGGGCAACCCATGGGGTGACCCATGGGAAAGAGGGGAGACCACTTGGTCACCAAGTAAACTTGGTGGCTAAGTCTTGGAGGAAGTGGGAATAGTAATGAGTGGGGGCGAAATGACTAAAATGCCCTTAGCTTTGATTTTTTATAAATAAGAAGCTCATTTGTTTATTTTGAGGATTTTGAAAATCCCACACTTGAGAGACAGAGAGAGAGAAGTCGAATGGGGAGGAGAAGCAAGAGTATGAGCATGAATGATCGGATCGACAGTGTTCGTGAAATAGAAAAGCTTGCAAATCGTCGGCTTTGTCTGGCAGGAGAAAAATAAGAAAAAGAGGTAATTTAAAACCAAGTTTCTTCTAATATTTTTTGTAAGTTTAATATGTTTAAAACATATCTTAATGAGAATAGAGAGAAGATGATGTCAGAAATGATTTCATATGGTTGAAATCATGAGAAAAGAAGAAATAAGAACTTAGAAATTTAGTTTATAAATTTCTTAAGGTAGTATAAGATTCGTAGCAAACTTGAACGATTCGAGTGGATTATATAAATAAGTAAGTTAAATAAGTATGGAATAATGTTCTATAACATCAAATTCCAAAAAAAAGTGGAATCGTATTCCAAACCATCGATTAAAATGAAGAACGAATGAAGAACACGCGAATAACACGAAGAACGTTGTTGATGGACAAATTTAAAACCATCGTAGTGTAATTGTTGTTGATTGACAAGTTTAAAACCATCGCTTATAAGTTAGTTGTGTATTTCTTGGTTAGGAATGGTAGAAACGTTCGTGAAGAACGGATTAAAACTTAGCTATAACCAAGTTATGGCAAAATTTTCGTAAAAGATGAACGAGAATTAGAAAGTTAGTAAATGAACCCGAACGTATAGGGTTTCATAAGAAATTAAGAAAACATAGAAAACGTGAGTCGTGGACTCAAGAACGAGTGAGTTCCGAGTTCGGATGATCGAATTACGGACGGTCGAACAAAGAGCGTTAAAAGCGTAAAAATGAACTAAGGGTGAAGATCAAGCCAATAGAGTGGCATGTTAACAGATTCAGAATGAAGTTCTATCTAAGGGGTATTGAATTAAGTTAGATAAGAAAGAGAATGGCTTTGGAACAACCTCGTTCTAAGTTATAACGAAGGAGTTATGAGATCGAGAAGTAAGCATCTCAAATTGGATTTAACACTTAGAGAAATTTTCTAGGGTTTAGGCTCGGCGCTGCAGCGCCAGCTGAGCCTTGGGAGGCGACGCCGCAGTGCGAGCTCGACCATAAACTTCTGGAGAGTGGTACCGCAGTGCGAGAGATAAAGAAGGGAGTGGCACTGCAGCGCCATTATTGGGAAAAAGCCAGAGATGAGTTTTTAACTACTCAGCTCTCAGGGGGAAATGTAAGGGAAGATAAAGAATATAATATTCAACTAATGTAACACTTAATCAATAAGGCTTATTGTGAAAATTAAACAAGATTAAATGATAAAGAATATAAACGCAGGTTACGTAACCGATATCCGGGGACCGTAGTTGGGATAAACGAACGTGAGGGATTTCTATGGTTGTGATTCCTTAGACGTTGAGTGACGAAGGTAATGAATAACATTTCGATGTTATGTCATAATAATGAGAGATAAGTGTGAAGCGTATAGACGCTGTGAATGCAACGTTATTGCGCAGAACGATCGGTCTTAGCATACAATGATTGGTATGGCTTCGACACTCAGAACGAGTATTGAAAATGGGGTTCATGTAATGGAAAACAAAAGTATTAAATAAGATATGAATTATCATGAAAACCGTAATGAACGGTAATAAGATTAATGAAAGTCGAATGTGAGTCAGATAAGAATGTAAATCATCAAAGATGATGAACGTATGAGTAAGACATCTCTGTATGTCATTAAGCCGTAAACTGGTAAAGGAAGTTAGTCGCGTAAACTTATATTGCAAGAACGCGAATCCTAAGCAGTAAAGTTAAGTAAACCCATGCGTAAGTTTAATATATGACTAATTGGTGTTTATGTTTTCTCTTTATGTGTTATATAGGAATTGAAATGAGCAGTTCAGTGTAAACTGTAGCTGGGCGTAAGGCAAGTTTCCTAACTTCATTCATATTCTAATGAATGCTAGTTTCTTAAACTTTTCAGATGTTGTACTTGAGATGTTCTGTCTATATGCGAATGTACGATATTACAATGTGGTATAACGTATTAGGCCTTGAGCCACAATTTTAACACTTCGGTGTTTCTATGATATGCATTGTTCTGTGATTGAGCTGTTCAATACAAGTATGTTCTGTTTATACATGAACCGTTATTGTTAGGTCTATGCTAATGATTATAGCCAGATAGAATTCGTATGAAAAAAGTAGAATAATGAAAGTATTTCAAAGTAAAAGTGGTTGATGTTTTAAGAAGATAGGAATCTAGACTATTCCTATTATTCAAGCTGCTTCATAACATTTGTTTGGTTATAGAAGTTCTAAAGAAATGTTTTAATTCTGAAGTTGTTTGTTCAACTGTTTTGACTTGCTGGGCAATTGAATGTTCACACTTGCTTTAAATGAAAAACAATTTTCAGCGAACAAGGTTAGAAGAACTTACGGATCCTGTAAAGATCAAGATGACGGTATGCAGATGAAGTTCCTTTCAGAAGGTGAATGAGCGAAAAGATCAAGTGAAGAATTGTAATGTAAAAAGATGAAATTGAATTATAGACTAGTTTAATGAATTGTTATGTATCCTTTGTGGCAGATAAAAGTCACTCTTGTAAGATGAAATGAATAATGTATTTATTAATATTTGTAATGAAAAAGGTTATAAGGTTTTGAGAACCTGGGATTTGAGAGTGTATGTTGTTATATTTCGGTATATAATGATGAATGTTGGATGAAGGATGTACTCGTAATGTACGGAATCCGGGTGTGAAGATAGACCGAATTTCGGGGGGTTACAAGTTGGTATCAGAGCTGATAGGTTATAAACCTTAAGTAAGAGTACCTAAGACTATAATCGTAGAGAGAAGGATAAGAAGATCACCACGTGATCATAGTGACTTGTAGTAACAGATGGGTTATTAAACAATGAATGATTTATAGCTAGTGCTATGAATGAAAGGTACTATGAAGTAGTACGGGAAGAAGAACTTATATTGAGTTATGAAGGATATTATATGAATTAAAGAAAATTCGTATTAAGTAGAGAGAGATTTAGAAGTTGTAAAATTCCAATTGAGGACTCATATGAGCAGCTGAGTAGTATGATTCAATGTATGGGCGGGGAAATTGTTCTTGGTTTTAGAACAACTTAGCTTCTTATACGATATAGTGGTTAAGTTGAACAATTCTTTGTATGGGTGGAGAATTGTTCTTGGTGTAACAACCGCTTAGCTTCTTATATCGGTCAGAAGCTGAGTTGAACAATTTTCTATATGGGCAGGGAATTTTGTTTGGATCTACAATCACTTAGCTTCTGGTAGTGATAATCATTGAAATTGGTCGCACTATCAAGATGTATATGATGAGAATGTGAATCTTTTCTCATGTATATACTTGATAGGTAGAGATAGATAATGTAGGTGCGAGCTCTTGAAACTCATACTTATGGTAAGTTCGTGATTCATCATAATATGGTATGTTTTCAAACGTCTCAGCAAATGGATGCCTATGGTCTGTCTAGATAGTTCTTAAGCTCATATTATTGTGAAAAGTTCCTGAACTCATAATGTGTGGTAAGTTGATGGATTGTACTAACGTATAGGAATGGTTAGATTGAAAATACGTTTTCAGTAGGCTTAGCAGTGAAGTTACTAGAGAAGATTAAGTATTATCGCAGTAAGACAATGACGGAAGGTGGAGAATAGGATATTCCAAGTCATCTAGATATGCTAGATTTTGAACTTTATTGAACTCGTGCTGATATTTACTTTGAAAAGGAAATAATTGGTTCAACTTTTGGAATCAATAGAATTTTTAAAAAAGCTATTCCTGGTATGTCTATGCTAATTGCTTCGGCTAGACAGAAATTGATTTAAAATATTCAAAATGAATTTATATCATCTGTACATTCGATGCAAGGGTGGTAAAACAATGGAGTTGTTAATGCAATTGAACCTGGTGTTGGGGGTGATCTTAGGATCAACAACCCGCTATGGTAGGATGTATAATGACGAAGTCATAAACTGACGAAGTCCTCAACGTACTGTGAAAAGTACGGTATCATGACGTCATAAAACGTTTTGATGTATTGTGAAAATAATTTAAAGAAGTAGTCAATGTCAATTGAGTTGACTAAACGAAGGTTTCACGTTGAAATCCAATTTATTGATATTTTCTAAGCTACTTGATTCGGCTAGACAAATGGTATGTCATCGAGCTTTCTTTGAGAACTTGTGCCAAACCAAAATGTTTTGGTGCGGAATCTAATGATTTAGTCTGAGGAGAACATGGAAGAGGTAGTTACTTTCTTTGTGATTGTAAACTGACCGTTAAAGAAGGGCTTACGACGAAATGCTGGTTATCCCAGTAAGAGTTCATGGTCGATTTGACCCCTTAACAAAAGTATGAAACGTTTTAAGAGGAAATTTTATATTCCTCGTTATTCCTTTTGCTTCATGATTCTTGATAGGTTATGGGGGTTAGGAATGAGAGAAAGATAAGAACTCCGTTTAAGTGAAGTTGAGAAAAAAAGTAGGCTAAAATTTCGAGGACGAAATTCTGTGAAAAAGGGGTGAATGTGATGACCCGGGTAAGGGTGTGGATTTAAGAAATTCCGAGGACGGAATTTTTTTAAGGAGGGAAGAATGTGACAACCCGGAAATTTGGATTGTCCAGAATTTAGGTTTAAAGAATTAGTTATTAATAAAACTAATTTTTATTACTACTATTTTGTGCTATGTGTTTATTAATCGTTCTATAACCTAGGATAATTATTAATCGGTAGTATTCTAGCTACGAGCTAGATTGAGCTAATAAGAATTTTCAAGACAAATATAGAAGTTTTCCGGGAACAAAATATTTTCGGGGAAAAAGACGAAATAGGCACTATTCATCCGTTTCTGCTCAGAGATTTATTTTGAAATTCTGAGAAGTTATAGATTACGTTTAATTTTGAGACGTGATGGAATATTCAATAATATTTCAGTTATGGAAAAAAAATGAAGTTTTCGCCTGCAGACTCAAAACCTAAGGGTTAGGAAAAGTGAGTTCCGAGAATTTAATGATCACGTATAATAATTAGGGTTATTATGCGTAAGAGATACGAGTATGATACTAGTTATTATATGAATATAGTACAAAGATTAGTACGATATATATTACGAATATCGTACGAACTATATACGAAGAAAATATGAGAATACGAAAATGAGATGCGTAGAATACGATAAGTCTTAATGAACTTTGAGTTCATGGACTTTGTAGAATCTAATTGGACTTGGATTATGTCAAGCCCAACGCTTTGTGAAATCAAGCCCAAGATAGTGTTGCCTCTTTTTTACGACTAACAAAAGATCTCTAACTCATGCAAGCATACATGCGTCAACAAGTAATACAGAGCAAGTAAAGTATCAATCCCACAGAGAAAGTTGTATAACTTCAACTACTATTCATTAATTAAATCACTATATTTATATGCTCACACTAAAGATTAAACTTGGTTGATTCTTGAATTGCAAATAACAACTAAAATAATATAAACGATAGAATAAACGATATTGGAACTAATGGGATTCTAACTTCATTTACTATTTCATTCAATCGCCACTGTCATGCCTGACTTGTTCACATATCATAGGAAAGTATCTAAGAGCACTAAAAGAGTATTAGCCATTTTTCAATGCACTATGACCTACTTACACAGCATCCACAGATGATAGACTCTATGTAATCATCAATATAACCAACGTCACTATATGTCTATGTGAAATTGCAACTATATTGATTTTAAGTTCAAGCTCTTATCTTAACTTATACGGTGAAACAGTATATGTCTATCTGGTTCACGAAATAATAAGCCATATAACACAGCCCTATATATGTATACTATCATGATTACAGTCCATATTTGCATGTTCATTGTCAATTCCATACAAATACTGAAACGAATGGTGATCAAGCATTCATGCATGCAAAACAATCATGACAGACATCCCATATGATATGCAAAACAACCCAGCATTTAAGTATGCAATCAAACTACATAATAAAATCCATTAGAGTCCCATAATGGAGTTTAGTTCATGACTGAACCAAAAGCCATTATTGGATCAAAGTTAAACATGATCACTAAGCAATAATTGAAAGAGGAAAGATGATACTATCAAACCCAATTGATGAATACACATCAATATTCAATCCTTATAAGATTCTAGCAAAAAATAATATTCATAATCTGCTCTCGTAGAGAAATCCAAAGAAGGAGTTGAAAGTAGAGTTATAGCCTCCTTCTCCATTGGAATCCTCTCTAGAGAGTAAAAACCCTAATTCCGATCTAACGATACGTGAAAAAACTAATAAAATATTGAATGATATCCCTGACACCAGTCAGGATCGTTTTAAATCAAATTACAACCTTTTAAAATTTGGAAATAAAATAAAACACATCGACAACATCAGTCATCGCGCGCGGCCACGCGCTCTTCCAGCATAATAGTCTGGCGATCGCGAGACTTGCAGTAGGTTCGTATGGTTGGTTGGTCTCGCGCGCGGGCGAGTGCTCCGCATTCTTGTCTTTCTCGCGACCGCGAGACTTGCATTAGCATCCAAGATCTTGCTGGGTACTCGCGCGGGCACACGTCTTTAAGTCTATTTTGCCACGCGGCTTGAACTCTGCAGGGCCTGGTTCCTTTTTCCTACTGTTGCTATTGTTTGCTCTGTCATGCTTTTATCTTCTTGCACCAATTCACCTCCATGCCATGCATATCCCATCCTTTTACCTCGTTGCAAGCATCCATTTATCTTATGCTCCATAACACCGCCAAAATAGGCCAATTCCTGCACTTATTCACCAAAAGGAGTTTTAAGAATGTGTAATGCAAATTAACATGAAATGTAGCTAAAATTAACTAAAATGTACTTGAGATGGACATAGTTTGCATGAATTGGTACTTCATAAGTAGGTAAAAATCCTACTTATCAAATAGGCCCAATAAGAATTAGGGTTAAGGCCTAAACCAAGAAAAGAAACTGCGGATCGAACGGATGGGTAAATGGATGGGTAAAACCAATGGGGTAACCCATGGACAAGAGGGGAGGCCACTTGGAAACCAAGTAAACATGGTGGCTAAGTCTTGGAGGAGGTGGGGGCAAAATGACTAAAATGCCCTTAGCTTTGATTTTTTATAAATAGGAAGCTCATTTGTTTATTTTGAGGATTTTAAAAATCCCACACTTGAGAGAGAGAGAGAGAGAGAGAGAAGTCGGATGGGGAGAAGAAGGAAGATTATGAGCATGAATGATCGGATTAAAAGTGTTCGTGAAATAGAAAAGCTTGCAAATCACATGCTTTGTCTAACGGGAGAAAATTAAGAAGAAGAGGTAATCTAAAACCTAGTTTCTTCTAATATTTTTTGTAAGTTTAATATGTTTAAAACATAGCTTAATGAGAATAAAGAGAAGATGATGTTAGAAATGATTTCATATGGTTGAAATCATGAGCAAAGAAGAAATAAGAACTTATAAATTTAGTTTATAAATTTCTTAAGGAAGTATAAGAATCGTAGCGAATTTGAACGATCCGAGTGAATTATATGAATAAGTAGGTTAAATAAGTAAGGAATAATGTTCTATAACATCAAATTCCAATAAAAAGTGGAATCATAATCCAAAATATCGATTAAAATGAAGAACGAACGAAAAACACGAAGAACACGTGAAGAACACGAAGAACGTTGTTGATGGACAAAGTTAAAACCATCGTAGTGTAATTGTTGTTGATGGACAAGTTTAAAACCATCGTGTATAAGTTAGCTATGTATTGCTTGTTTTGGAACGGTAGAAACGTTCCTGAAGAATTGATTAAAACTTAGCTATAACGAAGTTATGGCAAAAATTTCGTAAAAGACGAACGAGAATTAGAAAGTTAGTAAAAGAACCCGAACGTGTAGGGTTTCATAAGAAAGTAAGAAAACATAGAAAACATGAGCCATGGACTCAAGAACGAGTGAGTTTCGAGTTCGGATGATCGAATTACGGACGGTCGAACAAAGAGCGTTAAAAGCGTAAAAATGAACATAGGGTGAAGATCAAGCCAATAGAGTGGCACGTTAATGGATTCAGAACAAAGTTCTATCTGAGGGGTATTGAAGTACATAAGATAAGGAAGAGAATGGCTTTGGACTAACCTCGTTCCGAGTTATAACGAAGGAGTTATGAGATCGGGAAGTAAGCATCTCAAATTGTATTTAACACTTAGAGAAATTTTCTAGGATTTAGGCTCTGTGTTGCAGCACCAGCTGAGCTTTGGGAGGCGGCGCCGCAACGCGAGCTTGGCCATAAACTTCTGGAGAGTGGCGCCGCAGTGGGAGAGATAAATAAGGGAGTGGCGCCTCAGCGCCAGTGTTGGGAACAAGCCAGAGATGAGTTTTTAGCTGCTCAGCTCTTGGGGGGAAATGTAAGGGAAGATAAAGAATATAATATTCAACTAATGTAACACTTAATCAAGTAATATAAACCTTTATTAAAGGTTGATCGTGAAGATTAAACAGGATTAAATGACAAAGAATATAAACGTGGGTTACGTAACCGATATCCGGGGACGGTAGTCGGGATGAACGAATGTGAAGGATTTCTATGGTTGTGATTCCTTAGATGTTGAGTGACGAGGGTAATGAATAACATTTCGATGTTATGTCATAATAATGAGAGATAAGTGTGAAGCGTATAGACGCTGTGAACGCAATGTTGTTGCGAGGAACGATCGGTCTTAGCATACACGATTGGTATGGCTTCGACACTAAGAACGAGTATTGAACACGGGGTTCATGTAATGGATAACAAAAGTAATAAATAAGATATGAATTATCAAGAAAGCTGTAATAAACGGTAATAAGTTTAATGAAAGCCGAATGTGAGTCAGATAAGAATGTAAATAATCAAAGATGATGAACGTATGAGTAAGACATCTCTATATGTCATAAAGTTGTAAACTGGTAAAGGAAGTTAGTCGCGTAAACTTATATTACAAGAACGCGAATCCTAAGAAGTAAAGTTAAGTAAACCAATGCGTAAGTTCAATATATGAGTAATTGGTGTTTATGTTTTCTCCTTATGTGTTATATAGGAATTAAAATGAGTAGTTCAGTGTAAGCTGTAGCTGGGCGTAAGGCAAGTTTTCTAACTTCATTCACATTCTAATGAATGCTAGTTTCTTAAACTTCTCAGAAGTTGTACTTGAGAAGTTATGTCTATGTACGAATGTGCGATATTTGTACAATGTAGTAGAACGTATGAGGCCTTGAGCCACAATTTGAACACTTCGGTGTTTCTATGATATACATTGTTCTGTGATTGAGTTGTTCAATACAAGTATGTTCTATTTATACATGAACCGTTATTGTTAAGTATGTGCTAATGATTCTAGCCAGATAGAATGTGTATAAAAAAAGTAGAAGAATGAAAGTATTTCAAAGTAA
The DNA here is from genome assembly GCA_020205505.1 of Panax japonicus. Taxonomy (NCBI): domain Eukaryota; kingdom Viridiplantae; phylum Streptophyta; class Magnoliopsida; order Apiales; family Araliaceae; genus Panax; species Panax japonicus. The sequence continues at coordinate 60,070,983 of CM035113.1, forward strand.
AAGTGGTTGATGTTTTAAGATGATAGAAATCGAGACTATTCCTATTATTCAAGCTGCTTCATACCCTTTGTTCGGTTATAGAAGTTCTAAAGAAATATTTTAATTCTGAAGTTGTTTGTTCAACTGTTTTGACTTGCTGGGCAATTGAATGCTCACACTTGCTTTAAATGAAAACCAATTTTCAGCGAACAAGGTTAGAAGAACTTAAGGATGCCGTAAAGATCAAGCTGACGGTATCCAGATGAAGTTCCTTTCAGAAGGTGAATGAGCGAGAAGATCAAGTGAAGACTTGTAATGTAAAAAGATGAAATTGAATGATAGACTAGTTTAATGAATTGTTATGTATCCTTTGTGGCGGATAAAAGTCACTCTTGTAAGATGAAATGAATAATGTATTTATTAATATTTGTAATGAAAAAGGTTATAAGGTTTCGAGAACATGGGATTTGAGAGTGTATGTTGTTATATTTCGGTATATAATGATGTATGTTGGATGAAGGATGTACTCGTGACGTACGGAATCCAGGTGTGAAGATAGATCAGATTTCGGGGCGTTACAAGTTGGTATCAGAGTTGATAGGTTATAATCCTTAGGTAGGAGTACCTAAGACTATAATCGTAGAGAGAAGGATAAGAAGATCACCACGTGATCATAGTGACTTGTAGTAACAGATGGGTTATTAAACAATGAATTATTTATAGCTAGTGCTATGAATGAAAGGTACTATGAAGTAGTATAAGAAGAAGAACTTAAATTGAGTTATGAAGGATATTATATGAATTAAAGAAAATTCGTATTAAGTAGAGAGAGATTTAGAAGTTGTAAAATTCCAATTGAGGACTCATATGAGCAGCTTAGTATGATTCCTTGTATGGGCAGGGAAATTGTACGTGGTTTTAGAACCACTTAGCTTCTTATGCGATATAGTGGTTAAGTTGAAAAATTCTTTGTATTGGCAGAGAATTATTCTTGGTGTAACAACCGCTTAGCTTCTTATATCGGTCAGAAGCTGAGTTGAACAATTTTCTGTATGGGCAGGGAATTTTGTTTGGTTCTACAATCACTTAGCTTATGGTAGTGATAATCATTGAGATTGGTCGCGCTATCAAGATGTATATGATGAGAAGGTGAATCTTTTCTCATTTATATACTTGATAGGTAGAGAATGATAAGGTAGGTGCGAGTTCTTGAAACTCATACTTATGGTAAGTTCGTGACTCATCATAATATGGTATATTTTTGAATGTCTCAGCGAATGGACGCCTATGGTCTGTTTGGATAGTTCTTAAACTCATATTATTGTGGAAAGTTCCTGAACTCATAATGTGTGGTAAGTTGATGGACTGTACTAATGTATAGGAATGGTTAGATTGAAAACACGTTGTTTTCAATAAGCTTAGCAGTGAAGGTACTAGAGAAGATTAAGTATTGTCGCAGTAAGACAATGAAGAAAGGTGGAGAATAGGATATTCCAAGTCATCTAGATATGCTAGATTTTGAACTTTATTGAACTCGTGCTGATATGTACTTTGAAAAGGAAAGAATTGGTTCAACTTTTGGAATCAATAGAATTTTGAAAAGAGCTATTCTTGGTATGTCTATGCTAACTGCTTCGGCTAAACAAAAATTGATTTAAAATATTTAAAATGAATTTTATATCATCTGTGCATTCGATCAAGGGTGGTAAAACGATGGAGTTGTTAATGTAATTGAACTTTGTGTTGGAGGTGATCTTAAGATCAACAACCCGCTATGGTATTATGTATAATGACGAAGTCCTCAACGTACTGTGAAAAGTACGGTATCATGACGTCATAAAACGTTTTGATGTATTGTGAAAATAATTTAAAGAAGTAGTCGATGTCAATTGAGTTGACTAAATGAATGGTTTCACGTTGAAATCCAATTTATTGGTATGGTCTAAGCTACTTGATACGGCTAGACAAATGCTATGTCATCGAGCTTTCTTTGAGAACTTGTGCCAAACTAAATTATTTTGGTGTGGAATCTAATGATTTAGTCTGAGGAGAACATGGAAGAGGCAATTACTTTCTTTGTGATTGTAAACTGGCCGTTAAAGAAGGGCTTACGGCGAAATGCTGGTTAACCCAATAAGAATTCATGGTCGATTTGACCCCTTAACAAAAGTATAAAACGTTTTAAGAGGAAATTTTATATTCCTCGTTATTCCTTCTACTTCATGATTCTTGATAGGTTATGGGGGTTAGGAATGAGAGAAAGATAATAACTCCGTTGAAGTGAAGTTGAGAAGAAAAGTGGGCTAAAATTTTGAGGATGAAATTCTGTGAAGAAGGGGTGAATTTGATGACCCGGGTAAGGGTGTGGTTTTAAGAAATTCCGAGGACAGAATTTTTATAAGGAGGGAAGAATGTGACAATCCGAAAATTTGGATTGTCCAGAATTTAGGTTTAAAGAATTAGTTATTAATAAAACTAATTTTTATTAATACTATTCTATGCTATGTGTTTATTAATTGTTCTATAACCTAGGATGATTATTAATCGGGAGTATTCTGGCTACGAGCTAGATTGAGCGAATAAGAATTTTCAAGACGAAAATAGAAGTTTTATGGGAACAAAATATTTTCGGGGAAAAAGATGAAATAGGCACTATTCATCCGTTTCTTCTCGGAGATTTATTTTGAAATTCTGAGAAGTTATAGATTACGTTTAATTTTGAGACGTGATGGAATATTCAATAATATTTCAGTTATGGCAAAAAATGAAGTTTTCGCTTGCGGACTCAAAACCTAAGGGTTAGGAAAAGTGAGTTCCGAGAATTTAATGATCACGTATAATAATTAGAGTTATTATGCGTAAGAGATACGAGTATGATACTAGTTATTATACGAATATAGTACGAAGATTAGTACGACGTATAATACGAATATCGTACGAACTATATACGAAGAAAATACGAGAATACAAGAATGAGATGCGTAGAATACGATAAGTCTTAATGAATTTTGAGTTCATGGACTTTGTAGAATCTAATTAGACTTGGATTATGTCAAGCCCAACGCTTTGTAAAATCAAGCCCAAGATAGGCCCAATAAGAATTAGGGTTAAGGCCTAAACCAAGAAAAGAAACCACGGATCGAACTGATGGGTAAACGGATGGGTAAAATCAATGGGGAAACCCATGGGCAAGAGGGGCGGCCACTTGGCCACCAAGTAAACTTGGTGGCTAAGTCTTCGAGGAGGTGGTAATAGTAAGGAGGTGGGAGGTGAAATTACTAAAATGCCCTTAGCTTTAATTTTCTATAAATAGGAAGCTCATTTGTTTATTTTGAGAATTTTGAAAATCCCACACTTGAGAGAGAGAGAGAGAGAGAGAGAAGTCGGATGGGGAGGAGAAGGAAGAGTATGAGTATGAATGATCGGATCGAAAGTGTTTGTGAAATAGAAAAGCTTGCAAATCGTCGGCTTTGTCTAGCGGGAGAAAAAATAAGAAGAATATGTAATCTAAAACCTAGTTTCTTCTAATATTTTCTGTAAGTTTAATATGTTTAAATCATAGCTTAATGAGAATTGAGAGAAGATGATGTTAGAAATGATTTCATATGGTTGAAATCATGAGAAAAGAATAAATAAGAACTTAGAAATTTAGTTTATAAATTTATTAAGGAAGTATAAGATTCGTAGCGAATTTGAACGATCTGAGTGGATTATATGAATAAGTAGGTTAAATAAGTAAGGAATAATGTTCTATAACATCAAATTCCAATAAAAAGTGGAATCTTAATCCAAAATATCGATTAAAATAAAGAACGAACGAAGAATACGAAGATCGCGCGAAGAACACAAAAAACGTTGTTGATGGACAAATTTAAAACCATCGTAGTTTAATTGTTGTTGATGGATAAGTTTAAATCCATCGCGTATAAGTTAGTTGTGTATTGCTTGGTTAGGAACGGTAGAAATGTTCATGAAGAACGGATTAAAACCTAGCTATAACGAAGTTATGACAAAAATTTCGTAAAAGATGAACGAGAATTAAAAAGTTAGTAAATGAACCCGAACGTGTACGGTTTCATAAGAAAGTAAGAAAACATAGAAAACGTGAGTCGTGGACTCAAGAATGAGTGAGTTTCGAGTCCAGATGATCAAATTACAGGCGGTCAAACAAAGAGCGTTAAAAGTGTAAAAATGAACGAAGGATGAAGATCAAGCCAATAGAGTGGCACGTTAACGGATTCAGAACGAAGTTCTGTCTAAGGGGTATTGAAGTACGTAAGATAAGGAAGAGTCATTTCGAGTTATAACGAAGGAGTTATGAGATCGGGAAGTAAGCATCTCAAATTGGATTTAACACTTAGAGAATTTTTCTAGGTTTTAGGCTCGGCGCTGTAGCGCCAGCTGAGCCTTGGGAGGCGGTGCCACAGTGTGAGCTTGGCTATAAACTTCTGGAGAGTGGCACCGCAGCGCGAGAGATAAAGAAGGGAGTGGCGCCGCAGTGCCAGTGTTAGGAAAAAGCAAGAGATGAGTTTTTAACTGCTCAGCTCTTTGGGAGAAATGTAAAGGAAGATAAAGAATATAATATTCAACTAATGTAACACTTAATCAAGTAATGTAAACCTTTATTAAAGGTTGATCATGAAGATTAAACAAGATTAAATGACAAAGAATGTAAACGCGGGATACGTAACCGATATTCGGGGACCGTAGCCGGGATGAACGAACGTGAGGATTTCTATGGGTGTGATTCCTTAGACGTTGAGTGATGAGGGTAATGAATAACATTTCAATGTTATGTCATAATAATGAGAGATAAGTATAAAGCGTATAGACGCTGTGAATGCAACGTTGTTTCCAGGAACGATCGATCTTAGCATACAACGATTGGTATGGCTTTGACACTAAGAATGAGTATTGAACATGGGGTTCATGTAATGGATAACAAAAGTATTAAATAAGATATGAATTATCAAGAAAGATGTAATGAACGGTAATAAGATTAATAAAAGTCGAATGTGAGTCAGATAAGAATGTTGTGACGCCCCCAAAATTAGGTATACATCACCCATCTTGAGTCGCCAGATACATGGTACAGAATTCAAATACAACTTAATAATACAACTGTCGTGTACAATACGACAAAACATAAACTGTAAGTTTGAATATAAATATTATCTAGTAGAGAGTATACAAACTCAAAAGGAGTCCTCATTACAATTATTATCACATTATTTCACAGAATAGTGAGGATTACTAATGCACAATCTAGGACCATCACTTTGTTCCCCGACTAGTACCAGCTACGTTCTCATTTCCTGAAGAGAATAGTGAAAGAAAGGGTGAGCTCAACTAGCCCAGTAAGAAATATAATGACTAAGATAATGCAAAATAATTTATCGTTAGCCTTCACCAGTGTTAAACTGATAAAATATAATAACTATCAAGTTTAACTGCAGCGAAACAAGCAATCCATTAGAAGAGTCAAGTAGAGAATAAAATCTACTATCTTTTATGATTTAAAAGGTTTTTTTATCACTTTTATCGCTGGGACTCAGCATAATAAATAATCCACATCATCGAATCACCCCTGCTCTACAACCAAGGATATTCTTTAGTATCACGACCACAATTATCCATGCACTATGGGCCAAGAATATTTGTGTATTAATCAACAGTCCTGATCATGCCATAAAACAATTCATCTTTGCACCCTTGGCCGAAGAGAATCCATATCCATAATCATACCAAAAATTGTCCATCAATGCACTACGAGCCAATGAGGTCTTTTTCCACATCATTTATAACATTACGGTCATGATTACACCGCATAATCCCTGGTCATAATCATACCAAGTCCATCTATGCACTACAGACCAAATATGACTTTCAACATAATATAAACATGAGGATGATGACAATGATATAAGAATGCAATAAAACATGTTCAAGAATTAATTTATCCAGGAACCAATAACGTCGAAATTGTCAACATGATACTGCTTTGTAGAGTAAAATTCAAGAATGCTCAGAAGAATATTTCCATAAAAAGATATTGGATGAAGCGCAAAAATCAAGGATATTCCACTAATTTCATGGATTATAGAAGTCAAAACTTTAACCAATTGAGTATAATAAAGAATCGAATAACAAACGAAATCATCATGCATGCTTACTTCGCATAGACAGGTTATTCCAACAGAATAATAATTAACGGAACCAGTGTGATAACCCCGAATCCGGGCCCCGAATCGCCGCGGACTCGATACACTATTTCTATCACTATTTGCGGAAGATATAAACATAAGTTGTTTATACAATACATTACACACTATTACCCAAAATCGAGTAACCTTAACTTATTACACATTTCCTAAAATATCTATTACACAACAATATTGATCATATACACAATTACAAACTAACTTCACTTTATATCCCAAGCTGTACTTAGCTTTAATCGTTTCCTGTATACGACGCATTTGCTTTTCCTGTAATGTTTTATCATGATATAGCAAAGGTGAGCATAAAAGTTGCCCAGCAAGTTTATATACAATAACATAACAATATATCATGATTGAAGAGTATGAATAATTGGCTTGCTATAATTCATCAATATGATTGTGAACTAGTAGGAACAAAATTTTTGACTGAACAAGTATTTTACATGAACAAACATTTCTGAACCAACTGGTAATGAAGGTGATCAGCCTTTCATACCTGACTTATACATGCAAGATGTACAGAGTACAATTTTCATGGCAATCAGCAAAGATTAACCATAATCTTGAAGAAATTACTCTTATTAGAGTTAAGTATAAGAAAACTTGCCTGAACCGTTGATTACCGCACGCAATTAATAACGATTTACACCGAAGACCTAATATTAATAATATAGATCTCCAATAATTAGAATAATATCATCACAGTATAATACTGCTATATTTAAAACCATAGAATATTCTAAACACATTACCACATAACCCTATCAGTCTTTACCGCACATAAGACTAGGTATCAAGTCAAATTATTGAAGTCTGAGTTGAAACTGACACAATTCTATCATCCCGACGGTCTAGTCGGACTTTTATCGAGTTTACGTTCAATTAAACTCTGACTTAATACTTAAGAATATCACAGATAATTTTCTTATCAGTCAAAACATTTTTCCTAGGCTCGTAATAATTTTCGAATAATTATTACCATTTATCAACATTTTTCAATCCTTAAAACCGTATTTAAATAAATTAAATACCACAAAATTCCTTAATCATTAATATTCATTTAATATAAAATATTAATGAAAATCATAACATAATATTATAATATAATTATAATACATCAAAGTATTTTTAATACCTTAAAATCATAATTATATGATTTTTAAACCATTAAATCCATTATCCGATAATTGCTATTAATATTAAAATATTAATATTTTCATGTCAAAATATCAAAAGTTATATTTTATAACTTAAAATATTTTTATAACACTTAAATCATTTTTATATGATTTTTAAATCATTAATACTATTTTTCCATAATTTATTTAATATATTTATTAAATAAATAAATTACCATTAATAATAAATTATTAATGAAATTCATCCCAAAATATTAAAAGTCATCAAAAATAACTTCAAATATTTTCTTATACCATAATATTATTTTTCATGATTTTTCATGAATTAAAAACTATTTTTAAATAATTTATTTAATATTGTAATTAAATAAATAAATACCATTTATATTCCAAAAATATTAAATATTTTCAAAATATACTCAAAATAGTTAAAAACTATTTTTTAGACTTGAAAATAATTTTTCATAATTTATTTTGTATTTTTAATAATTAAAAACCATTTTTTTCTAATTTTAAATTAATTTTCGGAAAAATCATAAATAATCTGTCGCTAAAGGTCTTTAGCGACACTTGTCTGTCGCTATTGGTGTTCTTCAGTGTTCTTGAGTGTTCTTGACAGACAACGAGTATGCTAGTTTGACCGAAATTTAAACTGTATTATGATCGATTTCTGGGCTGGAATTCGTGACAACATTATAGTACTAACGTAATACTACAACCACAAACTTGTTTCATGTCCATACAACATCCGATCAGAGAGATATTAATCATCAAAAGTTCTGACAATGCTGTTTTTCAATTTCTGGGTTTTCCAGAAATTGAAGAACAGCCGAGGTGCCTGCTATAGATCTTAATAACTTTCATTTCATGTTCGTTTTATGTGATCTAATGGTTAAATAATGTAGACAAGATGTCATAATACAACTAAAAAGCATCAGATCAACAAGTTAACACCACAATCAAAAAATCTACCTCGGTCAAAGTAGTAGTCCGGACTGTTCTTGAACATTTCTGGGTTTTCCAGAAATGTTCTTGAACAGCTTGGTCAACGATAGTTTGACCATTGATTTCTACGATTAGGACACGGATCTGGTTGATCTAAAGCCTTTAGCATGTAGCTTACACAACAGACTACAAGTATCAAACAACAACCTGGCCTAAACAGCTACACATAGCAAGATCAAAGGCTCGAAATAGTTTGTCAGACGTCTGGGTAATTCTGGGTTTTTCCAGAAACCAGTTTTTCGTGAACGGTCAACTACTTTTGAACGCTTGTAACTTTTAATCTAGACTTGATCTGGACCTGATTCAAGTCTCAGATCCAAGAGCTAACAACAAAGAATATATCTATAACATTAACCACAACTAAACATTAACAGACAAAGATCTAGAGGCCCTGACATTCTACTGTCAGGTCTCATTTTTCCACTTTTCCAGATTTCAAAAATCATCAAATCCGAGCACTTTGATGTTATGGGTTTGTATTTTAACAACCCAGAACATTAAAAGACACCCTATTACACCACTTTGAACAATCAATTGCAACATTAAACAACCAATTGAAGGATTTCAAAAATTAAAGAAATTATACCTTTTGAGCTTTGATTTTCATTTCTGACCATTGATTCTGTTATGATCAATGTGGGGCTTGATTTTAGAACTGATCTAGCTTAGATTTTCGGAGGTTTGGTGAGAGAGAGAGTTGGTGAGAGCATACAATGAAATTGGTTAAGTTTTTGCAGTTTTCTCTCTCTAAATCTATTTATACCAAGCTTGATTCATGCATGATCTGATTTCCAGCAGCTGATCTGCTGGATTTGATAAAGGCTAGTCTAGGTTTAGGCTTAGGGTTGGTAAACAACTCAAGATCTTGCAAGATTTGCAAGCTATCTTATTAAAGAATATGATTTAAGGGCATTTTGGACATTTCCCATTTTTTCTAGGATTTTTCATGTATTGCAAACCCTTAGGGTTAGAATTTGGACAATTTAGGGTTTAGATTTAACCCTTAACTTTGCCAAAAATTTTAATTTCTAGCATTTCCAAATTTTGGATATAAAATATAAAATTAACAATTTTAACTTATAATTAGTATTTACTAATTATATTAAATTTCCTTACTCATACAAAAAACTTACTAATTAGGATTAGTATTTTCTAATTAAAATTGCTAATTACGCAGTTAGGATCAAAATGGTCATTAGGGTTTATAAACCGCTAATTAGGGTTTCTAATAGAAAAATTAATTTTCTAATTTAGAAATTAAATATCGTAATTAGATTAGGGTTTTCTAATTACTCATAAATTGAAATAATTAGGATTAGGGTTCCCTAATTAACATTGCTAATTTTAGCGATTAATTCCACCACTGAACAATTAGAGTTTCTGACGGAACAATTAGGGTTCCAAAAATTGAAATTAGGGTTTGTTAATTAATCAACCTTTTACCCTAATTAATACTTAATTCATAGCACTTAAGCATTAAAATTCTCCGTTATATACCCAAATTAGGGTTTCATTTTATCAGAATCTGAAATTAGGGTTTGCAGATCTGACATTAGGGTTTTAAATTTGGAATTAGGGTTTTGTAATCAATTGTCAAGATTAACCCTAATTAATCTTTTAATTATTTATACATATGCCATTAAGTTCCCAATTTAGGGTTTTCAATATCCGAATTAGGGTTTCGGATTTCCGGAACTGAAACTAGGGTTTCCAGAACCGATTTCTAGGGTTTCTTATTAATCGTTAGGGTTTTCTAACCGAACGTTTTTCGTTCTTAATATATAATTAGGGTTAATTACAGATATAATTTATCTGGTCAACCCTTGACCCTTAACCATATTCTGAACACATCATTAACCATAAACACAGAACAATAATCCCATAAATCCTTAATCCTGAATAATTCACCTATTTCCTTCACATAATTTTGAAATTCTCTAAATTCAATCCCAAAAACATTAAACGCATACACTTATTTTCTATCTAGGTCTAATATTTGACCTTAAATCAATCATTTAAGATTTTACTAAATTGCCCAAATTCTTGGGTTGTCACAACCAGGTCAGGCAAAATTCACACCGACAGGATGTTCCAACAGAATAATAAAGAATGGAATAACAACAGAAATCACCATCTATGCGGCACTTCGCATAGACAGGTTATTCCAATAGAATAATAAAAACGGAACCAGGTCCGGCATAAAACGCACAGACAGGATATTCTAACAGAATAATAAAGACGGAACTAGGTCTAGCGTAAAACGCACAGATAGGATATTTCAACAAAATAATAAAGAATGGAATAACAATAGAATTTCAACATATATGCAGTTCTTCACATAAACAGGTTATTCCAACAGAATAATAAATAATGTAATAAAAGAAGAATTTCACCAAGTATAAGGTAGACCGCGTATACAGGTTATTCTAATAGAATAATAAAGAATGGAATAATAGAAGTTCTCTTCATGAATAAGGAAGAAAGAATACCCCTTATTAGTACAACAAATAATATTCACTACCTTAAGAAGAAGAGTACTGGTTATATGAGTAGTGAAGTAGCAAAATATTTTTCTTCTTTCTCTCTATAGTTTATCTCTCTAGAGTTTTAGTGAATTCGTAAGAATTAATGAAGGAATGAGCTTCTATTTATAGAAAAATAGATTGCATAGTAATTAACTCATGAACGGTCCAGATTGATGTACTTTAATCTGATGGTCCATATTTAAAGTAAAATCTTTTAAATAAAATATAATAAATTCTATTTATAATCTAATAAAACGAATAACTTTATAAAAGATTTTATTATTCAAACACCATGCAGGCACTATGCAAACACTATGCATAATAAAATATAATATATTCTAATTATTGTCTAATAAAACAGATAACTTTATAAAAGTATTTTATTTTATATAAAAAGATTTTACTATGCAAAATACTATACAAACACTATGCAACACTATTCATAATAAAATATAATATATTCAACAGTATTAACGGTAAAACTTCCGCCGTTATTTTCATAAAATATTTTTGTCATTTTCTTAATCAGACAATAATTCCATTGTGGGGTCCACCAATGATTGTGTCATTGCACGAATATTCCCTGATAAAATATTCCCCGACCAATCGAATATAATATGACAACTTGCATACTTTGCAAAATTTATAAATACTACCCACAACTATAACATTATCTCAAATCCACAACATAATATAAATAATTTTTTTGAGAAAATTAAATCTTTATTCATAAAATCTGGGGTCTCACAATCTCCCTCCTTATGAAATTTCGCCCTCAAAATTTACGTACATACCTAGTATGTCGAAGAGGTGAAAATACCTTGACTTCATTTCAGATTCTAATTCTTGAGGTATAACCTTTGAGTGTTGAATACGATCCTTCTTATACAAGATGTTAACACGTATCTCCTCATGCGTTAAATCTTCTGCTATCTTGTCCGGTTCTAAATTAATAATGTGGTTTAGGTCGTCTATATATTTACGTAACCTCGATACGTAAAAAAAATGTTATGAACACGCGACATACTTGGCGGTAAAATGAGTCTATAGGTCACAGTTCCTACTCGATCAAGAATTTCAAATGAGCTAATAAAATCAAGGGTTGAGAATTCCTCTCTTCATCGATTCTTGCTTCTACAATAACGCCCTCTTGAACCTTCTTCTTCACATTCATCAGCTCTGGGTTTGTAGCTTTAGCGACTTTAACTTTATCGATTAAAGTCGATTCTACTCGTATATTCGTTATCTTCACGTGGGTCCCTAGAGTCTTTAACTATATCTTCGTCTTTTGTAAGTTATAAGAAATGAGTCTTTGTGTTAACAACATCGCACTCATAAACTCATCTGATCTTCTACTCAACACGTCAGCTACCTCATTTGTTTTCCCACAATGGTATTGAATGGTACGATCGTAATATTCAACAGCTCGAGTCAACGTCTTTGGCATGTTATACGTTCACTTTAGTTGAAAAAATATTTGAGGGTTTTAGAAATGGATTTTGTAATGGGGTCAATACAAAATTCGATTTCACACTCTAGGGGTAGGCTAAGAAGTCTTCAAGAATACGTCAGGAAATTTATTAACAATAGAAATATCATTCAAAACTGTGACCCTCATCCAAGACTTGGATAGTACGTCACATTGATACCTATCAACTTGCCATCGTCATTCATGACGTCGCCTACAAAAATCCTAGCTTTGGTGCATTCCACGCAAGGAAGTTAACAACGAAAGGACCGGGGCTCTTTACTTATGGCTTGATATGACAATGATTGACTTTAGTGGTTTGGTTGCTTGAATTCGTATAACTGGTTGGTTAAGAATATGAACGCTAACAACCTTATGAAAAGCATGATGAGTAGTTAGTCAATCAATTCCTAAAATCGCATCAAAAGCAAGTATTTTCAAAGAGACGAGATCGACACGTAACGTGAAAGTGTTGATTTGAAAAAGATTTAAAAATAGTGGAGGTAACGAAGGTTTCTCCCAACAGACATATCAAAATCTAACTTCTCCGGAGTTAACTTCAAACATTAAACACAACTAGATAAAATAAAAGAGTAAGTAGAACTGGTATCTAATAAGGTATAAACTTCACAAGAGTTTATCATTAACTTACCCGTAATAACTTCGTTTGGGTTCCTCGACAAACGCTCTCATTTAAACTACTGGATTTGACTTTGCTATAGGGTACATTCCACCCTTAAGTGCTTCGTCCCATTCCTGATCCATGATTTGAATCATTATTCTCCGATCCATATCGAATTGGGGTTGACCGCTATGCACAGGGTAATTCTGAATTCGATGTTGGATTCTACCAATTGTTGTCCAAAAAGAAAAATCCATTTCATCTATTTTGGCTTTATTGGATCGGATGTGTTTTTCTACAATATTTACACGTCGTGCGGCTTTTACCCATGCGTCATCTATTCTCCTTCGTTCATTTATTTCTGCTTTCATCAGAACTTTGATCATAGCATTCTAAGATTCCAACTCTAATATCTTATACTCTGCCAAAGAGTGCTTCTGTTCAAGCATCGCAAATTGGGTAACACAATTTTGAATGGTTACATCTCTTTACTCCACGACCGCCCGCCGTTCTTCAGCCTGCTCTTATAACTCATGAATACGATTTTGTAATGCTAAATTTTGATCATAAAATTCTTCTAATAAATTCTCTTCTTCTTCCTCTTCTTCCTCACTCTCAGCTGCTACCTCTGCAACTAGCTCGGGTGCAACTATCAGTTCTTTACACACCACATAGATATCTCTAATTTCTTCTTCGTCTGACATCACATTAACCTGGTTAGTGATTAAAGGTGTCTCAACGGTCTCATGTGCTTTATTGCTTATCTCAACATTTTCTAATGCTATTTGCAAATACTGCCACAAAATAAAAGTTAATGGACATGTAACACATTATCCATATACTTTGACCGACCAATTAAATACCAAATAAACTTAGGTAGGTCATACTAGTGAAGGAATTCCCCATCTCTCCCCTCCTAGTTCTATTCTCACATCCTTGCAAGGGATCATATCCCAAAGCTTTGATAGCAACTGTGATGCCCCCAAAATTAGGTATACATCACCCATCTTGAGTCGCCAAATACATAGTACAGAATTCAAATACAACTTAATAATACAACTGTCATGTACAATACAATAAAACATAAACTGTGAGTTTGAATACAAATATTGTCTACCAGAGAGTATACAAACTCAAAAGGAGTCCTCATTACAATTATTATTACACTATTTTACAGAATAGTGAGGACTACTAATGCACCATCTAGGACCATCACTCTGTTCCCCAACTAGTCCCAGCTACGTTCTCATTTCCTGAAGAGAACAGTGAAAGAAAGGGTGAGCTCAACTAGCCTAATAAGAAACATTATGACTAAGATAATGCAGAATAATTTATCGTTAGCCTTCAACAGTGTTAAACTGATAAAATATAATAACTATCAAGTTTAACTGCAGCGGAACAAGCAATCCATTAGAAAAGTCAAGTAGAGAATAAAATCTACTATCTTTTAGGATTTAAAAGGTTTTTCATCACTTTTATCACTGGGACTCAGCTTAATAAATAATCCACATCATCGAATCACCCCTGCTCTACGGCCAAAGATATTCTTTAGTATCACGACCACAATTATCCATGCACTATGGGCCAAGAATATTTGTGTATTAATCAATGGTCTTGATCATGCCATAAAACAATTCATCTTTGTACCCTTGGCCGAAGAGAATTCATAGCCATAATCATACCAAAACCTGTCCATCAATGCACTACGGGCCAATGAGGACTTTTTCCATATCATTTGTAATATTACGGTCATGATTACACAGCATAATCCATGGTCATAATTATACCAAGTCCATCTATACGCTACAGGCCACAGATGACTTTCAACATAATATAAACATGAGGATGATGACAATGATATAAAAATTCAATAAAACAAGTTCAAGAATTAATTTATCCAGGAACCAATAACGTCCAAATTGTCAACATGATACTTCTTTGTAGAGTAAAATTTAAGAATGCTCAGAAGAATATTTCCATGAAAAGATACTGGATGAAGCACAAATATCAAGGATATTCCATTAATTTCATGGAGTATAGAAGTCAGAACTTTAACCAACTGAGTATAATAAAGAATAGAATAACAAAAGAAATCATCATGCATCTGGTACTTCACATAGCCAAGTTATTCCAACAGAATAATAATTAACAGAACCAGGTCAGGCGAAATTCACATCGACAGGATGTTCCAACAGAATAATAAAGAATGAAATAACAGAAGTTCTCTTCATGAATAAGGAAGAAACAATCCTCTTATGAGTACAACAAATAATATTCTCTACCTTAAGAAGAAGAGTACTGGATATATGAGCAGTGAAGTAGCAGAATACTTTTCTTCTTTCTCTCTAAAGTTTATCTCTCTAGAGTTTCGGTGAATTCGTAAGAAATAATGAAGGAATGAGCTTCTATTTATAGAAAAATGGACTGCATAGTAACTAACTCATGAACGGTCCAGATTGATTTACTTTAATTTGACGGTCCATATTTAAAGAAAAATATTTTAACTAAAATAAAATATATTATATTTATAATCTAATAAAACGAATTACTTTATAAAAGATTTTACTATGCAGGCACTATGAAAACACTATGCATAATAAAATATAATATATTCTAATTCTTGTTTAATAAAACTACATAACTTTATAAAAGTATTTTATTTTATATAAAAAGATTTTACTATGCAAAACACTATGCAACACTATGCATAATAAAATATAATTATATTCTATTTATAGAATAACTTTATAAAAGTATTCTGTTTTATTACATTAATAATACCAATAACACAAAAATGAGTGACTTATCATGTAAGCATTAATAATCAATACCGTGTGCTACTATGCAACCACGCGTATTACTGTACTTTTACAACCGAGTAGTTCAACAGTATTAACTGTAAAACTTCCGCCGTTATTTTCATAAAATATTTTTGTCGTTTTCTCAATCAGACAATAATTCTGTTGTGGGGTCCACCAATGATTGTGTCGTTGTACGAATATTCCCTTATAAAATATTCCCCGACTAATCGAATATAATATGACAACTTTCATACTTTGTAAAATTTATAAATACTACCCACAACTATAATACTATCTCAAATCCACACCTAATATAAAAAAATATTTTGAGAAAATTAAATCTTTATTCATAAAATCTGGGGTCTCACAAATATAAATCATCAAAGATGATGAACGTATGAGTAAGACATCTTTGTATGTCATAAAGTCGTAAATGGGTAAAAGAAAATAGTTGCGTAAACTTATATTGCAAGAACGCGAATCCTAAGAAGTAAAGTTAAGTAAACTCATGCGTTAGTTCAATATATGACTAATTGGTGTTTATGTTTTCTCCTTATGTGTTATATAGGAATTGAAATGAGCAGTTCAGTGTAAGCTGT
This sequence comes from Panax japonicus, assembly GCA_020205505.1. Taxonomy (NCBI): domain Eukaryota; kingdom Viridiplantae; phylum Streptophyta; class Magnoliopsida; order Apiales; family Araliaceae; genus Panax; species Panax japonicus. The sequence continues at coordinate 60,087,342 of CM035113.1, forward strand.
AGCTGGGCGTAAGGCAAGTTTCCTAACTTCATTCATATTCAAATGAATGCTAGTTTCTTAAACTTCTCAGATGTTGTACTTGAGAAGTTCTGTCTATCTGCGAATGTGCGATATTTGTACAATGTGGTAGAACGTATGAGGCCTTGAGCCATAATTTGAACACTTCGGTGTTTCTATGATATGCATTATTCTGTGATTGAGTTGTTCAATACAAGTATGTTCTGTTTATACATGAACCGTTATTGTTAAGTCTGTGCTAATGATTCTAGCCAGATAGAATGTGTATGAAAAAGGTAGAAGAATGAAAGTATTTCAAAGTAAAAGTGGTTTATGTTTTAAGATTATAGGAATCGAGACTATTCCTATTATTCAAGCTGCTTCATAACCTTTGTTCGGTTATAGATGTTCTAAAGAAATGTTTTAATTCTGAAGTTGTTTGTTCAACTATTTTGACTTGTTGGGCAATTGAATGCTCGCACTTGCTTTAAATGAAAAATAATTTTCAGCGAAAAAGGTTAGAAGAACTTAAGGATCCCGTAAAGATCAAGCTGACGGTATCCAGATGAAGTTCCTTTCAGAAGGTGAATGAGCGAAAAGATCAAGTGAAGACTTGTAATGTAAAAAGATGAAATTGAATGATAGACTAGTTTAATGAATTGTTATGTATCCTTTGTGGCGGATAAAAGTCACTCTTGTAATATGAAATGAATAATGTATTTATTAATATTTGTAATGAAAAAGGTTATAAGGTTTCGAGAACCTGGGATTTGAGAGTGTATGTTGTTATATTTCGGTATATAATGATGTATGTTGGATGAAGGATGTACTCGTGACGTACGGAATCCGGGTGTGAAGATAGACCGGATTTTGGGGCGTTACATACTTGAATATTCATTCATGTATATATCATAATCAAATCATATGTAAATAGGAATATCATTCAAATGCTTATTCCTGACAATCTCCCCTATTTGATTATGACAAAAATAATAAGTGCACATACATGTTATGAATGAATCTTATATACAGTGAGCAACTATATTTCTAAAACACATAATCATGAATGTCATTTATAATGATGTGGAATTTAATACATTGATATTTTACATCCTGGATCCAGAACATACCTAACTAGTTAGAGATGTACCTCTTTGGCTCAATGTATATTTTTAGGATGTTTGTTGATCAGCTAATCGTCTATTTGATCTTCTTGCTCCTGCTCCCCCTGACATGATGACTTTACGTCTTTGCTCTTATCCCCTTCAGACTCATGATCTTCTTTCTTAATTTGTTCCCCCTTAAACTCTGCGATCATATGATCATCATCTTCTGACTCCCCCTCACATGATGACTCTATTACTTCTTCGGTTCTTTTCTTCTTTGACTTCTTCTTAACTTTCCTTCTGATCTCCTTACCCTTTCTTGAATGCCTCTTGCGCTTCCTCTTTCTATTCCTCTTTTTCTCCCCCTTGTTGTCATTAATCACTTGGGAGAGCTGCTCTATGTTGGACATTAGTTGTTCCATCAGGTAAGAAGAGTTAGTAACTTTAAACTTGAGTTCCTGTTGTCTTAGCTCAAGTTGCACTGAGAAAGAATGATTCATGTTGTCAATCTTGTGAGAGAGTGCTTGGAGTTGTTCTTCATTTTCCTTCTACGCTCGTAGTGCTTCTGCCTTCTGATCATGTATGGCCTTTAGATAGATGTGATCTCTCTCTTTGATTTTGAGAGATACATCAGCCATAGTAGTTGTTGTCAGCATCATCTTTGATTCTTCATTGATCAGAGATATCTTCTTGACCAATTGATCAGAATTCTTCAACAGCTCCTGCTCCATAGGACTTTGGTCATCTGGTTGGGCAGGCTCTTATTGAGCATTAGATTGGACTCTACGATTTTCATCCTTGGACAGGTTTTCAAATGTTTTGAGAATTTGAACAATCATTGAGTACCAATTGCTATTTGGGAATGAAGGAATGTCGGTTAATAGTACATGCTAGAGCAGATGGAACCTTTTCACTTTGGACTTGGATACCTCCAGTAGTATAGTGAACAGACTCTATGATTATTTCCTTAGTCATGATCCTTCTTCCTTCAGAGTCCACTCTACGATCATAGGGGATATAGTGGTTGCCAGCATGTCTATAAACTATGTAGTGAGGCTGGTCTTTGATCATCATTGTAGCAAAACTCTTCACCCTTGGGAAGTTTTGTGCCACCAGCTCCATGCTTGGAAAATGAGAGTAGCACCAGCAGCTGAAGTAACTTTCATCTCTTTCAGTATGTGCCTTTAGCCAAGACATCCATTGGAAAAACCATCTCATAAGCAAATTATCAGGATTGTAGAGGATGGTTGTGCAGTCTAGTTCCATGTTGTTCTAGTTTTTAAACACCTCAAATGCAGTCATCCTCACTATCTTGAGTTGGTCATTTCCATAATTTACATATCTTTCAGGAGATGCCTCTTGTAGTTCATTTGAGACTTCCACCACTATTCTTCTGTTAATCCTTGCGGGAGAGAGAAATGGATAGTCTTCTTATTCTTCTGATTCCTAAGGTGAAAAATCAGAATCTTTTTCCATCTCTTCTCTTTCGTAGCCTGAACCATTCTCATCATTTCCATCAATGAATCCTTCTTGTTGCATTTCATTTTCAGAGCTTTCTTCAGCAAGATCTTCCTCTAATTCATCTTCTTCACCACTGGTTCCATCTTCGGCACTTTCTTCCTTTGATATAGACTCATCATCACTTAGTTCAATAACAGTATTGGAGTGATCACTTCTCTTTTTGGAGCCAAATTTGGCTTGTAGTCTGTAGCTCTTCCTTCTCCTTGGAGGTTCAACTATGGGAGAGTCAGACTCTTCTTCCTCTTCAGACTTTGAAGTCTTTGGATCATCAGACGAACTTCCTTGAGGTTCAGCACTGACAGGGGAAGATCCTTCTTCTTTAGACTAATCACTTTTTGAGCCATCATATGGGCTTTCAGGATTTGAAGGGGTATGTTCTTCTTCTTCAGAAACAACATCATTTGTCCCATCATCTGGACTTGTTGGAGCATTTGCACTTGGGGATGGAGTTGGTTCAGGTTGTACCTTTTCTTCATCATCAGAGTGAATGTTTTGAGAGTTAGCCATCGGGCTTGAGCATTCTTCTTCATCAGCAGATGCTGCATTTTCTTCCATTAATCTAGCTTCACCTTCATTGCTGGATTTGGTCTGTGGGGACTCATCTAATAACCAGATGCCTTCTCTTCTTCTGACACTACTTCCTCTTCTTTGTTTGATGGCCTTGCTTGGGAAGCTGAGGTTGATTTGTTTACCACCTTAGCTTTCTTGCTGGATGATCTTTGAAGTAATCTGTTGCTTCTTTTCTTTGTTGTCTTTGCTGTTGAGACCTTTTCATCTCCAACTTTGTCTTCTTTCGATAAACTTCTTGGATGAGCCTCAGTTTTCCTCCCAACTTTGGATTTCTTTCTGGCTGGTGTGGTTGTTGCTGGTACAAAGTCATCAGACTCAAAGCTTTTTACCTCTTTTACCTTCCTCTTCTTTGCAGAGGCCTTGCTGCTGCTCCCAGTTGTCAGTCTTCTGTTTTCTTTGGGGTTTTTCTTCTAATTCACAAATAGTTGTGGAGACATTACTTTGTGAACGTTCAGAGGTTCTCCCTCATCATCCTTGATCTTGCCTCCCAGCTTCTTCTTCATCACAATTCTAAGTAGTCTTCTATGAAACACTTTTGTAAGTGGTTTTTCTGTAGACTTCTTCAATTCAGCCTTTTCTACCCATTTGGAGATCTGATCAAATAGGATAACTCCAAAGTTTATTCATTTCTTCAGAACTATAGCAGGCATGATTTTCAACTGTTGATCAAGCACCGTGTCGTGTGCAGTGTCCTTGCATAGTATGCATTTTCCCACTATTTCAGCAACGAGCTCGAATTCCTTAGGGAACTCCTTTTTCTTCATATCCTTTAGACTGGGGTTTTTTTTATACCCCATAATCTCCTTTATTTTCTCAGTGTTGATATCATCAAGGTTTCTCAGTCGTAGGTCGGGCAAACCTAAACATTGATTTATATCAGATGATTTCTGCTTAAGAGATTGACCTTTAACCTTGGTTGAAAGGGTTCCAGCATTTATGGATGCATTTGAGTAGAATTCATTAACCAGTTCAGTGTATACTCGAGTGCTAGCCTCAAGATATTATGAGAATCCAGCTTTATTCACAAGTTCGAGAATGTCTCTGAACTTCTTTTCAAAATTTTCAAATGTCTTGGTTCCAAGCTGAATGCCAGTGATTACTCGCCAGTCTTCTATTTGAATAGTTCGAGGAATATGGGTATTTGATTCAGAGGGGTTTATGAGAGATGGTTGATTGTGGTTTGGATAAGGCTCTGGAGGGTTAATTGATTTTTGGCTTTTGAGAGGGTTCTAGGGTTTAAAAATGGGAGGGAGAGAGGTTCGATAGCTTTTGATAACTGTTTACTAATTTGAATTTTCCTTTATAGCACTTCCTTCTAACTCTGCATAAATATTGATGTGTCAACCACCCATTGGTTACACGATACCCAGTAATGAGCTGTAACTCCTCCATTAACTCTTCAGTTTAATATCTCTTTTCAAAACAAAAAGGTTTCAATGAAGTGGATTGACCGTTGACCATTTTGATTTGTAGAGTAGCATGATAAGGCAGTTATGGTCTCTACATTTTCTTTTGTTGACTCAACGATCATCTTTTGAGAGATGCTGCAGTGGATGGTTTTGACATTGACCCTTATCTTGATGCTGCATAGCTTGATCACTGATGTACTCCATGAGGGCTTGGGCATTCTTATTTAACAAGACATCTTTCCAACCAGCATTCGAACTTATTTTTTCATGATCTAAATGGTTGGGCAAATGTCCAGTTCTTCCGAGCTTCTCATTAGCTAGGGTTTCCTCTGGTAGGGCTACGATCGTCGAGTCTGCTTTTACAATCGCTGAGGTTGCTCTACGATCGTGGAGTTCTCTTCAACCTCAACTCTATGAACATTGACTGACTTGGTCCTTCAGATGAACTTTACTTAGCATTCCTTCTGGGTCATGGTAGCTCAGGAAGGGCCAACCTCTTAGTGTGAACTAAGGGTCAGGTTTGTCCCTGAGGCGCTTTCCAGATGAACTACTTTAGAAGTGGTTTGCAATGATATCTCATTTGACCTTTTCTGTTGGGTAGGACCTCTATTAACTTCAGGTAACTGCATTTACTGTGATCGTGGTGTCCTCCTATTCTTATACTACGATCAGATGTTTGATCGTGTGCACTCCACGATTTTGGGTTGGGTGGCTGAAAGGTTAACATTAGTACATTTTGAGACATTCTTACTGACTATCGGTCTTTATTTGGTTCATCAACCACAAAGTTTTGGGACTCTGTAGTTGGTACACTGCTTCATAGTATAACTCAGTGTTGTTGTTTTTTAACAGGTCACTGCTTCCCCATGTTCATACTATCTTCTCAGCGAGGGGTGACTTCATTTTCTTTGTGTGCATTAGGAGACATCCTTGCATGCTTCTTTCTAACTAGAAATAACACCATCAGTCAAATCAATTTTCATCGAGGACATGGCTATCTCCAGGACTGATCATTATTCGATCATTTGTCAGCACTCTGAACATAGTCTTCTCTGTCAGCATGTACTCGTTGAGTTCTGCTCCCGTAATGAGCTCTTCATGTTTAATGCTCAATGATCCTCTGTGATCATCTTCCTTGAGGATTCTTCTCATATGTTATACTTTGCATGATTGAGCATCTAAGGCCATCTCCATCTTTGGTTGATTGGTCTGCTTCCATATAAGTGTCAGCAACCAAGTGTGCTTCATTTGGATTAGCTCAGCAGGTCTTCAAGGACAGGCTTTGTCATTTATGAATTTTATCAGAATCATTTCTGAACAATCTTAAGCCTTCTACTGGTTGAATCTTTCTTAGACTGAAGTCTTCTGCTTCAGCATTCCTTAGCGTGGTCAGATAGACCACGTACCTGCAGGTTAGATACATTTCTATTTTTGGTACCCACCATTAAATGGGTCCTACAAGGTTAGTTCCAAAACCCCTGTTCCTCATATATTTGGATAGTCATCACATTTATCACCAATAGTCATATTTATGCATCTAACTAATTTAGATAATACATTTAGAGATGCATGATGGTGAGTGTGTGTAGGATTTGTCATTTTATAACACAATCTTTTTCTTTGATGGTTTCATCATTTGCTGGGTTATATTCACATGATTTAAGTGTTCATAGAGTGAGAATCAACTCTACGATTTATGTGTATCTAGTAGATTTATGGAGGTGATCAACTCTACGATTTATGTGTATCTTGTAGAACTGATCATACTCTGTGTGTTATCAAACACTTAGAACATAGGTTTGTACATACAAACTAAACCATCAGCAAAGATTACTTCATATAAACTGGATTTAACCTATGATGAACTTATGACCTATTTCAGATTTCTTTCAGGATGTCGTCTTCGTCCTAAAATATGGATGGAGAGAAAGTCTGTAAGCATTAGAGTATGCACCTTTAGTGTGCTTTCTCTCTTCACCTTTTTGGGTAGATTATGATTTCTTGAAAGAGTATTTTTATAGTTCATAAGGAGGTGTTGCATGATGTATACAATTATCTTAGTGAGGAATCGTACCTATAACGACCCCAAAATTCATACAATTTAATTCTCGACTTTGGTCTTTAATAATACATTCAACCTCTAATTTTATATCATTAAACAATAATACAACCATTGAAATTTGCGGAATAATTGAAAGTTTCTATTACAATTTATCCTCGTTCCCAAAACCTTCAACATTTACATCTAAATATCTCAAAATAATTTTAATACCACAATAGTTTACATTTGCAAAATAATATTATAATTCAACATTTATACATTATTCAAAATCTTAAACATGGTTCAAATAATAATAACACAACCAAAGTATATAAATCTTCAAGTATCACATCTGATTCATGTCTTTCAAGTAACACATAACTTTACCTTGAATCTTGAACCTGCAAAAGTGGTTATTTACAAGGTTGAGCTCGACAGCCCAGCAAATTTAACATTCTATCATGTTTCACATAGCACACAATTCATGCATTCTACATTTCTAATTTATCGAGTTACATTATACAACATGCATGTGCTATCACATATCACATATAAATTGAGTTCCATAACCCAATTAACTTGGTCATATTTTGACTCTAACAATTCATAAAGCATGGTATGTAACTCACCACATAATCACATTTAATCCACAAACATAATAGAACGAAAAAACTTGCCTTGGATGTTGTTTAATGTTTATAACTTATCTGCGCTGTGATGATCCTACACAAATTGAGGATACATACATGTACATATTAGTTTCACATACAAAATTCACGTACTCAATGTAAGCTAATTTTATTTAACTATAATAATTTGTTCTTGTCTTAAAATCATTCCATGTTTCTTTAGAAACTTTTGTCCGTTATAACCTTTTTACGCCCAAAAAGGTTCTCTCATTGATTTAGTATGTAAATACTTAACGTATCAAAACATAAACTATTCATATCCCCTTCGTTTTACATTACTAGGTTAAATATAATTTCAAATGGATTTACTCATTTCATTATGTTACATATACGTTTTACATATCATTTTCCGAATTACGCTCGCATAGTTATGAAAACTTACATTTACATTACATTTCTATCGTTTTCTTTACATTTAAAGTTAGTTTTCGCGATATATAAGCATTACATAATATCTATACATCACTCTCGGTGTTTTGTTACATGTTAAACAGCCACAAAACCACCCAAAAGCGTTACGGAAAAATCACACGCTGAACAGCTCATGGCTGCTGCCACAAGGCAGCAGCCCCTCGCCTTTGACACCCACTTCGTGGCTTAATAACTTGCAATCTAGTTATCTAATCATAAATCATTTTTTAGTATGTTTTTCATGGCATACAAGACTATTTTATAGAAATACTAACCTCTCATTTCGGGTTTGTTAAGTAGTCTAAAACGTGTGCCAAAAATAGACGTTCATAGCAGTCTTCAATTTTTTTTCCCAGCTTTACCCTCTCTTGCTAAAACAGTCATAACTAATTCGTTTCAAAACATTTTTGAGTGATTCTTAAGCCCACGCGAAGCTAACTTCCAAGGCTACAACTTTCATTCTTTGACCATTTCCAAATTCAAAACACATAATTCCGGAAAATTCGTTCAAGGTGACTGCCCTGAGTTGGTTAGACAGTTTTGACGCGACTACTTTGAATGGTCATAACGCTTTGCTCCAAAGTCAGAATTAGTCCGTTCAGGAGTCTATGGAAAGCTAATTCAGTCTAATATAACATACCAAAAGCCCAGAAGTTTTTGGAAACATTAACTGATCGAAACAGTGTCCCGAATAGCATGTCCCACTGCTGACTTTCAGTTTGACAAATTCGATATATTTCTTTCCAATCACTGTAACTCCCTCATCCGAGGTCGGAATGAGGTCATTCCAAATCCTATGGCTTCCTAACTCAGTGCACTAAAACTACCTAGAAACTCAGAATTTTTCAGGCAACATAGCTATTCCAGAATTTGACACTATAGTCACTGTTCATTCAGTTTTTATTTCTAGACATGGTTTACTAAAATCTTCACCACAAATTCATTTTAACTCTGTTTTGGTTCATTCAAGTAAGGAAATCTTCAGAACTTAGAGCGATATAACATACAATCATCAAATTAAGCTTTTAGACATAAATCAAAAGCACAAATGGTCCTCAAGCTCAGTCCCAAAAACTGCCTAAATAAACATAGTAAACTAACTAACTAGTAAACTAACAAACTAACTAGTTTTCTAACAAAACTAGAACTCATTTACATAATCAATTACAAGCCTAAATAAACATAGTAAACTAACTAGTTTTCTAACAAAACTAACTAAACTTCCAAAATACAATCTTTGACTAACAAACTAAATACAATATTTAAAATAATAACATTACCAAAAAATAAATAAGGAACATACCCGAGTATACGAATTCCACAAACTGAATACGTACTCGACCAAAATTTAACTACGAAGATCTTTATAAAAAGTCCTCCCACAACAAAGCCTTTCTCAAAATTGGAGGCCTTATTGTTGGTGAATGAAACAAATTATCAAGCCCTTCTATTTATAGGTTTAGCAAAGGGTAAAGTTCTCAATTTAGTTGATGTGGGACTTGGTTTATACTAATTCTAATTTGTTTATACTAATTTTTCCTATTTTCAACATATTGAGTGTATTCATTCATCACGAATTCGTTTCTTAACCAATTCGATCCGTTCAAGTTGCGTTGTTTTCGTTTTATAGAGGAGAACAACAATCATCCATCAATTTAAAGTTTCCATCATGAATTCATCATCAACTTTAGTCCCAAAGTACACCAAAACACACATTACAATTAAAACCCAAATTCCTCTTCTTTAGTATAAATACATGAATTTGATTTCTGAAAATTTGTTTCTAGATGACCACTATCAAATTATAAATATCTAATAACATATATAACATCGTAACCCTCAAATTCATTAACCAAAACTCCAATTTTAAAAGAAACTCAAGAACACAAACTAAAAATATAAACTAGATTATGTACCTTTAATTCCTTAATAAATAAAATTAACCTTATCAGTAAAATTATAATTTTTATTCAACCATTATATTCATAACATTATTTAACAAATTCTCACTCCTCTAATTTAATTATTTAATTAAATTAGAATATCACAAGTATACTCGCGTAATAAAATACGTATAAATCTCATCTATTTTATCACACTTAAATAAATTATCTCATAACAATTTTCATCAAATATTTATTTAATATCATAAATATTCATTTTATTACATAAAGTTTCCAACTAAAATATTTAATGTACTTAATAAATATTTTACTCGCATTATACTAATATTTATATTTTCATGCAATATATTACCTTCTCACTTTATAAAATTAATTATACTTGTATTAATTCACTATTTTAATTAAGTGAATTATCCACACTATTTATGAAACTTAACTCATAATAATTTCCATTGCCACAAGGCATAATAATTAAAATTATATCATCTCATAACATAATTTTAACTTAATTAAATTAACTAATATTATTTAATTTCTTTAATAGTTTAATTAACTATTAAATTTCACATTCTCCAACATATGAATATATAATTCTCTTCGCATCAAATCATATAATTCAAAATATATACACCTCATAATAAGAATTTTAATTATAAGGATTCCCTCCTTATAAGGATTCCGTCCTCGGAATCAAAGAAACCTCTCTTACTCGGTTTTCACCAAATCTCTTTTCAAAATTTACTCGAAATATTACATTCACCCTTTCTTCTGAGAATTTAGTCCTCGAAATTTTATCTATTAATCTTTATTCATTCAATCTATGAAAACAGATTTTACGTTAATACTTTATCCAGTCATTGGGTTCTATAACCACTTTCTTTCCACAAAGATCTTTCTACAATTATTAACTTTTCTATTAAAAGTTTTACATTATTCTTTGATAACTCATCTCCTTCTCATTTCAAAATTTTTGTTCTTACTTATTCAACATATCCATCATCCAGTGTCGCATTTTATGACTTACTTCTTTCTAAGGAATATCATCCTTACCACATTCGCCTTTTAGAATAGAAAGAATCTTCCACAATTGATCAATAACTGGGAAGCAGTATGAATAACTCAAGAATTTAAAAGATTCCAAATCATGTTGAGGGTCATAAGACCTTGAACTACGTCCACGGTTATAAGTACTATTTCAACTTAAACCTTAATAGTCATTAGACTATAGGGACTCCCGTACTTAGGGTGTTAAGCCCTTCATACGATGTATTGTACACAAACATTTAAACGATATGCGTATGTCCATAGTTATAAGTAATCTTTCAACTTAAACTTTAACAGTCATAAGACTATAGGGACTCCTCATACTTAGGGGGATCAACCCTTCGTACAATGTATTGTGCACAAACATCTAAAGCCTCCGCATAATCCCCTATAAAAGGGTTGTTCATCTCAGCTTTTCAACATCTGAATCCGCACCAAAACAATTTGGTTTGGCATAGTTTGACAAAGAACGCTTGAATTCCATGAACTTCTTTCAATATTCGTCTAGCTGAATCAAATAGCATATACTTCTACAACAATTCAGACATCAATCAAAATATACATATACATATATATATTCTCATATCTTAAAGAAATCTCAAAAATCTTTTTATGACGTCATGATGCCACACTGTATTTACAGTCCATTTGAGGATTTCGTCATTTGGTGATTTTATCATACTACATCATACCATAGTGGGCTGACGATCCTTAGCTCACATCCAACACTAAGTAATACTGCATTGATGACTCCATCATTTTTATCATCTCTGCACCAGGTTCCATGATGCATTGATGATATAAAAAAATACATTTTGATATATTTCAAATCATTTTTGTCTAGCCAAAATAATTAGCATAGACATACGAATAACGGTATTGTTTTTAAATCTCATTGGTTTTGGCATTTGATCTAATGTTTTTTTTAAGAAAATAGAAGTGCAAACATCAGCACGAAGTCAATAAATTTCGAAAGTCTAGCATATCTAGTAGATTTAGAATATCCAAGTATCCATCAACTTCAATCTTTACTTCATTACTTAACCATTCTATCAATCTTCAAATTCATTAATGCTCTCTATACTATAACCGTTTTTGTGATGCCCCCAAAATAGGTATACATCACCCATCTTGAGTCGCCAGATACATAGTACAAAATTTAAATAAAACTTAATAATACAACTGTCGTATACATTACTACAAAACATAAACTGTGAGTGTGAATACAAATATTGTCTACTAGAGAGTATACAAACTCAAAAGGAGTCCTCATTACAATTATTATTACACTATTTCATAGAATAGTGAGGACTACTAATGCTATCACCTGGACCGTCACTCTGTTCCCCGACTAGTCCCTGCTACGTTCTCATTTTCTGAAGAGAACAATGAAAGCAAAAGGGTGAGCTCAACAAGCCCAGTAAGAAATATTATGACTAAGATAATACAAAATAAATTATCATTAGCCTTCACCAGTGTTAAACTGATAAAATATAACAAACATCAAGTTTAACTGCAGCGGAACAAGTAATCCATTAGAAGAGTCAAGTAGAGAATAAAATCTACTATCTTCTATGATTTAAAAGGTTTTTCATCACTTTTATCGCTGGGACTCAGCTTAATAAATAATCCACATCATCGAATCACCCCTGCACTATGGCCAAGGATATTCTTTAGTATCACAACCACAAATTATCCATGCGCTACAGGCCAAGGACATTCGTGTATTCATTAATGGTCATGATCATGCCAACAACTGTCCATCAATGCACTATGGGCCAATGAGAACTTTTTCCACATCATTTATAACATTATGGTCATGATTACATCGAATAATCTCTGGTCATAATCATACCAAGTCCATCTATGCACTATAGGCCATAGATGATTTTCAACAAAATATAAACATGAGGATGATGACAATAATATAAGAATTCAATAAAAGAAGTTCAAGAATTAATTTATCCAGGAACCAATAACGTCCAAATTGTCAACATGATACTGCTTTGTAGAGTAAAATTCAAGAATGCTCAGAAGAATATTTCTATGAAAAGATACTGGATGAAACGCAAATATCAAGGGTATTCCACTAATTTCATGGAGTATAGAAGTCAAAACTTTAACCAACTAAGTATAATAATGAATGGAATAACAAAAGAAATCACCATGCATGCGGTACTTCGCATAGACATGTTATTCCAACAGAATAATAAGTAACGGAACCAGGTCAGGCGAAATTCGGACTGACAGGATGTTCCAACAGAATAATAATAAAGACAGAACCAGGTCCGGCGTAAAACGCACAGACAGGATATTCCAACAGAATAATAATAAAGACGGAATCAGGTCCGACGTAAAACGCACAGATAGGATATTCTAACAGAATAATAACGAATGAAATAACAGAAGAATTTCACCAAGTATAGGGTAGCCCGCATATACAAGTTATTCCAACCGAATAATAAATAATGGAATAACAGAAGTTCTCTTCATGAATACAAAAGAAATAATACCCCTTACCGTAAAAGAAACTGAATATAAGAGTAGGGAAGTAGCAGAATACTTTTCTATAGTTTCTCTATAATTATACCCCTTACCGTAAAAGAAACTGAATATAAGAGTAGGGAAGTAGCAGAATACTTTTCTATAGTTTCTCTATAATTTCTCTCTCTAGAGTTTCAGTGAATTCGTAAGAAATAATGAGGGAATAAGCTTCTATTTATAGGAGAATGGAAAGGCACTATATAATGCAACAGTTGTGCAATTGGATGAAAATTTCTTATAACTCAGACACACCCAATTTGTCGATCAACCAACCAATAAGAATAAAGCAACATTATAATACATATATATAACCCACACACACAATTTGTCAATCAACCAACCAATAAGAATAAAGAAACATCATTTCCCCCCACCATTTTCCACTCACACACATCACTTTCACTCTTTTTTTTCTCCCACCATTCTCCACTAACACATATAATATTATATATATACACACACATTACATCTTATATATGCAAACTCCCTCCCCTATATGTAACTCTCTCCCACCCCCATTTCCAAAATTAGTTTTTCAACACATATGGGTCCCACATGTGGCCCCCACATGTGGGCCCCACCTGTAAATAATTTTTTACCGATTATTTTGAAAAATGGATAAATGGGGGTCCATAAAATAAGCAAAACTTCATAAAAATCACCTTAATAATTTTAACAACATTTATTACCTTTATTATAATTCACAATATTAATCGACCAGGTCGTTCCCAAGAAAGAGTGGACTTTCTAATAAGGATTTCTCCCTATTGGAGCGCAATTAGGTGATCAAACCTCTCCTTGATAGAACTTCTAGACATCGTTAATATTGCAAATAATAATATTAGTAACTTTGTCGTCTCAATTATTGATTTAATAATATATAAAATATTGATAATAATTGAATCAAACAACGTGAGATATTATGCAGCAATTACTGTAGCAATAATTGAACAAAATTGAGTGACTTCTCACGTAAGCATCAATAATCAATATTGTGTGCTACTGTGTAACTATGCGTATTACTGTACTTTTAACGCCGGGTGTTTCAACAGTTAATGGTAAAACTTCCGTCGTTATTTTCATAAAGTTTTTTTGTCATTTTCTCAATCCGACAATAATTCTGTTGTGGGGTCCACCAATGATTTTGCAGTTGTACGAATATTCCCTGTTAAAACGAATATTCCCCGACCAATCAAATATTATATAACAACTTGCGTACTTTGCAAAATTTATAAATATTACCCACAACTATAACATTATATCAAATTTATTCCATAATATTAAAAAATGATATTTATAGAAAATTTATTTTTATTCAAAAAGTTGAGGTCTTATAACCTCCCCTTCTTATGAAATTTTTCCCTAGAAATTAGGGTACGTACTTTGTATATCGAAGAGGTAAGGATACATTGACTTCATTTCAGATTCTAACTCCCAGGTCATTTCCTCAACATCGTGGTTTCTCCACAAAACTTTGACTTGAGGTATAACCTTGGAGCGTAGAATATGTTCCTTCTTATCCAAGATTTGAACATGAACCTCTTCATACGTCAAATATTTTGCTATTTCATCCGGTTCTAACTCAATAATGTGGTTCGGGTCTTTCACATATTTACGTAAAATGGATATGTGAAAAACGTTATGAACACGAGACATACTTGGCGGTAAAGCAAGTCTATAGGCCACAGTTCCTACTCGATCGAGGATTAAAAATGGGCCGATGAATCGAGGATTGAGCTTTTCTCTCTTTCTAAATCTCGTAACTCCTTTCCATAGAGAAACATGTAACAACACATGATCTCCTATATCGAATTCCACGTCCTTTCGATGAAGATCAACATAACTCTTTTGTCGATCTTGTGAGGTTTTTATACGTTACCGGATCGTTTGAATCTTCTCTGTAGTCATACATACCAACTCCGGTCCCAACAACGTTACTTCTCCCACCTCATCCCAGCATACTGGAGAAAGACACTTTCTTCCATACAACGCCTCAAACGGAGCCATGCCAATACTTGCTTGATATCTGTTGTTGTAGGAAAACTCCACCAATGGTAAGAACTTATCCCGACTTCCCTTGAAGTCAAGGACACAGAGTCTTAATAAATCTTCAAGAGTTTGAATAGTCCTCTCTGACTGCCCGTCTGTCTAAGGACGATATGCCGAGCTAAATCATAAATCTGTGCCCATAGCTTTCTGCAAACTAACCCAAAATTGCGAAGTGAATCTTGGGTCTCGATCAGAAACTACGGATACTGGCATACCATGTAGTCTTACAATCTCATTTAAGTACATACGAGCAAGACGTTCAAGTGTATAAGTTTCTCGTATCGGTAAGAAATGAGCAGACTTGGTCAATCTATCAACAATGACCCAAATCGCATCTATACCTTGAGAAACCTTAGGAAGACCGGTAAAGAAATCCATGGTAATGTGCTCCCACTTCCATTCTGCAATTTCAAGTGGTTGCAATGGACCTTTTGGTACTTGATGCTCCGCTTTAACTCATTGACAAGTTAGACACCTTGAGATAAACAGCGTTATCCCTCTCTTCATATTGCTCCACCAAAATGTATGATGAATATCATGATACATTTTGGTACTCCCAGGATGGATTGCAAACGGTGTGTTGTGCGTCTCCATCATGATTTTATACTTTAAATCAGGGTCGTTAGGAACACAAAGTCTGGAGTTGACCCGAAGTATTCCTTCTTCATCGATTTTTGCTTCCGGCATAGCACCTTCTTGCACTTTCTTCCTCATACTCATCAGCTCCAGGTCTGTAGCTTGAGCAGCTTTAACTTTATCAATTAAAGTCGGTTCTACTCGTATATTCGCTATCATCACATGGGTCCCTAGAGTCTTTAACTCTATCTCCATCCTTTCCAAGTCACACAAAATGGGCCTTTGTGTTGACAATATCCTACTCGTACTTGCATATGATCTTCTACTCAATGCGTCAGCTACCAAGTTTGCCTTTCCAGGATGGTATTGGATGGGATGATCATAATCTTTCAACAGTTCAAGACAACGTCGTTGTCGCATGGTGAGTTCCTTTTGAGTGAAGAAATATTTGAGGCTTTTATGATCCGTAAAGATCTCCACTTTCTCCCCATACAAGTAATGCCTCCAAATTTTAAGTGCAAAAACAACAGCTGCCAACTCTAGATCATGAGTAGAATAATTCCTCTCATATTCTTTGAGTTGTCGCGAGGCATAGGTTATGACTTTCCCATGTTGCATGAGAACACATCCCAACCCTTTGCATGAAGCATCACTGTAGATGACAAATCCCTCAGAGCCAGATGGTATTGTCAGAACAGGTGCTGAAATGAGTCTCCTCTTGAGTTCTTGAAAACACTTCTCACATTCTTCGCTCCAACCGAACTTTGTATCTTTCCAAGTCAGCTGAGTTAATGGAGTAGTGATTCGAGAAAATCCTTCCACGAATCTCCGATAATAACCAGCTAAACCGAGAAAGCTACGTACTTCGGTCACTGATTTAGGTTGCTCCCAGCTTTGAATAGCTTCAATCTTTGTCGGGTCAACAGATATTCCATGACTTGATACTACATGCCCAAGGAATGTTACTTCCTCAAGACAGAACTCGTATTTCTTCAACTTGGCATAAAGCTTGTATTCACGAAACTTTTGGAGTGTCAGCCTCAAGTGTTGCTCATAATCTTCATGGCTTTTGGAATAAATAAGGATGTCATCAATAAAGACGACCACAAAGTGATCCAAATATTCCTTGAATACTCAGTTCATCGTGTCCATGAAGGCAGCAGGAGCATTAGTCAATCCAAAGGACATGACTAGGAATTCATAATCCGTATTGAGTTCTGAAAGCCGTCTTTGGAATGTCATCTATTCTAATCTTCAATTGGTGATATCAAAAACGAAGATCAATCTTTGAAAAGAATTTGGCTCCTTGCAACTAGTCAAACAGATCATCAATACGTGGCAATGGGTACCTATTTTTGATGGTGACATGATTCAACTCCCGATAATCAATACAAAGTCGCATACTTCCATCTTTCTTCTTCACGAATAGAACAGGAGCACCCCAAGGAGAAGTACTAGGATGAATAAAGCCAATGTCTAACAATTCCTGCAGTTGAGTCTTTAACTCCTGAAGTTCAATAAGAGCCATTCAATATGGGGCTTTGGAAATGGGTTTTATACCGGGTTCAAGGTCGATACAAAATTCAATTTCACACTCTGGGGGTAGGCCAGGAAGTTCGTCAGGGAATACGTTAGGGAATTTATTAACAATAGAAATATCATTCAAAACTGACGTATTTTTATTTAGATCCGTGACATGAGCTAAGGAAGCTTGACATCCGTTTTTCAATAAACGAATAGCTATATGGCTTTAGATGACCGTGATTGATTTTAATGGTTTTGTTGCTTGAATTCGCATAATAGGTTGATTAGGAATATGAAAGCTAACAACCTTACGAAAACAATCAATTTTTGCATGATGAGTAGTTAACCAATCAATCCCTAGAATTACGTCAAATGCAAGTATTTTCAATGAAATAAGATCGACAGGTAATGTGAGGGTACCGATTTGAACCAAATAAGACTTATAAACAGTGGATGTAATGAAGGTTTCTCCCAATGGAGTTTCCATAGATAAGTCAAAGTCTAATTTCTCCGGAGTCAAATTTAATCGTTGAGCGCAAGTAGGAGAAATAAAAGAATGGGTAGAACCGGTATCAAATAAAGTAAGGACTTCGCTAGAGTTTATGATAAGCTTACCCGTGATGACCTCATTCGGGTTCCTTTCTTTCTAGGAGGTCACAACAAAATCTCTCCCTTGCACTACCAGTTTTGACTTTTCTGGGACGACCTTTCGTGCCTCCATCCTAACTGAACTTGTCATCGGTGAACGACAAAATTGAGCTAAGTGACCTTCTGTTCCACAATTATAACATGCTTTGGACGACATCGTGCAGTTTGGACTGATGTGTCCCTCCCCTCCACATTTGAAGCATATGATAGGTGGTCGTTCTCCTTCCTTAACAACAGGTGCTGGTGCTGACGTATTTCCATCATTGTTGAATCTCCTCTTCTTGAAATGTCCATTCTTATTGTTTTGACCCTGATTACCACCGAAGTGGTTACCATTTCTGGCCTGTTGATTCCCTCCACGCTTGTTATCACCACTTCGATGACTGCTCTCACTGGTATTATCATTTTGACGGCTGCTCCCTTTTGGTTGCGTTGACACGTTATCACGCTCCACTAACTGAGCCCTATTTACAACATCTGAATACAAACACAGTTTATGAGAAATAAGATGTTGATGTATCTCCAGCTTCAAACCTCTTAAAAACATCCGCGTCATTCTCTCTTTGTTATCCACTAAGTGGGACGCAAACCGGGACAACTCGGCAAACTTTTATTCGTACTGCGACACGGTCATATTATTCTGTTCCAACATGATGAACTCCACCTCCTTCATGTGACGAATACTTTCGGGAAAGTACTTATCGTTGAATAATTCTAGGAACTTCTCCCAAGACATTTTCAGTGCGGCAGGTTGGGTACGCTTTACCGATTCCCACCAGTAATCTGCCTCTCCTCGCAACATAAAGGTGGCAAAGGGAACATTTTACTCCTCAGAGCATCCCAAGACATCAAATATCTTGGTGATCTGTTTTATCCATGCTTCTACCTTATGTGGTTTTGGCTCTCCAATAAACTTCAGTGGTCCCAGCTCCTTGAACTGTTTAGTGGTGACCATCCAAGAGTTTCCAGTGTTTCCACCTACATTTTGGACAGGATCCGCTCTCGCCTGCTGTTGCATGAATTGCATAAAGCCTATGAACATTCCATCATTCATCATTTGGTCAGTGTTATTATTTGCATGAAGATTGTCGCCTTCCTGATGCACATTATCCTGATTATTAATATGTGATGAATCAACGGTCGCCTTTGCTCTATTGCTATTCTCAACATTTTCGAATGTCATTTTCAGATATTGCCACAAAACAAAAAGTTAATTCACATGTAACATATTATCCCTATATTCTGACCGACCAATTAAATACCAAAAAAAAATTCGGTAGGTCATACTAGCGAAGGAATTCCCCGTCTCTCCCCTCCTAGTTCTATTCTCATGTCTAAGCCATGGATCATATCCCTAAGCTTTGATACAAACTGTGACGCCCCAAAATAGGTATACATCACCCATCTTAAGTCGCCAGATACATGGTACAAAATTCAAATATAACTTAATAATACAACTGTCGTATACATTACGACAAAACATAAACTGTGAGTTTGAATACAAATATTGTCTACTAGAGAGTATACAAACTCAAAAGGAGTCCTCATTACAATTATTATTACACTATTTCATAGAATAGTGAGGACTACTAATGCAATCATCTGGACCGTCACTCCGTTCCCCGACAAGTCCCTACTACGTTCTCATTTCCTGAAGAGAACAATGAAAGCAAAAGGGTGAGCTCAACTAGCCTAGTAAGAAATATTATGACTAAGATAATGCAGAATAAATTATCATTAGCCTTCTAACAGTGTTAAACTGATAAAATATAACAAACATCAAGTTTAACTACAGCGAAACAAGCAATCCATTAGAAGAGTCAAGTAGAGAATAAAATCTACTATCTTCTATGATTTAAAAGGTTTTTCATCACTTTTATCGCTGGGACTCAGCTTAATAAATAATCCACATCATCGAATCACCCCTGCACTATGGCCAAGGATATTCTTTAGTATCACGACCACAAATTATCCATTCGCTACGGGCCAAGGACATTCGTGTATTCATTAATGGTCATGATCATGCCTACAACTGTCCATCAATGCACTACGGGCCAATGAGGACTTTTTCCACATCATTTGTAACATTACGATCATGATTACACCGAATAATCTCTGGTCATAATCATACCAAGTCCATCTATGGACTATAGGCCACAGATGACTTTCAACAAAATATAAACATGAGGATGATGACAATGATATAAGAATTCAATAAAAGAAGTTCAAGAATTAATTTATCCAGGAACCAATAACGTCCAAATTGACAACATGATACTGCTTTGTAGAGTAAAATTCAAGAATGCTTAGAAGAATATTTCTATGAAAAGATACTAGATGAAGCGCAAATATCAAGGATATTGCACTAATTTCATGGAGTATAGAAGTCAAAACTTTAACCAACTGAGTATAATAACGAATGGAATAACAAAAGAAATCACCATGCATGCGGTACTTCGTATAGACAGGTAATTCCAACAGAATAATAAGTAACAGAACCAGGTCAGGCGAAATTCACTCCGACAGGATGTTCCGACAGAATAATAATAAAGACGGAATCAGGTTAGGCATAAAATGCACAGAGAGGATATTCCAACAAAATAATAATAAAGACGGAACCAGGTCCGGCGTAAAATGCACAGAAAGGATATTCCAACAGAATAATAAATACAGAATCAGGTCCTGCGTAAAACGCACAAACAGGATATTCCAACAGAATAATAACGAATGAAATAACAAAAAAATTTCACCAAGTATAGGGTAGCCCGCTTATACAGGTTTTTCCAACCGAATAATAAATAATGGAATAACAGAAGTTCTCTTCATGAATACAAAAGAAATAATACCTCTTACCGTAAAAGAAACTGAATATAAGAGTAGGGAAGTAGCAGAATACTTTTCTATAGTTTCTCTATAATTTCTCTCTCTAGAGTTTCAGTGAATTCGTAAGAAATAATGAGGGAATAAGCTTCTATTTATATGAGAATGGAAAGGCACT
The DNA here is from genome assembly GCA_020205505.1 of Panax japonicus. Lineage (NCBI taxonomy): Eukaryota > Viridiplantae > Streptophyta > Magnoliopsida > Apiales > Araliaceae > Panax > Panax japonicus. The sequence goes on from CM035113.1 coordinate 60,108,373, forward strand.
GTGTAATGCAACAGTTATGCAATCGGATGAAAATTTCTTATAACTCACACACACCCAATTTGTCGATCAACAAACTAATAAGAATAAAGCAACATTATAATACATATATATAACCCACACACACAATTTGTCAATCAACCAACCAATAAGAATAAAGCAACATCATTTCCCCCACCATTTTCCACTCACACACATCCCTTTCACTCTTTCTTTTCTCCCACCATTCTCCACTCACACATATAATATTATATATATACACACACATTACATCTTATATATACAAACTCCCTCCCCTATATGTAACTCTCTCCCACCCCATTTCCAAAATTAGTTTTTCAATACATATGGGCCCCACATGTGGCCCCCACATGTGGGCCCCAACTGTAAATAATTTTTTACCAATTATTTTGAAAATGGATAAATGGGGGTCCATAAAATAAGCAAAACTTCATAAAAATTACCTTAATAATTTTAACAACATTTATCACCTTTATTATAATTCACAATTTTAATCGACCAGGTCGTTCCCAGGAAAGAGGGGGCTTTCCAATAAGGATTTCTCCGTATTGGTGCGCAATTAGGTGACCAAACCTCTCCTTGACAGAACTTCTAGACATCATTAATATTGCAAATAATAATATTAGTAACTTTGTCGTCTCAATTATTGATTTAATAATATATAAAATATTGACAATAATTGAATCAAATAACGTGAGATATTATGCAGCAATTACTGTAGCAAGAATTGAACAAAACTGAGTGACTTCTCACATAAGCATCAATAATCAATACCGTGTGCTACTGTGCAACTACGCGTATTACTGTATTTTTAACACCAGGTGTTTCAAAAGTTAATGATAAAACTTCTGCCATTATTTACATAAAGTATTTTTGTCGTTTTCTCAATCCAACAATAATTCCGTTGTGGGGTCCACCAATGATTGTGTCGTTGTACGAATATTCCATGTTAAAATGAATATTCCCTGACCAATCGAATATTATATAACAACTTGCGTACTTTGCAAAATTTATAAATATTACTCACAACTATAACATTATATCAAATTTATTCCATAATATTAAAAAATGATATTTATAGAAAATTCATTTTTATTCAAAAAGTTGGGGTCTTACAGTTTTCTACCCAAAATAGTTCATCAAACTTACCACACTTTGGAAATCCAGGAACTTGCCACAATAATATGATTTTAAGAACTTGTCCTAGTCAGACCATAGGCGTCCATTCGCTGAGGGGTTCAAAATATATCATATTATTATAAGTCACGAACTTACCATATGTATTAGTTTTAAGAACCGCGCCTAATCCTAATAATATCTGACTAATCTTAATAGTTTCTAACTATCAAATATACACATGAGAAAAGAATCACTTTTTCGCCACATACACATTGATAGCGCGACACCAACATTCCAATAATTATCAATGTGATAAACTAAGCACAAGCACAAAATCCTCGCCCATACAAAGGTTTGTACACCTCTGCCATCATATGAGTCCTCAATTGAAATCCCACCTAACTCTATCTTACTCTTAACTTGCTCTTTGCTCGATACGAATTTTTTGTACCTCATCATCTATAACTCCTCGTGAGTTATCTCGTACTATATCATAGTACATTAACTTCATAGCATCAAGCTATAATTATTCAAACATTGTAGACCATCTTTCTTTTATAACTTAAACAGATCACATTGTGATCTTATTCTATAACCATCTCGCTTAAAATTCTTTTTATAACTCGTGATCGTTTTATTTTGCGATCCTATTTCATTCATTTTTCACCATTTATGATTTGATTTATGCTTTTAATCTAACAGACTTTTTCTATTCATCATTCATTCTTCGTTATCTTGGCTATTGGAGTTAGGCAACTCCTATTTTTATCTTTATATCTCTTCAAGATTCTTCTTTGAATTTTCTTGTTTATATAACAATTCTTCCTTTAAGAATTTCTAACTTCAATTATATTGCTCCACATTTCATTCGAGTTCCACATTTTCATCATACGTATCCATTTTCTACACTTGGTACACATCGAGTCTCTAATAGTTTCAATATAGTGCGCTGAGTGGTTTCCAAACAACCAACAAACTACGTTCCGAATTGCTAGTTCTTATATACCTCCGCTCTATGAAGGAGTCGTTTAGCCCAGATACCATATATCAACTATTAAAGAGTACGATTGTACCATACTTAAATATAACCTTTTATTCTTAACTTTACATCCTTATTATTGGAGTTGGGTAACCCCACATTCATATTCCTTATAACTCTGCAAGATTCTTCTTTGAATCCTCTCACGCATGTTTTAATCCCTTCTTTATAAATTTCTTAAATTACTTCTTATTATTCAAACTCTACTTGAGCTTATTCTTTCATTATCTTCACCTTCCTTCTCTAAGGTTATAGCCTACGGTACTCATACCTAAGGTTTATCACCTACGACTTTGATAACAACTGTAACGACCCCAAAATTCATATAATTTAATTCTCGACTTCGGTCGTTAATAATACATTCAACCTCTAATTTTACATCATTAAACGATAATACAACCATTGAAATTTGTGGAATAATTAAAATTTTCTATTACAAACTATCCTCGTTCCCAAAACCTCCAACCTTTACATCTAAATATCTCAGAATCATTTTAATACTATAATAGTTTACATTCGCAAAACAATATTACAATTCAACATTTATACATTATTCGAAATCTTAAACATGGTTCAAATAATAATAACACAACCAAAGTATATAAATCTTCAAGTATCACATCTGATTCATGTCTTTCAAGTAACACATAACTTTACCTTGAATCTTGAACCTACAAAAGTGGTTATTTACAAGGTTGAGCTCGATAGCCCAGCAAATTTAACATTCTATCATGTTTCACATAGCACACAATTCATGCATTCTACATTTCTAATTTATCGAGTTACATTATACAACATGCATGTGCTATCACATATCACATATAAATTGAGTTCCATAACCCAATTAACTTGGTCATATTTTGACTTTAACAAATCATAAAGTATGGTATGTAACTCACCACATTATCACATTTAATCAACTTGCCTTGGATGTTGTTTAATGTTTATAATGTATCTGCACTGTGATGATCATACACAAATTGAGGATACGTACATGTACATATTAGTTTCACATACAAAATTCACGTACTCAATATAAACTAATTTTATTTAACTATAATATTTTGTTCTTGTCTTAAAACCATTCCATGTTTCTTTAGAAACTTTTGTCCGTTATAACCTTTTTACGCCCAAAAAGGTTCTCTCATTGATTTAGTATGTAAATACTTAACGTATCAAAACATAAACTATTTATATCCCCTTCGTTTTATATTACTAGGTTCAATATAATTTCGAATGGATTTACACATTTCATTATGTTACATATACATTTTACATATTATTTTTCGAATTACGCTCGCATAGTTATGAAAACTTACATTTACATTACATTTCTATCATTTTCTTTACATTTAAAGTGAGTTTTCGCGATACATAAGCATTATATAATATCTATACATCTCTCTCGGTGTTTTGTTACATGTTAAACAGCCACAAAACCACCCAAAAGCGTTACAGAAAAATCGCACGCTGAACAGCCCATGGCTGTTGCTATCTGCTGCTGCCACAAAGCAGCAGCCCCTCACCTTTGACACCCACTTCGCGACTTAATAGCTTGCAATCTACTTATCCAATTGTAAGGCATTTTTTAGTATGTTTTTCATGGCATACAATACTATTTTTAAGAAATACTAACCTCTCATTTCGGGTTTGTTAAGTAGTCTAAAACGCATGCAAAAAATTGACGTTCATAGCAGTTTTCGATTTTTTTCCCAGCTTTACCCTCTCTCGCTAAAACAGTCATAACTAATTCGTTTCAAAACATTTTTGAGTGATTCTTGAGCCCACGCGAAGATAACTTCTTAGGATACAACTTTAATTCTTTGACCATTTCCAAATTCAAAACACAGAATTCGAAAAAATTCGTTCAAGGTGACTGCCCCGAGTTGGTTAAACAGTTTTGACGCTACTACTTTGAATGGTTATAACTCTTTGCTCCGAAGTGAAAATTAGTCCGTTTCGAAGTCTATGGAAAGATAATTCAGTGTACTATAACATACCAAAAGCCCAGAAGTTTGTGGAAACATTAACTAATCGAATAAGTGTCCCGAATAGCACGTCTCGCTGCTGACTTTCAGTTTGACAAATTCGACACATTTCTTTCCAATCACCTTAACTCCCTCATCCGAGGTCGGGATGAGGACATTCCAAAGACTATGGTTTCCTAACTCAGTGCACTACAACTACCCAGAAACTCATAATTTTTCAGGCAACATAGTTATTCCAGAATTTGACACTATAGTCACTGTTCATTTAGTTTTTATTTCTAGACATGGTTTATTAAAATCTTCACCACGGATTCATTTTAACTCCGTTTTGGTTCATTCAAGTAAGGAAATCTTCAGAACTTAGAGCGATATAACATACAATCATCAAATTAAGCTTTTAGACATAAATCAAAAGCACAAATGGTCCTCAAGCTCAGTCCCAAAAACTGCCCAACAAGGTTCTTTGTAAATCTTTTATTTTGTGAGTTTTGGTTACACTTGAATGATGTTAAGGCTTCATATTTCTAATTACAATCATTAGAACTCATTTACATAATCAATTACAAGCCAAAATAAACATAGTAAACTAACTAGTTTTCTAACAAAACTAACTAAACTTCCAAAATACAATCTTTGACTAACAAACTAAATATAATATTTAAAATAATAACATTACCAAAAAATAAATAAGGAACATACCCAAAAATACGAATTCCACAAACTGAATATGTACTCGACCAAAATTTAACTACGAAGATATTTATAAAAAGTCCTCCCACAACAAAGCCTTTCTCAAAATTGGAGGCCTTATTGTTGGTGAATGAAACAAATGATCAAGCCCTTCTATTTATAGGTTTAGCAAAGGGTAAAGTTCTCAATTTAGTTGATGTGTGACTTGGTTTATACTAATTCTAATTTGTTTATTCTAATTTTTTCTATTTTCAACATACTGAGTGTATTCATTCATCACGAATTCGTTTTTTAACCAATTCGATCCGTTCAAGTTGCGTTGTTTTCGTTTTATAGAAGAGAACAACAACATCCATCAATTTAAAGTTTCCATCATGAATTCATCATCAACTTTAGTCCCAAAGTACACCAAAACACACATTACAATCAAAACCCAAATTCCTCTTCTTCAGTATAAATACATGAATTTGATTTTCGAAAATTTGTTTCTAGATGACCACTATCAAATTATAAATATCTAATAACATATATAACATCGTAACCCACAAATTCATTAACCAAAACTCCAAATTTAAAAGAAACTCAAGAACACATAAACTTGAAATATAAACTAGATTATGTACCTTTAATTCCTTAAGAAATAAAATTAACCTTATCAGTAAAATTATAATTTCTATTCAACCATTATAATCATAACAATATTTAACAAACTCTCACTCCTCTAATATAATTATTTAATTAAATTAGAATATCACAATTATACTCGCGTAATAAAATACGTATAAATCTCATCTATTTTGTAAAGTCCCCGAACCCGGATACTTGAAACCCGAACTCGGTACTTCACGATATCATTTCTATGAGCGGAATTCTACTACTAATAATAATAATAATATATAAACAATCATTTTATAATAATTATTCATCAGAGTTCATCACCCAAGTACGTAACCTTTAAACATACATTACCAGTCATACTAATAATAAAACATATATCATAGTCTTCATAATCTTAATTATTACAAATAATAATAACTGCAGTCAACCAGCTATCTTCCCTTTCCCTTTGTTTTTGACAGAACCTTCAGATTGTTCGCTCTTAACTGAAAATATTTAAATTAAGCAAGGATGAGCATTTGAGTGCCCAGCAAGTATTAACAATATATATATGAACTGAAAGCATTTAAATGTTTTCTATATACTATTATTCTACAACAAGGCAAAAGTTGTGAAGTAATATATACCAATAATAACTACATAACTAGTTCAAATTTTTGAAACTACGTACAGACTATATAAAGGTTTTATATGACATAGTATGAACATTATTTTCATTTTTGAAAAGGGTTATACAGAATATTCATCTGTAAACCGTCATAACTTACGAACACGGGGGTGATCAGCCCGTTGTGCCCTGCATTGATCAATACTACATTACAAAAATGGTGTTACCATTTACATGATCCGCCTTAGGTGCATAAAAGTTTTCCCTGATAACGGATGTTCATATTTGTCAGGGTTCCAAGCCAAAGGTTTTATCTTATCCAACAATAGTTTATATATCAACATATATGTATATCAAAAAGGTATCAACATGCGATTAAATACTATGATTATCCAAGTGGGGACACTTGTATAATCATTTTTAGAAATTAACGAACAGAATATATATCTGAATTATCATATACTAACATGTTGATAATCAATGGGCATATATAATATAGACTTTAAAATCTGTACAGTAATAATATAACTTTGAAACATTCTTACATTTATCCAATGCATAAAGAAAATGCAAAGGTAGGGTACTTGCCTGATGCGCTGCTACAAATTCTTAACTTAATTCTACCCTTTTTATCACAACCTATCATTAAACCAATCAATCATTCGATTAGAACATTATATCATAACACATAATACTGCATATAGCAGTCAGCACATTCCTAATCACGTTGTCACATAACTTAACGACCATTATATCACAATTAAATAATTTATAAGTCAATCCTATCTAAGTTTAGATCAATTTCTGAAACATGTCGACGTATCGACAACCTTATTAGATAATAATCGAGTCTAAGTCTCTATTCTATATCGGAATATTTAAATAGATAGTTTAAACAACAGTCACACTATTTTTCATGACCTCATAATAATTTTAAAACAATTATTATCATTTATCATAATTTTTGAAATATCAGAATCATTATTAAATGATTTAAATATCAAACAATTCTATTAAAATATTAATTTATCATTATCCAAATATTAAAAGTTATGAATTACAACTTAAAATATTTTTAATTCACTTATATCCTTTTTAAATGATTTTTAAATAAATAAAACCATTTTTAAACTATTTATTTAATATAGTTATTAAATAAATTTAATATCATTAATATTAAATTATTAATGAAATTATTCTTTAAATATTAAAAGTTACATCTTATAACTTAAAATATCGTTAAACACTTTATTTTTATTTAAAATGATTATTTATAATATTAAAATCATTTTTAAACCAAATTATTTAATATAATTATTAAATAACTTTAATATCATTATTAATCATTAATTAATGAAATTAACCATTAAATATTAAAAGTTATATTTTATAACTTAAAATATTCTTAAATACCTTATTATTATTTAAAATAATTTTTAATATCATAAAATCATTTTTAATTTTATTATTTAATTCATTTAATAAATAACTTAATTATCATTAATATTAATTTATTAATAAAAATTATCAAATAATATTAAAAGTTATTAAAAATAACTTAAAATATTTTCTTACATCATAATAAAATTTTAAATGATTTTTCAAATATTAAAATCATTTTTAAATAATTTATTTAATATTATAATTAAATAAATTAAATACTTTTAATATTCCAAAAATATTAAATATTCATGAAATATATTTAAAATAATTAAAAACTAATTTTCAGAATTTAAAATAATTTTTAATAATTTATTTTGTATTTTTAATAATTAAAAACTATTTTTTTCTATTTATTAAATTATTTTCGGAAAATATAATAGTTTCTGTTGCTAAAGACCACCTATAGCGACAGAACTGTCGCTATAGGTGTTCTTCATGTTCTTCATACAAACCCAGAACTTCAAACTTAGAACCGAGTGGTTATGTTTGACCGTGAATAACTCAGTGTGTGCTGTGATTCTGGACTCGATTTTGGTCAGATTGTGTAGTACAATTACAAGACTATAAGATACAACAATCAACATGGACAAATCACATAACACCAGCCAGATCTAATCGTCCAAACTCATTGTCAGAGGCTGTTCTTCATTTCTGGGTTTCCCAGAATTGAAGAACAGACCGACTGACCACTTTTGATCGCCAGCAACTTGCTACATATTAATTATTTTTGAGATCTAAGAGCTTTAATGTGTAGACAACATGTAGGACTACATATTCATTACATAAAATAAACAAAACATCAACACATCAATCAATTACAAGCCGGTCAACCACTGACAGAATCTGTGTTCATGAGTTTTCTGGGTTTTCCAGAAAACCGAGAACATGAACTTCCCTACTACTTTGACCAGCCACCAATTCCAGTGTATGAAATATTTTAACAATATAAAAGCATGATTCTATAGTAAATATACTAGGCTACAACCTAGCTTCAACAAATCAAACAAAACAACAACTACCAGCAAGATCAGAAGCCACAAACTTATTGTCAGACGCTGAAAACTATTTCTGGGTTACCCAGATCTCAGCCGGTCAAGCTCGGTCAACGTACTTTGACCTTAAATAACTTTTGATCTATAACAGATATGACTTTGCTTCTTTTTACAGATTAAAGACAACATTGTAAGCTACTAATAACAACTTAAAAACAACACAAAACATCATCGAGCAAGGATCTGTGGCCACTGACATTCATTGTCAGGCCACAGAATCAAGCTATTTCCGGATCTTGTAGATCTTCAATTCTGAGCTTCTAGATGTTATGGATCTAACATCTAGCAACCCAGATCATCACTAGATATTAAAACCAACATATTACAACACTTAAACACAAAATCTAAACATAATTTATGGACAGATTTTCTAGCTTGAGTTTTATTCCTTTCTTGGTTTGATCTTGATTTAAAGCTATTGATTTGATATAGGATTTCGTGGGGCTGGATTTTTGGACTAATATAACACTGATTTTCGTTGGTTTTAGAGAGAGAAAGTCTAAGTGGAGTGTTGGTGAATAAAATAGTCAAATGAGCATTTTTCTCTTTCTTTAATCTTATATACTAGATCTAGGGAATGATTTGCTGAGCTAGATGGCTTCCATTTGTTGTTTAAATCTTCAGCATATCTAGAGTTAGTGACCAACCCAAAATATAGCAAGATCCACACTCAATCTCCTAGCACATGTGCAAAAAGGGCATAAAAGTCATTTTATTAATAATTTTAATGGAACAAAAATAATTTGGACAAAGTATTAGGATTTAATAACACTAGTATATTTAACCTAGCTAATTTTAGCAATTTAGGGTTTATCAAATCAATTAACTAGGATTTCTAAAAACACAATTAGGGTTTTCTAATAATTAGAAAATACAATTATAATTGAGGTTTTCTAATTTAATACATTTTAAAGTAACACATAAATTTATATCATATAACACAGATATATAACAGTATTAAATCTTATACAGTGAAACTAGGGTTTTCGAATACTATAACACAATTGATCAATTATTATCAGCTCTCGTACATGCAGTTCATATTATAACACTTAGAATATTGAAATATCATAATGTTATTATTATTCTTTATCCAAAACCAAGAATAAGGTTGGTAAAATATGATTAGGGTTTGGTCGTACTATCATAAAATTGTCCCACACATAATCATACACATCTATAATACTAATAAATAATAATATAATATTATTATTCTCATTCCCTGATAAAAACCCGAAATTAGGGTTTGCATAACATAATTAACTTAATAATCTGAACAAACTTTATTTAATAAAATAATTGTTATAATTATTCTAAAATAATTTCATAGATTATTTAAATAATAGTCAATTTTATTTTCATAAAAAATAATTGATAAAAGCCTTTCCAATATGGAATTAATTATTATAAAATTATAATTGATAATAAACCATGATTCTAAATAAAATCATTTACAATTTTTCATGTAATAAATATATTTTATATTTACCACATAAATACATATACACAATATCTTGTACAAATCCTCATCCTTAATATATAAAAAAAAAATTATACACAAAATTTCTTATTTATTTATATAAAAAATATCGGGTTGTCACATATTTTATCACACTTAAATAAACTATCTCATAACAATTTTTATTAAATATTTATTTAATATCATAAATATTCATTTTATTCCATAAAGTTTCCAACGAAAATATTTAATGTAGTTAATAAATATTTTACTCGCATTGTACTAATATTTACATTTTCATGCAATATATTACCTTCTCACTTTATTAAATCAATTATACTTGTATTAATTCACTATTTTAATTAAGTGAATTATTCACACTATTTATGAAACTTAACTCATAATAATTTCCATTGCCCACAAGGCATAATAATTAAAATTATATTATCTCATAACATAATTTCAACTTAATTAAAATAACTAATATTATTTAATTTCTTTAATAGTTTAATTAACTATTAAATCTCACATTCTCCAGCATATGAATATATAATTCTCTTCACACCAAATCATATAGTTCAAAATATATACACCTTATAATAAGAATTTTAATTATTAAATTCTTATTTTAATAACTTAAGAAAATTCGGGTTGTCACAATACCTTTTTGCTGTCAATTCCTTAACAGTCATTTAACTTAGACATACTGAGGTTAGGCATAGATGTGTATAGTTTCTCATTTGCTCTTGACAGCTTGTTGCTCAAGTTAACCTTTAATCAATCATTCGTGATCTTGAAGATACAAGCTAAGAAAATCTCAGCATCTTTAGTTCTTTTACATCCTTGAGTTTACCAGGTTTACATCCAGCTGTTGATTGGCCTGACATATGTTTGAGAAGTTCTTCTTTCTTCTCTGGAAAAGCATTTCTTTGCATTTATGGCCTTTTTATCTTTTTCGATTGGTGGATGTTTGACTGGATGTCTCTTGAGCTTTTTAGCTTGGTCTTTAGACTACAACATTGACCGTGAGCAAGGATTGGTCTTGTTGATATGACAATCAAGAACATGGACCAATCTGAGAAGCTTCAGGTGTATATACACATTTACATGTACATAATATTTCCAATGTGTGAGATCATCTGCATATAACAAGTGACTTACTACTAAACTAAGTTTAGAACAATGTTTGTGCCTAAGATCAGACTCAAAGCAATTAGCTTTTGAATATAGCATGACAACCTACTTTGATACCAATTGTTCGTTCCCAGTGGGCACAATATAGATCTAGAAGGGGGGGTTGAATAGATACTTTTTAATTTCAAATACTTTTCTGATTTATTTTGTATTGCTCATGAATTAGCATATGACAAACATAAGAATCTTTTCAAGCACAGCGGAATAAGTAAAAGATCCCCTTCATTGATATATTCATAATCAGACATACATTGTTCGTAGAGTTAATTCAGTAGTATGCAGTTAAAACATACATAGCAGTTATAGCAGTTAATGTACATAATGTAAATGACATAAAGTAAAAGACACAAGGGGTTTTAAGTGGTTCAGACACCCAAGCTACTAATCTCCTCTTCTGCTTTTAACTAGCAGGATTTCCACTAAGGAAGGGTAACACCCTGAATCACTATGATTCCTTCAAGGTCAGCAGGCTTGGGACTTCAGTTCACTAAGAACTCTTCAAGGCCAGTAGCCTTGGAACTTCTCTGGTTCCTTAGGAACTCTTCAAGCCCAGCAGACTTGGAACTTCATTTAGTCCGTCCGGAAAAGGACCCCTCAGGCCCTGGCTTCTTGTTGTTTGAGTTGTTTGTTTGTTGGAGTTGGTGTTGAGCTGCTAAGATGTCTTTATGCTCTCAACATCTTCTGTACTTAGCAGCTTGACGTGATCATCCTTGAAGTGCAGTTGAGTGTTGCATGATGCTCAGCTTCTTTAGTTACTCAACCTCTTCTGTTGATCCCTTGATGAACTGTCTTGAAGATCATTCCTCTTGATACTTGATGGCTGCACATGATGGGTTTCTATGATGACTGTAGGCTCTTCTCTCTGGTACTTAGAGTCTTCCCATGATGGACATCAAGATGCCATTAAAGCTCTTCTTTCTCTCGACAGTTCAGAACACTATTCTTGTAGTAGAACTCTCACTTCTACTTCTTTCTTTTTCTATCTCTAAGTGTTCTTGGTGGATCGTAGAGTGACCCTTCAAATCTTCATCGGTCACTCACTATTTACGTTGGTTAGATCAGTCCACCAGTTCTCCAAACTCAGCAACTGTTGGTCGATTTCACAATCAAAACAAACGTGCAAGTATACACGGTCAACAAGTAATAAAGTTATAAGATAGAGTGTCGAACCCACAGAGAATTCTAATCAATAAATTCCAACTACTAGCACTATATCAATCCAATTTTACGTATATTCCTTAAAACCAAAATTCTTTTTAACTCCCACATTCATTTTCTCTAACTCCCACATTCTTCCTATTAATTATCTATATTATTGTATTATTAAATATGGTGAGTAACTAATCAATAGAGTTGGGGGTTATGAGAGTTGGGGGTTATGAGAATCAAAAGACTCTAACAAAGCTATACATATATACAAACACACTTTTCTTTTAAGAAAATTCCACCAAGTGAGTAAACATGGAGAGAAATTGAGAGCCTAGGAGAGTTAGAACTAATTTTGGAGGATTACTGAGGATTTGACAAGCAAGGAGAAGGAGCATCATATTAAACCAAGAAGAAATTCTTCAAAAGGTAATTCATGAACCCATTTTATTTTTATAAGAAAAATGAGAAGAAAATGCATTTAAAATTGGTAAATGATTTGTTGTGGCTTTGTGTTTCCATGTTACTGTTGTTTGATGATTATAGATCATTAACAACAAAAGATATGGGTTAATCATGCATCAAATTCATAGAAAATCAAAGAATTAAGCAATGCATGCTCTACCTTTGATAAAATGTCTCTAAGGTGCTAAATTAATCAAAAAGGTGGAAATTTGTTGAAGTTTGATGTTGTGAAATGTGAAAACATGTGAGAGTAAATGATTTGGACATTAGGAATAATTTAATTGCATGCTAGAAGAAAAATCACGGATTTTTGTCAAATTGGGTTTAACTAGTGATCTGTGATTTTTGGGGTTTTTCGGAGCCTCGAAATCATGGTGTATATGACTCGATTAGCGTATGTAATAATTTTATAAAATGGTATGTAGCATGAGGTACAACCTGTCCAAATTTCATAAGAAAGGGAGTTAAATTGAGCAAGTTATGAAAATCATAAGCATGCATGTTGGTAATAAAATCTGCAGAATTCTAGAAGTTCCAGAATTTTTCTAAGTATAAAACTAGTACTGACACGCTTTTCTATGCAGTTGGGTTGTGGTCTTAGCATGCTAGTTTTATGAATGTTATATTTTTGTAAAATACCTTGATGTATGAAGTTTATGGTGTCTAAGTATCGTGGTCATATCATCTTTAGATTAGCGGGAATAAAATCGTAGAGTCTCTGAAAATCGTAGAGTCAGTGAAAATCGTAGAGTCTCTGAAAATCGTAGAGTCTCTGAAAATCGTAGAGTCAGTGAAAATCGTAGGGTAAAAATCGTAGAGTCTCTGAAAATCGTAGAGTCTCTGAAAATCGTAGAGTCGGTGAAAATCGTAGAGTAAAAATCGTAGAGTCAGTGAAAATCGTAGAGTAAACTATGAAAATCGTAGAGTCAGTGAAAATCGTAGAGTAAACTCTAAAAAAAATTATAGAGTAAAGTTTATATTATAACTACTATGCATTGCTAATAGTTGATGTGCATGATTATACAATTGTGTAGGGCACGTGAAGTGTAGATAGCTGTAAGCTGTTAATCTGTTATTAGTAAACAACGATCAAGGCAAGTTTCTTATCCCATTTTTCATTATAAACTTATTCAACTCTTATTCAGTTGATTGCAGCGAGGGTAAGTTTGGGCTTGTGATTAATTAATCATTCGTGCAAGCTTCTTTATTGTAAAGTTCTATAACTTCAATTGTGATGCGAAATGTTATTGATGATTTAGTTCCTATTGTGACTGCTATACTTTAAAGTTTGTATACCCTTGATGAACTATATTCAAGCATGCTTTCTAGCTTTCGTTTCAGCTAGATGTTATTAATGCAAAAATAGTATATTGTTTGAACAATTCAGATCCTTTGAAGCTATAGAATGTTTACCAATCCAAATCGCTTTGGTGAGGTCTCGCATGAATACTAAGATGAACAACCCGGATAACGGGGTAACTGATGTCGGGCATATAGTCCCATTTACGCTTATGCGTTTAAACTTTATACTTGTGCACAATGTAGGGTACGATAGGCTGATCACCTAGAGTACTTGCAGAGACCGTTTATAATCTATTTTGATTGTTAAACCGTCTGATGGTTTTTGATGAAACAAAGTAATGTTCAGGGTATCTAACACCCCTTAGTATGTTATTGAGAATTCTAGAACTCTTATCTTGATATTCCGGTTTATCTCTTGATATTTATTTCAACTATTGAGAAATATTCATACTAATGCTTCTACTTCTGATGTATGTTCTCAAACCACTTTATATACTTGCTGGGCAATTTGTGCTCATTCTTGCTTAAACTTTTCAGTTAAGGCTGATAACGCTGAGGGCTCGGGCAAGGACAAAGGAAAGTCTAAGATGAAATGATGAGAGTTATTTATGTAATACTTATATTTCTGCATATGATGTGATGTAGCGATAAACGCTATGTTTAAGTTTCAGTTTATTAAAGGTTGTAAAGACTTGGGACTTTATTTTGAATAAGTATGTAATAGTTAATATTATTATTATTATTATTATTATTATTATTAGAGTTACTTAAATAGATGATGATGTATGTTATCGTGAGCACCATGTCCTGTAATCGATGTTACACGGATTTGGGGGTGTCACAATTGCGCGCCAATAGGGTGAAATCCTTATCGAAAAGTCCCCTCTTTCCTGGGAATGATCTGGTTATTAAATATTGTGAGTTATAATATTACTGATGAATAAGTTTGTGTTGATTACAGATTAAATTGATATTTCCATTGTGTTGGGATTATTAGTGTTAGTGGAAATCGACATTTATTTTGATAATAATTGATTTCTGGAGGTTATATTGACCAATCGGGTAAATAATCGGATAAATGAGCAGTTAATTACTATTAGTTCACATGCATATAACTATTTGTTCACATGAATGGAACTATTGATTCATATTCATGTACTATAGATTCACATGCATTACAATTAGGAGATGTGGTACAAGATTGATAATACTTGCAGGACTAAATTAAAAATAGAGGAAAAGATGAAGGTACTATAATATAATAATTTGAGCCCCAAACCATGCAATTATCGAAACTATATTTTCCTATAAATAGAAGATTATTTCTTCTTTCATTCTCAACAGTTCACTAAGACTCACAAGAGCAATTATAGAGAGAGAAGTTATAGAGAGAAAGAAGAAGAGAATTCTGCTACTTTACTATTCCAGTATCCAGCCTTCTACTAAGGTAAAGGATGTTATTTATTTCTTATTCGTAAGGGATATTATTTTTGTTCAGTATTCATATGAAATAATATTTTCTTCAATACTCTGTAGTATGTGAGTAATATTAATTCGTCTCGTATTCCTGATTATACCATCATTTTGTTAAAGTATTGCTTCTATACTCCGTGAAATTAGTAGAATATCCTTGAAATTTATGCTTCATCTAGTATCATTTCACAAGGATAATTTCTGCACATTCTTGTTAAATTTTAAGCTTTCGTGCCGGAGTACTGTCCATGAGTACTATTCATTTATATGGTACTATTCACATAGTACTATTCACTGAGTACTATTCACAGGTACTATTTACGAAGTACTATTCATGGGTACTATTCATAAAGTACTATTCAGAAAGTACTATTCACGGGGTACTATTCCCGAAGTACTATTCACTCGGGTACTATTTACCCGGAGTACTATTCATGACAACAATTGATTTCTTTTCGGTCCAAATCATTCATGATACAATATTATTCTTGAACTTTTACTCCACAAATTAGTATCATGTTGTCAATTTAGACATTATTGAATTCTGGATAAATTAAATTATAAATCTTTAAGAATTTATCCTCTGCTTTCTTTTAATTGAATTCTTATATCATTGTCATCATCCTCATACTTATATTGTGATGAAATTCATCTTTGGCTTACGTGCATAGATAGACTATTGATTGGTATTGTTATGAGCAGAGATTATTCAGTATAATCATGACCTGCAATGTTACAAATGATATGGTAAAAGTTCTCAATGACACGTAGTGCATTGATGGACAGTTGTTGGCATGACCATGAACATTGGTGAAAATACGAATATCTTTGGCCTGTTTTGCATGGATAATTCGTGATCGTGATACTAATGAATATCCTTGGCCTGTAGTGCAGGGATGATTTGATGATGTGGTTTATTTATTAAGTTTAGTCTCAGCGATAGAATTGATGATAAACTTTTTAAATCATAGAAGATAGTAGATATCATGCTCTACTTGACTCTTCTAATGGATTGCTTGTTCCGCTGTAGTTAAACTTGATGTTTATTATATTTTATCATTTTAACACCGTTGAAGGCTAACGATAATTTATTTTGTATTATCTTAGTCATAATATTTCTTATTGGGCTAGTTGAGCTCACCCTTTTGCTTTCATAATTCTCTTCAGGAAATGAAAACGTAGCCAGGACAAGTCAGGGAATGGAGTGATAGTCTGATATGGTTGTTTTAGTAGTCCTCACTATTTAATGTGATAATAAATATACTGAGGATTGAATTTGAGTTTGGATACTGTCTATGAGATAATATTCGTGTAAAAACTCAGCTATGTTTTGTCGTATTTTATATGACAGTTATATTAATTAAGTTTGTATTTGACTTCTGTACCATATATTTGGCGACTCAGAATGGGTGATGTATACCTAATTTGGGGACGTCACATTTGGTATCAAAGCTTAGGGATATGATCTCTGGCTGAGATGTGAGACTAGAACTAGGAGGGGAGAGGCGGGTATTCCTTCGCTAGTATGACCTACCTAAGTTTATTTGTTATTCAATTGGTTGGTCAGAGTATAGGGATAATATGTGGTATGTCAATTAACCCTTGTTTTGTGGCAGTGTTTGAAAATGGCATCTGAAAATGTTGAGATAAACAATGAAGCACATAAGACCGTTGAGTCACCAACGATCAATACCAAGGATAATTTGTATCAGAGAGGAAATAATCCTCAGATAAACAACGACACTAACCAGATGATGAACGATGGGATGTTTAGAGGCTTTATGCAATTCATGTAACATCAGGCGAGAAAGACTCATGTTCAAAATGCAGGTGGAAACATTGGCAACTCTCGAATGATCACTGCTAATCAGTTCAAGGAGCTGGGACCACCGAAGTTTGTGGGAAACCCATAACCACATAAGGCAGAGACGTGGATAAAGCAAATCACCAAGATATTTGATGTCTTGGGATGCTCTGAGGAGCAAAAGGTTTCCTTTGTCACCTTCATGTTGAGAGGAGAGGTAGATTACTGGTGGGAATTAGTAAAACATATTCAGCCTGCCACACTCAAAATGTCTTTGGAGAAGTTCCAAGAACTGTTCAACGACAAGTACTTTCCCGAAAGTATTCATCACAGGAAGGAGGTGGAGTTCATCAAGCTAGAGCAAAACAATATGACCGTGTCACAGTACGAAGCTAATTTTGTCGAGTTGTCCCAGTTTGCGTCTCATTTGGTTGATAATGAGGAGAGAATGACGCGAATGTTTCTAAGAGGTTTGAAACATGAAATACGTCAATACCTCATTTCTCACAAACTGTGTTTGTATTCGGATGTTATAAATTGGGCTCAGTTATTGGAGCGCGATAATTAGTCAACCCAACCAAAAGAGAGCAGCCGGTAAAACGATAATATAAGTTGTAGCTGTAAGACCCCAACTTTTATTAATAAAGATTAATTTTTCTCAAAATATATTTTTGAATATTATGGTGTGGATTTGATATAATGTTATAGTTGTGGGTAATATTTACAAATTTTACAAAGTAAGCAAGTTGTTATAAAATATTTGATTGGTCGGGGAATATTCGTTTTAACAGAAAATATTCGTACGATGGCACGATCATTGGTGGAACCCACAACGAAAGTATTGTCGGAGTTAGAAAACAACGAAAATGTCTTTTTATAAAAATAACGGCTAAAGTTTTACCGTTAAACTGTTGAACTACCCGGTGGTAAAAGTACAGTAATACGCGTGGTTGCATTGTAGCACATGGTATTGATTAATGATGCTTATGTGAGAAGTAACTAAGTTATACTCAATTATTGCTACAGTAATTGCTGCATAATATCTCTCATATTATTGATTCAATTATTGTCACAGTATCATCTGCATAATATTTTATATTATTGAATCAATAATTGAGATGACAAATTTATTCATATTATTATTTACATTATTGATGATGTCTAGAAAGTTTTGTCGAGGAAAGGGGTTTGGTCACCTAATTGTGCGCCAATAGGGGGAAATTCTTATCGGAAAGCCCCCTCTTTCCTGGGAATGATCTCGTTGTTAAATTTTGTGAGTTATAGTATTAATGATGAATAAGTTCGTGTTGATTAGAGATGAAATTGTTGATAAAAATATTTCCATTGTGTTGGGATTGTTTGTGTTAGTGGAAATCAATAGTTATTTCGATAATAATTGATTTCTGGATGTTAAATTGACCAAACGCGCAATTAATCGGATAAATGAGCAATTAATTTCTATTGGTTCACATTCATGTACTATTAGGAGAGGTGGTGCAAGATTGATAATACTTGCAGGACTAAATTAAAAATGGAGGTATAGAAAAAGGTACTATACTTTAATAATTCTAGCCCCTAATCGTGCAATTATCTAAACTATGTTTTCCTATAAATAGAAGCTCATTCTTCATTCATTTTCACCAATTCACTAAGACTCACAAGAGAATCTATTAAGGGAGAAACTATAGAGAGGAAGAAGAAGAGTATTTTGCTACTTCATTATTCCAGTATCCAGTCTTCTTCTAAGGTAAGGTGTAATGCCCCAGAAAATCGAATTTTTAGGAGAATTAAAATTTTATTTAATTATGTGGATTAAATAAATTTAATTGATTATTTATGGGAGAAAGATAATTGGAGGTCGTTTTATGACCTAAGCATATCAGAACGTCGTAGTATTTTAGCTACATGGTAGAATTAAAGTGTTTGAATTTCCAAGACGAAAATAAAAGTTTTTCAAGAAATTTTTTGAAAAACACTATTCACGCATTTCTGCTCGGGAATTATTTTTGAACTTCCGAGAAATACGTAACGATATAATATCAAGGTGAGATGGAATATCAAATAATATTTCAGTTATGAAAAACGTAATATTTTGACTATGGACTTAATTTGAGAACGTTAGGAAAATCAAGCGTTAAGAAGTTAAGGTAATGATTGTATAATACGTAGGTATTATACGAAGTAATGAATACGAGTATGATATGAAGTATGATACGAGTGTGTATGAAAGATGGTATGTCGTATATGTTGAATAAGTATACGAGTTAGAAAATGAGAATTATACGTAGAGTATATGTTATAAGGCTTTAAGCCATTTGTGAATAGACTTGTGTATTATATGGATGTACAAGTCCAATATGATTTAATATGAAAGTTCAATAGAATTAATATGCAAGCCCAAGTGTTTGTAATGTGACGTCCAAAGCAATTTAATGCAAGCCCAAATGATTAAGCTAAGTTAATTAAGCTAAAGCCCAAAGTAAGAACCAATGGGTTATGAGATGGTTTAAACTAATGGGGCAAACCATGGATGATCCAAAGTAGGGAGGAAGTAACTTAATGGCTAAGTAAATGTGATAACCAAGTATACTTAATGGCCAAGTGTTGTGGGGAGTAAGATAACCTAATGGCTAATTAATAATGTGGGGAACAAGTTACTTAATGCTTAAGCTAAGAATAGTAAGGACGTGGAGTGGTTTTATGATCATTATGCCCTAACTTTGGTTTTTCTATAAATAGAGTGCTTGGATTTCATTTTGTGGATTGTTCATTTCATCCCACAAGTTAAGAGCTTATTGGTTAGAGATAATAAGCTAGAAAAGCTAGATTACATATTTCAAGATGCAAGAAGAAGATCAAAGATTAACCAAGTGATCATCAATGGTAAGCAAGTAATGAGAACATGTAATGAGATGCTCAATGCTCTTGTCATATGTTTATCTTAAGAAGATAGTACGATTATTGAGATATAAGAATAGTGATTAAAGAACTTAACTCATTAATAAGTCATAAGCAATGAAATCAAGTATGTTATACATTAATATGTAAATAAGTTCATGAAGAACATGTAATGACTTCACATGAAAATAAGATGGTGTAATATGTAAGTAAAAGATGTCTATATAATGGATTGAATTCATTTAGAACGATGAACAAATCTTAAGTAACGAAGTTTTGTCGGAATTAACACGATTGGACGATAATCGTCGAATTTGTGAAATTCTCGGAATGGAATTCGAATTTTGATATTGAGCTTGGAAACATTGGTTTTCAATGGAGACAAGTCTTATTTGGCATTTTAGAGTTGCGGACTCGAAAATGACGAGATTCTGACTTAGAACGAAGAAACGAGCATTGAACGTTCACGAACGTTTATAGTTTTCGTTAAAAATGGTCTAATAGGTGAATTTTTAGCAAATGAAGTTGAATAGATAAAATTCTTGCATGAACACGTAGAGTATGTGATTTGTGAACCGTAGGCTCTTGAACGAGCCAATGAGGACTTATAACGAAGAAGTTACGAGTCCAGGAATCTCACAAAGTCAAAAATCTATCAAAATTATCTGAGGCACAGAGTCCACGCCGCGGCGCAACTCAAGGCATAAAACTCCAGCACCGCAACGCAAGACCGGACCATAGCCCTTGTTAATTGGCGCCGCAGCACGACCGAATACACTAGGCATGGCGCCGCAGCGCCGTGACCGAATTCTAACAACCAAAAGACCGCGCCGCTGTGCCAGCCCAAGAGGAGAAGATGGCGTAGCAGTGCCAGCACTAGAACATGCACAATAATAAAAGCTTACAAGTAAGGAAATAAAGATAATTGATTAGTAATGAACCAATACAGAATTAAACTTAATGTAGCATCATTAAGATAATTATAAACGTTAAGTAATACACTAAAGGTTGAAGATAAGTCGAATGTGAACATGAATGGTATGCAATAAACGTACTTAACCTATAACGATCGAGTTTCGAATAATAACGTAAAAACATTAATAAGCCGTGAGGAAGGATGTTTAACTCGAACCGAGTTGTATTAATGAAATAATTTCAATTAAGTTATAGAGAGGAAATAAGATGGTAAGAACGACGGAATGTCGGAACCAATAAATAACAAATCTAATATATGATTAGAATGAGAAGAAGGGTAAGATTCTTTAGGAACTATGTATGTTCATTCATGACCTAATGTGGTATGTTATGTGGTTATATGTTGTAGAGACTGTAAAGACTCAAAGGAAACGTAATTATACTGTAGCAGACGTTGAAGACAAGTTTTTCTTAAACGCTTGTCTAACCTTCGTGTTAGTCAAGTTTTTAAATGATTCAAGTTTTGATATGCATGAATGGTTTTACGAAAGAGTTGATTGATTTCTTTACAAGTTTTCCATATAGAATTGATAACGCTATCCTACGCCAATTGTTTGGTACGGATTCAAGGTAAGCCTGAATATTAATAAACAAATGTATTTTCATTGAGTATTCGATGGGCACGCGAGGTTGCCACAACTTAAATGTACACACGTTTAATGAATGTAGTGTTGATCAACATAGAGTACTATAAGCTGATCACCTAGAAGTGCTCGTAAGCTATGTCGGACTTACGGACTTAGTTTCTGGTTGTCCTTTTCAAAGAAATTATGAAACACTCATGGTCTTGGACCAAAATTGGTATTTTACTGAATATTATCATGATGAAATGTTTTGAAGGAAAAAGGAACGTTATTTTTAATTATTGATAGTACTTCGTAACTATTATTCAATTATTGAAGATATATGATTCTTATGTTTCAAGCATGCTTTTTAAAAGAAATTGTTTTACTTGCTGAGCTTGTTATGCTCACTCTTGCTTGAACCATATGAATGCAACTTAGACCGAGCAGACCGAAGGATTCAGGAAGGATAATGAAAGGCTAAGGAAAACTTGTAGATTACCTATGCAATAGTATAGGTTTGTAATGATAATATTTGATATTATGACAAAAACAAATGTAACGGTTATAAAGAACCTGGGGAATGGTAGTATTGTTTTGGAATATATAAGACATAATCGTTCTTTTGAGGTATTTCAATTGAATCTTTGTGTGAACCGTAGCACCATGTAGCACCATATGTCAGGTTGGAAGAGACCCAGATTTGGGGGCGTCACAGGTTGGTATCAAAGCATTAGGTTATAAAACTTAAGGGGGAAGAACCTTAGGCTCATAACCTCATTAAAGAAGAAAATTTCTAAGGAAGTAAACTCGAGTTACTTAAGTCGAATGAGTTAATAAGGTATTGAGGAAACTCAGTACCGAAGGATTTAAAAGATGGAAAGTAACCCTAAATAAATAGAATGTGATTTGTGCTTATACTATTATGTGTTATGTACTAATCAACATGTTATGTGTTATTGTAAGATGTCAATCGATAGCTTGATTATAGAAATATTCACGCGGTGAGTGCAGAATTTGTGAACAGAGTAGAGACTGTACCTATGCTAATGGCGGAGGTACCATTAGTGATTTTAGAGGAGTCGAAGACAGAGGAGTACTTTTCTAAGGAAGACTACTCCGAGGGAGATATAGGTTGGACATCATACCTGAGTATGATGACCGATGTGGAGGAAGGCATGGAGGTAACATCGGTTACTACGGTGGTACCTACACTAGAGTCATCATCTCCAGATGCAATGAGATCATTGTATCTGGCAGAGCTTGACAAAAATGTACAACTGAGTATAGTTGTGCAAAAACAGAATGAAGAGATTAGTGCTCTTTATATAGCGAAGGAATCTGCTGAAGCTGATTTTGAGTCAGAGCATGATGAGAAGGTGCTCATGATAAATAATGCTAGGGATTTTAAGAAGAAGGTTGATGAGCTTCGTAAAGAATTGGGGTAGAAGGACCGGAAGATAACACAGATGTCTTACATCTATGAGAGTGCTCATAAGGATTTCAAGCGGAAAGTTGCTTGTTATTCCTTTGAGTCAGGACAAACTCGACACACTATTAGTCGGGATACCGTAGAGATAATTGCGAATGAGAAATACGAGGATGATGTTATGCATTATTAGAAGTCAAGAGTTATAAATATGTGTGTAGTGACATAAAACCCTCTTTTGTATAAAATGGTAGTCTTTTTGTAAATCCCAACTTTTGTGGAGTTCAATTGCGGGATAGAAATGTAATAGCTTTTGGCTATGAAAAAAAATTATAAATAGTTTCAAATTATGAAGAAGCATATGAATATAATAAAGTTTTCATTTAATATGCTTTGTTATGTATGAGTTGTTATGTGACGAATAATAACGAAGTAAGTAAAAATATAATAATGAAATTTTAGCCAAGACGAAGACAGCGTAATCCAGAAGCGGAATCAC
Source organism: Panax japonicus (assembly GCA_020205505.1). Taxonomy (NCBI): domain Eukaryota; kingdom Viridiplantae; phylum Streptophyta; class Magnoliopsida; order Apiales; family Araliaceae; genus Panax; species Panax japonicus. Next base: position 60,132,154 of record CM035113.1, read on the forward strand.
ATAATGATAACCAAGGGGGTCAGAACAACCCTATGCAAGAGTTTTTTAATTTATAAACAGCTGCATTCAACCAAACCGGGGGTAGAGTACTCGCGGGATCTAGGGTAGCCAGAGCTACTACCTTTAAAGAGTTTAAAAGCGTAGGTCTGTCGGAGTTCAAAGGAACGACGAACCCAATAGAAGCCCAGACATGGGTAAAAGAAATAGATAAGGCGTTTATTATTATAAGCGTAGGTGAGGCGCAAAAGACTTCTTTTGCAACTTACACGACAAAAAGAGAAGCCAAATTTTTGTGGGAGGCTCACCAGGGTGGGGCTAGAACAGATGCGGTAGCAGGGGAACCATTCAAGAAGGTTATCATTGAGAATTATTTCCTTACAATCATGCAAGGGAGGATGGAGATTAAGTTCTTGGAACTTAAGCAAGAGAGTATGACGGTTCCCCAATGCGCGACCAACTTCAATGAATTGGCAAGGTTTGCGCCACACCAAGTGGACACTGAGGAGAGGAAGGCTCGTAGGTTTGAGCAGGGCCTAAAACCCTAGCTCTATAATAAGATTTCAGTGTTCTAGAGTGTTTCCTATGGGATCATTCTGAAGAAGGTGATTATAGCAGAAAGTGGTAGTGATACGTTGACTCAATACCACAAAGAGAGAAAGAAAGAGAGCAAGGGAGATGGAGGATCCAAGGCAGTGAATGCAAGTGGCAGTAGGCCAAAAAGAAAGAATTTTTAACTCCGGGAATACTGCAGTGGGACAAGGGGAGCCTAAGTGTAAGGTCGAAGCATGTAAGACATGTGGAAAGACTCATCTAGGAGTCTGTCTGAAAGGGATTTTAAGTACCTTTAAACATTAGGGTAGAGGAGGAGGAAATAACTTTCGTTAACTATATTAGTGGAAATTGTTTCATAAATAATAAAGGTAAGCAAGTATCGGTAGATAAGTACTGTTAATGTTGAGAGAATTTGACAAAATTCTCGGTATGATTGGGTTGATTAACCATAGAGCTATAATAAATAGTTATAAGAAAAGTGTGAATCTTCAGTTTTTCAGAAAATCCAAGGTAGTAATTTACGGTAATAAATCACCGGAACATTATTGTTGTCTAACCATGACACAAGTTAGGAGGATGTTAAGGAAGAGGATGAGTCGTTACGGTTGAATATCGACAATCGTAATAGGAGTAATTTAGTGGTTAAGAATAAATACCCATGGCCCAGGATCGATGATCTATTCGATCAGTTGAAAGGGGCAAATAATTTTTCTAAGATAGATTTGTGTACGGGGTATAGTCGGTTAAAAGTAAGGAAGAAGGCGGAGGTACCTGAGATGATGTTTAGAACTCGTTATAGTTATATCTAGTTTCTGGTTATGTCGTTTGGGTTGACTAATGTCCTGAAGTTAGATGTTTCCATAAGGGGCATCGAGCAAGTCAGTGGTAAACAGATAGGTTCTCTTGTGAGGTGCTATGGTTGAAGGTACCATTAGCGTCACAGAGTGTTCAAATAATATTTGGACAAAGATGTCGTAATGATCATTGGTGATATTCTAGTCTATTTTTTGACATCAGAAGATTACACTGAACATTTGAAGATAGTGTGAGAAACACTACGGAGGGAGAAGTTGGATACGGGATTCACTATGTGTGAATTATAGCTTAAGAGATAGACAGATTAGTTATTAAGAAGTACGCTGGGGATGAGAAGTGAGAAAATAGTTTTCAGTACCTAAAAGGAAGGTTAAGTGAGGCACATATATTATCTTTATCATATGATCCGAGGAATTTTGTAGTGTATCTCGATGCTTCGCATGGATGACGAGTTCCATGCTCAGGTAGCATGACAAGGTCATTGTGTATGCATCACGCCAGATAAAGGATTATGAGGAGGTCTATCCTACTTATGATCTATAATTGGCAGTTGTAGTTTTTGAATTAAAAATCTGAAGATAGTATTTATACGGGGAGAAGTGTTAGATATGCACAGACTCTAAGAGTCTGAAATATAACTCAAGATTAAAATGAAGAAAATTTTCCTCATTTGTTTATTTAAGCATAGTGAGATTCTGGGGACAGAATCCTTATAAGGGGGGAAGAGTGTAACGCTCCAGAAAATCGGATTTTTAGGAGAATTAAAATTTTATTTAATTATGTGGATTAAATGAATTTAATTGATTATTTATGGGAGCAAGATAATTGGAGGTCGTTCTATGACCTAAAAATATTAGAACTTCGTAGTATTTTGGCTACGTGGTAGAATTAAAGTGTTTAAATTTCCAAGACGAAAATAAAAGCTTTCCGAGAAATTTTCTGAAAAACACTATTCACGCATTTCTGCTTGGGAATTATTTTTGAACTTACGAGAAATACGCAACGATATAATATCAAGGTAAGATGGAATATCCAATAATATTTCAATTATAGAAAACATAATATTTCGACTGTGAACTTAATTTGAGAATGTTAGGAAAATCAAGCGTTAAGAAGTTAGGGTAATGATTGTATAATACGTAGGTATTATACGAAGTAATGAATATGAGTACGATATGAAGTATTATACTTGTGTGTATAAAAGATGGTATGTCGTATATGTTGAATAAGTATACGAGTTAGAATACGAGAATTATATGTAGAGTATATGTTATAAGGCTTTAAGCCATTTATGAATAGACTTGTGGATTATGTGGATGTACAAGTCCAATATAATTTAATATGAAAGTCCAATAGAATTAATATGCAAGCCCAAGTGTTTGTAATGTGAAGTCCAATGTAATTTAATGCAAGCTCAAATGATTAAGCTAAGTTAATTAAGCTAAATCCCAAAGTAAGAACCAATGGGTTATGGGATGGTTTAAACCCATGGGGCAAACCATGGATGATCCAAAGTAGGGAGCAAGTAACTTAATGGCTAAGTAAGTATGATAACCAAGTATACTCAATGGCCAAGTGTTGTGGGGAGAAAGATAACTTAATGGCTAAGTAAATAATGTGAGGAGCAAGTTACTTAATGCTTAAGCTAAGAATAGTAAGGAGGTGGAGTGGTTTTATGACCATTATGCCCTAACTTTGGTTTTCCTATAAATAGAGAGCTTGGATTTCATTTTACGGGTTGTTCATTTCATCCCACAAGTTAAGAGCTTATTGGTTAGATATAATAAGCTAGAAAAGCTAGAAAAGCTAGATTACATGTTTCAAGAAGCAAGAAGAAGATCAAAGATTAACCAAGTGATCGTCAATGGTAAGCAATCTTGAACCATGATTCTCTTTCTCTTCCATTGTTAGAGAAGTGGGTAGTGGGAGATGTTAAGATATGAAGAGAATGAACAACTCAATGAAATTAAGCCGTATAAGTCACGAATAAGTAATTCAAACCTAAATAAGTTGCGAAATCATGAGGAACCTATATGCTCTTGTCATATGTTTATCTTAAGAAGATAGTATGATTAATGAGATTTAAGAATAATGATTAAAAGACTTAACTCATTAATAATTCATAAGCAATGAAATCAAGTATGTTATACTTTAATAACTAAATAATTTCATGAAGAACATGTAATGACTTCACATGGAAATAAGATGTTGTAATATTTAAGTAAAAGATGTCTATATAATGGATTGAATTCATTTAGAACGATGAACAAATCTGAAGTAACGAAGTTTTGTTGGAATTCACACGATTGGACGATAATCATCGAATTCGTGAAATTCTCGGAATGGAAGTCGAATTTTTATATTGAGCTTGGAAACATTGGTTTTCAATGGAGACAAGTCTTATTTGGCATTATAGAGTTGCAGACTCGAAAATGACCGGATTCCGTGTAACATTCCAAATTTTTTTAAATGTAAATTATAAATATTATTGATTTATATAAATATTTATTGGATGTATTTATTATTGGATAAATAATTGTTCAATTTGATTGATTTGATTTAGTTAATTATTTATTTGTTAAATAATTAATGTGTTATGTGGATTGAGTTATGTGATTAAGTGAATTATTTAATAAATTGTTATTAAATAAAGTGTGACAAATAACTATGTTATAAAGAGTTATTAAAATAAATTAAAGTAATTTTAATTTAGTTTTGCCAAACAATGTTTAAGTATATTAATCATTTAATTTTTAAATGGTTTACCAAACAAAACCTTATGGCTTTTGGATTCCTTTTGAATTTAAATTATTAACTAAATAAATAAAATAATATATATATATATATATATATATATATATATATATTTGGAACCGATAACTTATTAGAATTATTTATTATAGTTTCAGTTTTTTTTACATTTCAAAGGTAAGCGTTGGTTTAGTTTAATATTACGTATATTGTATATGGCTTAAGTCTAAGAACAAGTTCAGAAAAAGGTTTTCAGAGAGAAAAGTTTCAGAGTTTTAAGAGAGTTTGAGAGAAAATGTGATTTTCAAAGCAAGTTCTGTTAACAAAGATTCTTAAGAAACAAAAAACTATGTCTATGACCTTAATATTAGATACCCATATATGTCTCTGTGTTCTTTGTTTCTTAAGAATCACTGTGTATAAGTTTTACAAAATTCTTGTAAAGCATGTTCTAGAATTGGTTATGATAATATATGTGATTGTAATTGTTATAGCTAGCATTATATATATATATATATATATATATATATATATATATGTGTGTGTGTGTGTGTGTGTGTGTGTGTGTTGTATGCTAAAGTACCATTGAGAAGGAGAACTTGGTTTTTACAGTGAAAAATATATATACGAATATATGTTTTGCATGATAACAAAAATTCGTGTATGATAATTGTGAAATTTAATGTCATGTTTGTTACTTAGGTATGAGTGTAAGATAACATACTACAAAGAAATCAATTTGGGTGGTAATAGTGGAATTTCAGTTCACTGTATTTTATATATCAACAATGGAGTTTTGAGTTTTAAAAATATTGTTGCAAGGATTATGTTTTCTAAAATCGTTGTTAAAATTTTTAATAATTGGTATATGGATGATTGTTAGCATTTATGTGTAAATTACGTGAAGTTATACATGTTAATTGGTGTTAAGAATTAAGACAGTAGCTTTGCTCTGTTCTTGGTTTGGTTTCTGTGAGTTTCGGCGTCCCAGCGCCAAAATCCACGCTCTAGCATCAATTCTCGCGCCTCGGTGCCAAAAATAGGACAGAAGTTCGCGCCCCAGCGCTGGAATTCACGCCCCAGCACTGGAATTCGTGCCCCAGCACCACTTTCTCTCTCCCCAGTGCTGGAAAAGTGGTCTGGGTCGGACAGTTTTGACCTCCTGTAGTAAAATGGCCATAACATTTTCATACGAACTCCGATTGAGGTGATTCAAGATGATTCGGAAAGAGGAGGAATATGCCTATTAACTTTTATTCTTTAAGGTTTTCAATATGAAATCGTTATGAAGGGTCAAAATGGCCATCTTTAGGATTGTTGTGTATTTGGAGCCAATCGGAGGGCGTCGGGATGCACATTGCAAGTGAAATCCTTTGAGTGTTAGTATAACCTAATGATAACATGTTGGACATGTAATAGGATGTTGTATCAAGTTGTTAATGTGTATGTGGTGCAATGACATGATCACTTAAGTAGTTGTAATAAAGCTAAAAAGTAATGTTCATGAAAAGATGCAATGTTATTTAAACTTAAACTTAGTTAGTAGCTATACTAAAAGTAAGAAAGCAACTCATGAAGGTAATGTTAGTGTAACTAATGTGTATTTTCAATACATATGGTATGTGTAGGACTTGGGGTGAACGTGAGTAGTGATTGTTTAACCTACGAACGAGGCAAGTTCCCTAACCTTTGCTACTTTATTATTCAGCAAGGTTACTTTTCACTGTTATGTTATACTTATGCAAATTCTCTATTTCTAATCTCTTGTTTAACGATTTATTGTCATGCAAGTTCTTTAACTCTACTTTTATACTAGTTGAGCAAGTTTTCTTATCCTAAATATTCGTTATGCAAGTTTCTAAATCTATTGTTTACATTGAGTAAATCTTCTAACTCCATACATTCGTTGCGTTAGTTTGTTATGATTATGCAAGTTTTTCCTAAATCTAAACTTGTTATATTAACATGCAAATATCTTTATTCTGTTGAACAATTTGCCGTTCAAAGTTATTATTTGTTATGCATGCTTAATATTAAATTCTAAGATGTAACCTTAGCTTAATGTTGTTCAAAGCAAGGTATGATAAATTATTCCATTGTTATGCTATTAGATTATTCCTAAAGCATGAACTTAGAACGAAATGTTTATTCAGTTATGATTATTCAATAACATAGTGTTATTATCTTTTATTCAACTAATCCTTAGTTGATGTTCGTTGAATTCCAAATTATATTAAAGTGTATCCAAACCAAACTGACTTTGGTGTGGACTTGTACTCTAAATACTGAGATGAACAGCCCTAATATTAGGGGTTACACTTAGTTTTATACTTTGTGATGAAATGTTTGTATACAATACATGTACGAAGGATTGATCCCCCTAAGTACATTTGAGTCCTTATAGTCGTATGACTGTTAGTGTTAAAGTTGAAAGATTACTTATAACTGTGGACATGGTTCGTGGTCATTAGACCCTCAGTGAATGTTATGATTTTTTGAATGTTAATAGAATGTATTGTTCAGTTCTATTAAGCCTAGTATATGGCAAGTGATGTAAAGGTTAAAGTTTTATTTATTGTTATTCCAAGTGAGCCTTGTTTTCTCACTCTTGCCTGTAAAATTTCTTACAGCTAAAGCTGAAAAGGGTGACATACCTAGCACCAGTAAGGGAAAGGGAAAGATAAAACAAGTACTGAAGACTTGTAATAGTTTTGATAGTTTTAGTATCAGACTTTGGTTTAAAGATTGTAATGAAGTTTATTTAATTTTCCGCATGTATGATTTTTGTAAAGGTTAGATAACCTGGGAGATTTTATTTAATGTAATCCTGTATGGGCAGGTTTATTTATTCAATTATATTATGATTGGGTAGTTAGATATGAATGTTTTGATTAAGTGAACACCAAATCTTGAGGTAATGACATACCGGGATTTGGGGGTGTCACAAGTTGGTATCAAAGCTATAGGTTATAAACCTTAGGTGGGGGGAAAAGCCTTAGGAAGTAACCTTTGAAAAGATAGTTGTGATAACTCTTATCGGGTTTTAAGGAAGAAGTAATAACACACTTATGTGCTTATGTGTTTATAACTTATGTGCTCGTGAGTGTCGAGTAGAATGATTAATAATTAAAACTTTAAAACTTTGTTGTCAAGATGACTAATGTGGGAGAATCCGGTCAGGCTAGAGAGGAAGGACCTCAGATGCCTATAGAGGAGGGGCCTTGCGACATTCAGGTTGTTTAGGAACAACTACTGCCACAGGAGTCAGCCTCATTGGCCACAGTGGTTGAAGATGAGGATGATAATGTGGAGACGGATGAGGAGAATCCCGTGGAGTTGCCACAGGAGGATGAGGATGACGAGGACGGGGAGGAAGAGACTCCACTAACCTCGATGGCTGCTCATATGTATGATGAAGTCTACGACCGTAACGTGGAACTTTAGGACACAGTTGAAGACGTTTACAGCAGTGATGGAGAAGGAAGTACTCGCTGAAGGTGGAGGCGAGGCAGTGACAAAATTCAATCAAGAACAGAAGAAGAAGAAGAAGAAGAATGAGGGGGAAGTGAAGAGTGGTAACGAAGGCAATGGAAATGACAACAACAACAATTTGAAGAGGAAGTGGAACGGAAATGGGGGTACTGGAAACCAATAGGGTAACCAACAATTTAGGAAGTTTGAAGCATTTATTACATGCGGGAGGTTTCAAAAGGGGGTGTGCTTGATGGGGAAACATGCATAATTCAATTGTGGCCAAGAAGGTCACATGGCCCCAAATTTCACCCAACCCAAGAAGAATGTATGTTTCACGTGCGGATCCAAGGATCACTTTGCTTGTGAATGCCCTCAGAAGAAGGTTGGAGAAACAACAAGAAGCAAGAAAGGTAGCAATGGAGGAACATGGGCCATTACTGGACCTACAACATCAAACAAACCCATAACCAGAACATTCAACAAGACTGTGCAGGATGTGGTGCAATCAAAAGATGTGGTGTCAAGTATTATCCCAATCAACGATATTAATGCTTATGTATTATTTGATTCGGGTGCTACTTGCTCGTTTATATCTGATGAATTTGCTAAGAGGTTAGAATTGCCTAGAGAAGAACTGAATTTCTCTTTGAACATAGAAATTGTGAATAGGGAAGTTATTCATGTTAGGTTCGTATACAAGAAATATAGGGTGAACATTAAAGGGAATATCCTGATGGTAGATTTAATCCCAATTAGACTTGGAGAATTTGATGTTATTTTGGGAATGGATTGGCTTTTCAAATATGGAGAAGTAATTGATTGCCACAAGAAGTGTGTAAACCTTATGAATCCGTCAAATGTAGTTTTCTATGGTAGAAAATCGCCTAGACAAATTAAATGTATGACGATTATGCATGCCAAAAAGTTGTTAAGTAAAGGCTGTGTGGGTTATTTGGCTTACATAGTCGATACTTAGAAAAAGGGTGTGAAACTGGAGGAGATACCAGTGGTTAGGGAATTCGTAGATGTATTTCCAGAGGATTTGCCAGGACTTTCGCCTGACAGAGAGATTGAGTTCATAATCGACTTAGCACCAAGTGTATCACCGTGGGGAATGCCAGTATTATTCGTGAAGAAGAAGGACGGATCAATGCGTCTTTGCATTAAATATAAGGAGTTAAATAAGGTCACTATTAAGAATAGGTATCCGTTTCCTAGAATAGATGACTTGTTTGACCAGTCGAAGGGTGCTAAGTACTTCTCAAAAATAGATTTGAGAAGTGGGTATCACCAATTAAAGGTAAGAAATGAGGATATACCTAGAACGGCATTCAGAACTCGGTATGGACATTACGAGTTTCTGGTGATGTCTTTTGGTTTAACAAATTCCCCTGCTGCGTTCATGGATTTGATGAACAGGGTATTTAAACCATTCTTAGACAAGTTCGTAGTGGTATTTATCAACGACATTCTGGTGTATTCCAAAACTCAAGAAGAACACGTGGAACATTTACGTTTGACATTGGAGACACTAAGAAAGGAAAAGATGTACGTGAAATTCTCTAAGTGCAAATTTTGGCTCGATCGTGTACAATTTTTGGGTCATGTGATTGACAAAAATGGGATTTCAGTGGATCCATTGAAAGTGGAAGCTGTAATAAATTGGGAACAACCAAGGACACCTTCGGAGGTGAGGAGTTTCTTGGGACTGGCCGGTTATTATAGAAGATTCATTCAAGATTTTTCCAAGATAGCCACTCTGTTAACAAATTTGACACGAAAAGCTGTGAAATTCGTTTAGACGGAGAAATGTGAGGAGAGCTTCCAAGATTTGAAAAAGAAGCTAAGTGTGGCACCTGTGTTAACCCTGCCGGATAATACAGGAAATTTTGTGGTGTATAGCGATGCCTCACACAAAGGATTGGGTTGTGTTCTTATGCAGAACGGCAAAGTTATTGCCTATGCTTCACGACAACTGAAGGATTATGAGAAAGGTTATACGACTCATGATTTTGAATTGGCTGCAGTAGTATTTGTTCTCAAGATATGGAGACACTATATTTATGGAGAGAAATGTGAGATCTACACAGACCACAAAAGTCTGAAGTATATTTTCACTCAGAAGGATCTGAACATGCGTCAGAGGAGGAGGATGAAATTGATAAAAGATTATGATTGTTAGATCTTTTATCATCCGGGCAAAGAGAATGTGGTTGCAGATGCTTTAAGCAGGAAAGGTCTGGAGAAGTTGATGCAGATAACAACTCAGGAGGATCTCATTTCACCAATGACAAAGCTAGAGCTGGAAATCAAATTTCCACAGGAATCTGACGAACGCCTATTCCAGTTAGAAGTCGGTCCAACTTTACTGGACAAGGTGAAGAACGCTCAGTTACAAGATGAAGAATGTGGGAAGATAAAAGAGATTATGGTTAACGGTAGTGATACGAAATACAAGACTGATACCGAAGGATTACTATGGTACGAGGGAACAATATGGGTCCCAGCAACACCAGAGCTGAAAGATAAAATCTTGACCGAAGCCCATAGCTCAAAATATTCAATTCATCCAGGAAGCACGAAGATGTATCAAGATTTACGCCGACATTTTTGGTGGCCGAATATGAAAAGGGATGTTGCAGAATACGTGGCGAAATGTATTACATGTCAAAGAGTAAAAGCCGAACATCAAAGACCCAGCGGATTACTTTAACCGTTGGAAATATTGGAATGGAAGTGGGAGCACATCACGATGGATTTTGTTGTGGGTCTTCCAACTACTTAGAGAGGATGCGATGCGATTTGGGTGATAGTGGACAGACTGACGAAATCAGGGGACTTTTTACCAATAAAGTTTAGGTTCAATCTTGATCAGTTAGCAAGATTGTACATGAAGGAGATTGTTTTGAGACATGAAGTGTGTGACGGCCCCCGAATACGAGGTCCCGAATCATCGCAGATCCGGTTCGATCATTCAATATAACTATTACTATTTGCGAAAGATATAAACATAAATTGTTTATACAATACATTACACACTATTCCCTAAGGTCGAGTAACCTTAACTTATACACAATTCATAAACTATCTAACATAATACATTATTAACAAACTATACTATTATAAATTAGCTGCACATTTTATTCCAAGCTGAACTTGGCATTATTCTTTTCATGTATCCAAACGTATTCGTCTTATCTGCAATGTTTTATCATGACATAGCAAGGGTGAGCACGAAAGTTGCCCAGCAAGTTTAAGTTCAATAATATAACGATATATTATGATTGAAAGAGTCTAAATGATAAGCTGGCTATAATTCAACAATATAATTGTGAACTAGCAGGAACAAATTTATGACTGAACAAGTATTATACATGAACAAATATATCTAAACCAACTGGTAATGAAGGTGATCAGCCTTTCATACCTAACTTATACATGCAATATGTACAAAGTACAATTCATGGCAACCAGCAACGATTAACCATAAGCTTATCCGAATGAAACAACTCTTAGTAGAGTTAAGTAAAAACAAACTTGTCTGAACCGTTGATTACTGCTACGCAATTTATATCGCTTTATTCGAAGGCCTAATATTAGTAATATAGATCTCCAATATTAGAATAATATCATCACCATATAATACTATAATATATATATACGCATGCAGAATAACCTAAACACATTACACATAACACATAACCCTATCAGTCTACAACACACATATGACTCGGCATCAAGTCAAACTTTTGCAGTCTGAGTTGAACCCGACACAAATCTGACATCACGACGGTCTAGTCGGAATTTTATCGAGTCTAAGTTCAATTAAACTCTGTATAAACTCTTAACAATTAACTTAAATAATTTCAAAAATGATTACGAGTCTACATTTTTTTTCAAAAGCACATAGTGCGTATTTAGCTTGATGTCAATCATTTTGAAGTGCAACATAGCTAGGAGTTTCGGAAAACTTATGTCTCCACTAATTTTCATTTTCTTAACAATCTATATGTTCCTATAATCCTCAATACTCCATTTATAAATAACTATACCTAGTTCATAAAACCATAATTATGAGTCCATAAATTGCCACAATCATATGAGTTTAAGAACTTATCCTAGTCTGACCTTTGGCGTCCGTTCGCTGAGGGGTTCATAAACATTTCATATAACTATGAGTCAAGTACGTCACATAAGTATGAGTTTTAAGAACTCGTACTTAACCTTATATCCTCTACCTATGACCTATCTATATGTTCTATACATGAGAAAGGAATCACCCTCTTAACATGCATATAACAAATAGCGCGACACAAACATTTCAATGATTATCATTGTCAGAACTAAGTAGTTGTTATACCAAGTATAATTCCCCACCCACACAATGAATCATACAACTCAGCTGCTGACATGAATCCTGAATTGAATCCCCACCTAAAATAACACCCTTCTCAATACGAATTTCATTCAACTCGTATTCATAATCCTTTCCTGAAACTGTACCAATTCATAGTACAACTGACACCCAGCAATCTTGCTGTAAACTGTTCAATCATTCGATTGATCCTTCTCCCTTCTATCACCTTATCAGATCACAGGGTGATCTCATTGTATATATTACGATTCATTTCTATATCTTAATCGTTTTGTTTTACGATCTCCTATCACTGTACTTTTAGTCTTTTAGACTCTATCTATTCATCACTACTATTCAACTTTATTATCAGAGTTAGGGAACTCTGTATCTTTTAACTCGCCGAGATTAGTCTTTGAATCTTACCGACCGACTAACTCTATTTGAGTTAGTACTTATCATAATCACTGCTGTTATTAGTCTCAAGTATTCCTACCTAAGGTTCATAACCTACAGCTTTGATACCAACTGTGACGGCCCCCGAATCCGAGGTCCCGAATCACCACGGATCAGGTTCGATCATACAACTATTACTATTTGCGAAAGATATAAACATAAATTATTTATACAATACATTACACATTATTCCCCAAGGTCGAGTAACCTTAACTTTTACACAATTCATAAATTATCTAACATAATACATTATGAACAAATTATACTATTACAAATTAGCTGCACATTTTATCCCAAGCTGAACTTAGCATTATTCTTTTCCTGTTTCCAAACGCATTCGCCTTATCTGCAATATTTTATCATCATATAGCAAGGGTGAGCATGAAAGTTGCCCAGCAAGTTTAAGTTCAATAATATAACGATATATCATGATTGAAAGAGTCTGAATGATAAGCTGGCTATAATTCAACAATATAATTGTGAACTAGCAGGAACAAATTTATGACTGAACAAGTATTATACATGAACAAATATATCTGAATCAACTAGTAATGAAGGTGATCAGCCTTTCAAACCTGACTTATACATGCAATATGTACAAAGTACAATTCATGGCAACCAGCAATGATTAACCATAAGCTTATCCGAATAAAATAACTCTTAGTAGAGTTAAGTAAAAACAAACTTGCCTGAACTGTTGATTACCGCTACGCAATTTATATCACTTTATCCGACGACCTAATATTAGTAATATAGATCTCCAATATTAGAATAATATTATCACCATATAATACTATAATATATATATATATATATATATATATATATATATATATATATATATATATTTATACAGAATAACCTAAACACATTACACATAACCCTATTAGTCTACAACACACATAGGACTCGGCATCAAGTCAAACTTTTGCAGTCTGAGTTGAACCCGACACAAATCTGACATCCTGACGGTCTAGTCCAAATTTTATCGAGTCTAAGTTTAATTAAACTCTGTATAAACGCTTAAAAATTAACTTAAATTATTTATTAACAGTTGAAATAATTTTCATAAGCTCGTAATAATTTTCAAATAATTATTACTATTTATCTTGATTTTTCAATCATTAAAATTGTATTTATATAATATAAATAACACTTAATTCTTTTATCATTAATATTTATTTATTATCAAATATTAATGAAATATATGTCATAATATTATAATATATTTATAATATCACAAAGTATTTTTAATACTTTAAAATCACCTTTATATAATTTTTAAACAATTGAATTCATTATCCAATAATTGCTTTTAATATTAAAATATTAATATTTTCATGACAAAATATCAAAAGTTATATTTTATAACTTAAAATATTTTTCTAACACTTAAATCATTTTTACATAATTTATAAAGCATTAATTCTATTTTTCCTTAATTTATTTAATATAGTTATTAAATAAACTAATTATCATTAATATTGATTAAGTAATGAATTTCATCACAAAATATTAAAAGTCACTTAAAATATTTTATTATAACATATTATTATTTTTCATTATTTTTCATGTATTTAAATTATTTTTAAATAATTTATTTAATATTATAATTAAATAAATTAAATACCAATTATATTCAAAAATATTAAATATTTATGAAATATACTTAAAATAATTAAAAATTATTTTTCAGAATTCATTTTTTATTTTTAATAATTAAAAACTATTTTTTTCTATTTATTTACTTAAAATAATCAATTTCTTAAACTAACTGTCGCTAAAGGGCCTTATAGCGACAGACCCGTCGCTATAGGTGTTCTTGAAGAAACCCAGAATTTCTTGTCTGTAGCTAAGGTGTCTACTTTGACCGAGTATATGCATTTGATCTTAATGATTCTGGGTCATACATATGACGCCCCCAAAACAGGTATACAACACTCATTCTGAGTCGCCAAATACATGGTACATAAAGCGAACTACAACTTCAATAATATAAATGTCGTGTGAAATACGACAATACATATTGTGAGTTTAAATACAAATATTGTCTTCTAGACAATATCCACACGTAAATAAGTCCTCATTACAATTATTCAAACACTATTTTACAGAAATAGTGAGGACTGCTAACACATCTTTCTAGAAACCTCACTCCATACCCCGACTCGATCCTGCTATGTTCTCACCTCCTGAGAAGAAAAATGGAACAAAAAGAAAAAGGGTGAGCTCAACTAGCCCAGTAAAGAATATTATGACTAAGATAACATACAACAAATTATCGTTAGTCTTCAACAGGGAAAAATCTGATAGAATACAATAGACAACAAGTTTTAGATCAACAACTACAGCGGAAATAGCAATCCATTAGAAGAGTCACGTAGAGGATGAATTCTACTATCTTCTAATATTTAAGAGTCCATCATCAATATTTTATCCATGTAACAACAATCAATATACATCTTTAATCATCTTTGCACTACAGGCCAAAGATATTCATTTATATCACCGGTTGGTCATGTTCATCTCAACACTTGTTCATCTTTGCACTACAGGCCAAAGATATTCATCAGTAATCATTTATCTTTATACTACAGGCCAAAGATATTCAATAATACCATCATTAAGGACTGAGGATGATGGAAAATATTTTTAAGAACGAATCCAGTGAGATAGAAGGACAAATATTAGGGATTCGTATAACAGTTTTATCCAAATCAAATAATACTCCATAATAACAAATTTTGAAGCAGAATTCAAAAATAACGATCAAAACATGGATACAATCAAAGATAGTAGCCAAAATAGACATCTTGGACAAAAAGAAAAATTTTCATTTTTCAATGAATAGTACCGTATTCGTGAATAATGTCGTATACGTGAATAGTGCCGTATACGTGAATAGTAACCCCGACACAACAAGTTCCAAATTTGATAAAAAGTTCAACCAATATTTTGGCATAATGATATTGAAGAAAATAATATCATTTGCGAAAGAAATAACATCCCTTACCTCAAAATAACCGTACTTCTGACTGAATTTCGGTATAGTGCTGATAGAAACTCGCACCGTATAGCAACACTCAAAGTATACTCACAAGAATACGCTCGATAATATAGAAAGAGAAAGAGAGAAAACTTTGTTTCTGGTATGATTTTTAATTCTAACTTAGCCCTCTATTTATAGGAAAATGCTAGAACGCCAAAGGAGACTAAATTAATAAAATATTAATATTTACCAAATATTCAAGCCCACCACCAAGGAATCTGATTTTAGCATTTCCCACATGTCCACCTTCTAGAAAAAAATAAAAAAAAACGTTTTTGAAATAAAAAAATAATTAAACTTTCAAAAATCAATTATTTCGGAACTCCAGAACTTCAATAATTCACAATAAATAGTCTCTTTGTCAGAAAATTCGAATCTCGCGAGTTTTTATAGGAATTTCAATTCTCTACAACTTTGCAGAAGAAAATTTTTCCAAATTCCAAAAAGAAATTATCCGAAATCCACAAACGGATGATTTTCAATTCTTCCAGTCCGACAAAATACTGATAAAACACCTCAGCATTAATTCCTTCAATTATATCCACATAAAATAATATATTCATCAATTATATCCACATCAAATAAATATTTCCTTATCATATGAATCAATAATTAATTATTCTTAAATAATATTACAGAATCACAATTATGACAACCAGGCCGTTCCCAGGAAAGAGGGGGCTTTCCAATAAGGATTTCTCCTTACTAGCGCGCAATTAGATGACCAAATCTCTCCTTGACAGAACTTTCTAGACATTTCCAATAATGCTATCTAATAATATTATTCAAATAATATTAATTATTGATCTGATAATGAGAAATACTGTGCAGTGACAATTATTAAAACAATAATATAAACTAACAATGCAGCAATTATTGAATCAATATAATAGAATAATGAACAGTAACTACTGTAACAATTATTGAGTAGTGCCTTCTTACGTACGAATCAATAATTCAACAATACTGTGCAATACCGTGTGCTACTGTGCAACCACACGTATCACTGTATTTTAACCACCAGGTAACCCAACAGTGTTAACGGTAACAATTTACGCCGTTATTTATAAAACTCAATCTTTGTCATTTTCTTTCATCCCACCATTTTCTGGTGTGGGGCCCACAAATGGATGCGCCGTCGTACGAATATTCCCCGACAAAAAGAATATTCCACGACCAAACGAATATTCTCCGACAACAATGATTATTTTATAACCACTTGTTTATTTTGCAAAATTTTCACATTTCACCCATAACCAAAGCATTATATCAAATTAACCCTTATTAATTTAGAATAATGAATAAAGGAAAATTTGATTTTATTTATAATAAGTTGGGGTCTTACAACCTCCCCTCCTTATGAAATTTTGTCCTCGAAATTGACGTACGTACCTGGTGTATTGAAAAGATGAGTGTACCTCGCTTTCATTTCCGATTCCAACTCCCATGTCATATCCTCAATTGCATGGTTTCTCCACAAAACCTTAACTTATGGTATAATCTTGATGCGTAGGACATGTTCTTTCCTATCCAAGATCTTTACAGGTACCTCCTCGTATGTTAAATCTTCGGCTATCTCGTCTGGTTCTAACTCAATATTATGGTTCGGGTCTTTCACATATTTACGAAGCATAGATACGTGAAAAACATTATGAACATGAGACATACTTGGAGGTAACGCGAGTCTATAGGCTACATTTCCTATTCAGTCAAGAATCTCAAATGGACCAACAAATCTTGGATTGAGCTTTCCTCTGTTTCCAAATCTTGTAACTCCTTTCCATGGAGCAACACGTAACAGTACATGATCCCCAATATTAAACTCCACGTCCTTTCTATGAAGATCAGCATAACTCTTTTGTCGATCTTGTGAAGTTTGAATACGTTGTCGAATTATTTGGATCTTTTCTGTAGTCATGCGTACTAATTCTGGTCCCAACAATGTTGCTTCTCCCACCTCGTCCCAGCATACTGGTGATCGACACTTTCGTCCATATAATGCCTCAAATGGAGCCATGCCTATACTTGATTGATAACTGTTGTTGTAGGAGAATTCCACCAGTGGCAAGTACTTATCCCAACTTCCTTTAAAATCTAGGACACAAAGTCTTAATAGATCTTTGAAGGTTTGAATAGTCCTCTCTGATTGTCCGTCCGTTTGAGGATGGTATGCCGAACTGAATCGTAAATCTGTGCCCATAGCTTTTTGCAAGCTAACCCAAAATCGTGAAGTGAATCTTGGGTCACGATCCGAAACTATGGATACTTGCATGCCATGCAATCTCACAATCTCATTCACGTACATATGAGCAAGACGTTCAAGGGAATAAGTCTCACGTATCGGCAAGAAATGGGCAGACTTGGTTAATATATCAACAATAACCTAAATCGCATCTATACCTTGAGAAACCTTGGGAAGACCCGTAACGAAATCTATAGTAATGTGTTCCCACTTCCATTCCGGAATCTCAAGTGGTTGTAATGGACCTTTTGGTATTTGATGCTCCGCCTTTACACGTTGACAAGTTAAACACCTCGAGATAAACTCCGTGATCTCTCTCTTCATATTATTCCACCAAAATGTGTGTCGAATATCATGGTATATTTTGGTACTCCCAGGATGGATTGTAAACGGGGTGTTGTGTGCCTCCATCATGATTCTATGCTTCAAGTCAGAATCATTAGGAACGCAAAGTCTAAAGTTGACTCGAAGTATTCCTTCTTCATCAATTCTTGTTTCTGGAATAGCACCTTCTTGCACTTTCTTCTTCATTTGTATCAGCCCCAAGTCCGTAGCTTGAGCAGCTTTAACTTTATCAATTAAAGTCGGTTCTACTCATATATTCGCCATCATCATGTGGGTCCCTGGAGTCTTCAATTCTATCTCCATCCTTTGCAAGTCATACAAAATGGGCCTTTGCGTTGACAATATTGCACTCGTACTCGCATATGATCTTCTACTCAATGCGTCAGCTACTACGTTCGCTTTTCCAGGATGATATTGAATAGTGTGATCGTAATCTTTTAACAGCTCAAGCCAACGTCGTTGCCGCATGTTGAGTTCTTTTTGGGTGAAGAAATATTTGAGGCTTTTATGGTCCGTATAAATCTCCACTTTCTCCCCGTACAAGTAGTGTCTCCATATCTTCAACGCGAATACGACTGTTGCCAACTCCAGATCATGAGTAGAATAATTCCTCTCATATTCTTTGAGTTGTCGTGAGGCATAGGCTATGACTTTCCCATGTTGCATGAGAACACATCCTAACCCCTTGCCAGAAGCATCGCTGTAGATAACAAATCCATCCGAACCAGATGGTATTGTTAGAACAGGTGCCAAAATGAGTCTCCTCTTGAGCTCTTGGAAGCTCTTCTCGCATTCATCGCTCCATACAAATTTTGCATCCTTCCGAGTCAGCTGAGTTAACAAGTAGCGATTCAAGAAAATCCTTCCACGAATCTCCGATAATAACCAGCTAAGCCCAGAAAGCTACGCACTTCGGTCACCGACTTTGGCTGCTCCCAACTTTGTATTGCTTCAATCTTCGTCGGGTCCACAGATACTCCATGTTTTGACACCACGTGCCCAAAGAATGCTACTTCCTCAAGCCAGAACTCGCATTTCTTTAGCTTGGCATAAATCTTGTGTTCACGAAGTCTTTGAAGTACTAGCTTCAAATGGTGCTCATGATCTTTACGGCTTTTAGAATAGATGAGGATGTCATCAATAAAGACAACAACGAATTGATCCAAATATTCCTTGAATACTCGGTTCATCATGTCCATGAAAGCAGCTGGAGCATTAGTCAATCCAAAAGACATGACTAAGAATTCAGAATGCCCGTACCGAGTTCTGAAGGCAGTCTTAGGAATATCCTCAGTTTTAATCTTCAGCTGATGATATCCAGAACGAAGATCGATCTTTGAAAAGAATTGTGCTCCTTGCAACTGGTCAAACAGGTCATCAATGCGAGGTAGTGGATACATATTCTTGATGGTGACATGGTTTAATTCTCGGTAGTCAATACAAAGTCGCATACTCCCGTCTTTTTTCTTTACGAATAAAACTGGAGCACCCCAAGGAGATGTACTAGGACGAATGAAACCGATGTCTAACAATTCCTGTAGTTGGACTTTTAACTCCTGAAGTTCTATAGGAGCCATTCGATATAGGGTTCTAGAAATGGGTTTTGTACCCGGTTCAAGATCAATAAAGAATTCAACTTCACGTTCTGGGGGTAGACCGGGAAGTTCTTCGGGAAATACATCAGGAAATTCTCTAACCACAGAAATATTATTCAAATCTGACTTGTCTTTATTCAAATCCATAACATGGGCTAAGAAAGCATGGCATCCGCTTTTCAATAAACGAATAGCTTTGTGGCTTGATATGACATTGACTGATTTTAGTGGTTTAGTAGTTTGAATTCGTATGACAGGTTGGTTAGGAATATGAAAACTAACAACCTTACGAAAACAATCAATTTTGGCATGTTGAGTGGTTAACCAATCAATTCCTAAATTCACATCAAAAGCAAGTATCTTTAAAGAGATAAGATCCACAGGTAATGTGATAGTGCCAACTTGGATCATGCAAGATTTATAAACTGTAGATGTAACGAAGGTTTCAGCCAACGAAGTTTTAACAGATAAATCAAAATCTAATTTCTCCGGAGTCAAGTTTAAACGTTGAGCACAAGCAGGAGAGATAAAAGAATGGGTAGAACCGGTATCTAGTAAGGTATAAACTTTGCAAGAATTCAAGATTAGCTTACCCGTGATCACTTCGTTTGGGTTCCTCAAGTTTTGGCCAGTCACGACAAACGCTCTTTCAGGAACCGCTGATTTTGACTTATCCGGGACAGCCCTTGGAATCACCACTCCCACTGAACTTTGTTTCGCTATAGTACAATCTCGAGCGATGTGGCCTTCCTTTCCACAGTTGTAACATACCTTGGATTGTTGTGGACAGTTTGGGCTGATATGTCCCTCCTTCTTGCATTTGTAATAACTAACTGGCGGTCGTTCTCCTCCCCTAGAATTTGTTGTTAGTGCTGGTGCTGCTGCTGATGTCTTTCTGTCGTTGTTGAATCTTCTCTTTCTGAAATTTCCACTTGAGTCACCACTTTTATTATCATGGCCACGATTACCACCTGAGTGGTTACCGCCTTTGTCCGTATTCTTCCTTCCTCGCTGGTTATCATCGTTCTGATGACTGCTGTCACCGATATGACCCTGGTTGTGGTCCTTCGGTTGAGTATACTCACTATCTTGCTCTAACAACTGAGCCCTATTTACAACATCTAAATATAAAGAAAATTTATGAGATATAAGGTATTAACGAATCTCGGGTTTTAGACCTCTCAGAAACATTCGCGTCATACGTTCCTCATTCTCTACCAAATGAGGTGCAAACCTGGACAACTCTGCGAACTTTGCCTCGTATTGAGACACCGTCATGTTATTCTGTTCGAGTCTAATAAACTCTACCTCTTTCATATGATGAATACTTTCAGGAAAGTACTTGTCATTGAAAAGTTTCTGAAATCTTTCCCAAGACATGAAGACAGTGCTGAGAAGACAACATCAACAATGGGGGAGCAGTTATCTGTTAAGGAACAACAGTGCTGAGATATACTATGAAAAGTTGTACCAGCTAAAGAGTCCCAAAACTTTGTGGCTGATGAACCAAATGAAGATCCATAGTCAGTATGAACGTCTCAAAATGTTCTACTGATAACCCTTCAGCCACATAATCCATAATCGTGAAGTTCCTACGATCAAACACATGATCGTAGTGTAAGAGCAGAAGCACACCACGATTTCAGCAATGCAGATATCCAGAACTGGTAGAAAGACCTCCCCGTCAGAAAAGGTCTAATGAGATGTCATTGAAAATTACAGCATTAGTATTGCATCTGGAAAGCGCCTCAGGGACAAACCTGACTCTTAGCTAACTCTAAGAGGTTGGACCTTCCTGAGCTACCTTATCCCAGAAGGAATGCTTGATCTAATTCATCTCAAAAGAACCAAGTCAGTCAACGATCGTAGAGTTGAACTTGAAGAGGACTAAACGATTGTGGTACAAACTTAAAGATCATAATGCTATCTAAACGATCATAGTGCAACCTCAGCGACAAAAGAAGACAACTCAACGATCTTAGTCCTACCAAAGGATATTCCAGTTCACAAAGAGCATGAAGAATGAGACATCTGCTAAGCCATTCAAGTTGAGGAGATAAGTTCGAATACATCAGTGATTGAGCTATGCTGCATCGAAGTAAGGAGGAATGACAAAGCCATCCACTGCAGCATCTCTTAGAAGTTGATCGTTGAGTCAACAAAGGAAATCGTAGAGTCTATAGCTGCCACATCATGCCACTCTACGAATCAAAAGGTCAACGGTCAAAGCCACGTCAATTAAATGTCCACTCTTCAAATAACTGAAAAGTTGTGGGTAATTACAGCTCATTACTGGGCAACATGCAACCAATGGACAGTTGACACATCACTGAGTATGCAGAGTTAGAAGGAACTGCCATAAAGATGATTTCAAATCTGTAGACGGTTACCAAAATATATCGAACCTTTCTCCCTCCCATTTTCAAAACCCCAGAAAGCTTTTCAAGAGCAAAATCAGTTAACCCTCCAGAGCCTTACCAAATCTCAATTAGCCATCTCGCATAAATCTCTCTAAATCAAACACCCACAGTCTTCGAACGATTCAAATGGTGAACTGGCAAGTTATCACCGTCATTCAGCTTGGAACCAAACCGTTTAAGAAATCTGAGAAGAATTTCAGGGACATACTTAGACTCGTAAAGGAAGCTGGGTTTTCAGAATGTCTCGAGGCGAGTACTCGTGTGTACATTGACCTAGTTAAAGAGTTCTACTCAAACATCTCCATAAACTCTGGAACTCTATCTACCAAGGTTAAAGGTCAAATTCTGAAGCTGAAATCTTCTGACCTTAATCAATGCCTAGGTTTCCCTAGCCAAGGGTTGAAGAACCTTGAAGATGTCAACATTGAGAAAGCGAAGGAGTTGATGGGATACCAAAGAAACCCTAGCTTCAAAGACATGAAGAAGAAGGAGTTTCCTGAAGAGTATGAGTTCCTTGCTGAAATTGTAGAAAAGTGCATACTGTGTAAAAACAATGCACATGATACGGTGATTGATCAACAACTGAAGATAATGTCAGCTATAGTTCTGAAGACACAAATTGACTTTGGAGCCATTTTGTTTGATCAAATCTCTAAGTGGGTAGAGAAGGCTGAGAAGAAGGCGCTGACCAAGATATTTCATGGGAGGTTGCTGAGTATCATTCTGAAGAAGAAACTAGGAGAGAAAATCAAGGATGATGAGGGAGAAGACTTGAATGTGCACAAGGTGATGTCTCCACAGTTATTTGAGAACTGGAAGAAGAACCCTAAGGAAAAAAAAAGGCTGACAGCTGGGAGCAGCAGTAGAGCCTCTGCAAAGAAGAGGAAGATAGTAAAGACAGAGAGCTCTGAGTCCAGTGACTCTGCAGCAGCTGAAATCACGCCAGCTAGGAAGAAATCAAAAGTGGTGAAGAAAGTTGGTAATGCTAAGAAAGCCCAGGCCCCACCAAGGAGAGTTTCCTCCATGAACAAGGATAAAGAAGAAAAGGCCCAAATTGCTGAAACCACAAAAAGAAGAAGAAGCAGGTTGCTTCAAGGGCCAGTCAGCAAGAAAGCCAAGGTGGATGACAAACCAGCCTTAGCTTCTCAAATCAATACATCTGCTAAAGAAAGGGACGTAGAGTCAGCAGAAGAGAAAGAAACTAAAAATGTGGTCCAGTCCCCATAGTCAGCTTCCAGCAATGAGAATGAAGCTGATGTGATGAAAGAAAGTGCAGAAATTGCTGATGAAGAAAAGTGCTCAAGCCCCATGGCCAATTCTCAGAGAAGCCACTCTGATGATGAAAAAGAAATTCAAAGTGACCAAAGCGCATCCCCAAATTCCACTGCCCCAATGAGCCCAGAGAATGGGTCAGAAAATGATGTTCAAGAAGAAGAAGAGAATGTCCCCTCAAATCCAGAAAGCTCTCATGATGGCTCAAAAAGTGATGAGTCCAAGAAAGAAGAATATGCCCCTGCAAGTGCTGTGCTCCAAAGAAGTATGTCTATTGAGCAAGAGGAGTCAAAGCCTGAAGAAGAAGAAGAAGAAGATTCAGTGTCTCCAATAATTGAACCTCCACGAAGAAAGAGAAGCTACAGCCTACAAGCCCAGTTTGCCTCCAAAAGGAACAGTGGCCAATCAAATGCCATCATCGACTTAAGTGATGATGAGTCTATATCCCCAATAGAAAGTGCTGAAGATGAAGCCAGCAGTGAAGAAGAAAAATCTGAGGAAATACTTGCTGAAGAAGGTTCTGATAATGAAACTTAGCAAAAAGGATTTTCTATTGAAGATGATTAAGAAGGTTCTGAACATGAAATGCAGCAAGAAGACCTCTCTGCTGAAGCTGATCTAAACGGTTCTGGTTCTGAGAAGGAAGAAGCAGGAAATGATTCCAACTCTGAAGATCAAGAATCAGAAAACTCAGAGCTTCACCCTGTTCTCTCACCTGCAAGATTTACCAAGAAAATTGTGGTAGAAGCTCCCAATGAACCATCAGAAACTCCTCCTGACAGATGGGAAAACCATGGAGGTGAACAGCTCAGAGTAACAAGAATGACTAACGTGTCAACGAGTCAAGGCAGAGCATCAAGTACCAAAAGGTCCATTACAACTACTTGAAATTCTAGAATGGAAGTGGGAACACATTACCATGGATTTCGTTACTGGTCTTCCCAAAGTTTCTCAAGGCATAGATACGCTTTGGGTCATTGTTGATAGATTGACCAAGTCTGCTCATTTCTTACTGATACGAGAAACTTATACACTTGAACGTCTTATTCGTATGTACATAAACGAGGTTGTAAGATTGCATGGTATGCCAGTATCCATAGTTTCTGATCGAGATCCAAGATTCACTTCGCGATTTTGGGTTAGTTTGCAAAAAGTTATGGGCACAGATTTATGATTTAGCTAGGCATATCATCCTCAGACGGACGGACAGTCGAAGAGGACTATTCAAACTCTTGAAGATCTATTAAGACTTTGTGTCCTTGATTTCAAGGGAAGTTGGGACAAGTTCTTACCATTGGTGGAGTTTTCCTACAACAACAGTTATCAAGCAAGTATTGGCATGGCTCCATTCGAAGCATTGTATGGAAGAAAGTGTCGTTCTCCAGTATGCTGGGTTGACGTGGGTGAAGCAACGTTGTTGGGACCGGAGTTGGTATGTATGACTACAGAAAAGATTCAAACGATCCGGCAACGTATAAAAACCTCACAAGATCGACAAAAGAGTTATGCTGATCTTCATCGAAAGGACGTGGAATTCGATATAGGAGATCATGTGTTGTTACGTGTTGCTCCATGGAAAGGGGTTACGAGATTTGGAAAGAGTGGAAAGCTCAATCCTCGATTTATCGGCCCATTTTTAATCCTTGATCGAGTAGGAACTGTGGCCTATAGACTCTCTTTACCACCAAGTATGTCTCGTGTTCAAAACGTTTCTCACATATCTATGTTACGTAAATATATGGAAGACCTGAACCACATTATTGTGTTGGAACCAGATGAAATAGCGGAAGATTTAACGTATGAAGAGGTTCCTGTTAAAATCTTGGATAAGAAGGAACATATTCTACGTACCAAGGTTATACCTCAAGTCAAAGTTTTGTGGTGAAACCACGATGTTGAGGAAATGACTTGGGAGTTAGAATCTGAAATGAAATCAAGGTATCCTTACCTCTTCGACATACCAGGTACGTACCCTAATTTTGAGGGCGAAATTTCATAAGAATGGGAGATTGTAAAACCCAACTTTTTGAATAAAGATGAATTTTCTATAAATATTATTTTTGAATATTATGGAGTGAAATTGATATAATAGTTGTGGGTAATATTTATAAATTTTGCAAAGTATGTAAGTTGTTATATAATATTCGATTGGTCGGGAAATATTCGTTTTAACAAGGAATATTCGTACAACGGCACAATCATTGGTGGACCCCACAACGGAATTTTTGTCGGATTGAGAAAACAATAAAAATACTTTATAAAAATAACGACGGAAGTTTTACCGTTAACAGTTGAAACATCCAGTGTTAAAAGTACAGTAATACACGTGGTTTCATAGTAGCACACGGTATTAATTATTGATGCTTAAGTGATAAGTCACTCAGTTTTGTTGGTATTATTAATGTAATAATACAAAAAATCTTTTTATAAAATAGAATACTTTTATAAAGTTATTCTATAAATAGAATATATTATATTCTATTATGCATAGTGTTGCATAGTGTCTACATAGTATTTTGCATAGTAAAATCTTTTTATATAAAATAGAATACTTTTATAAAGCTATCTGTTTTATTAGACAATAAATAGAATATATTATATTTTATTATGCATAGTATTTGTATAGTGCTTGCATAGTGTTTGCATAGTAAAATCTTTTATAAAGTTATTCGTTTTATTAGATTAGAAATAGAATATATTATATTTTATTTTGCTTTAAATATGGACCGTCAGATTAAAGTAAATCAATCTCGACCGTTCATGAGTTAGTTACTATGTATTCCATTTTTCTATAAATAGAAGCTCATTCATTCATTATTTTCTTACGAATTCACTGAAACTCTAGAGAGATAAACTATAGAGAAAAAGAAAAAAGTATTCTTCTACTTCACTACTTATATATCCAGTACTCTACTTCTTAAGGTAGGGAATATTATTTGTTGTACTCGCAAGGGGTGTTATTCTTTTTTATTCATGAAGAGAACTATTGTTATTCCATTGCTTATTATTCTGTTGGAATAACCTGTATACGCGGTCTACCCTATACTTGATGACATTCTTCTATCGTTCCGTCTTTATTATTATTCCGTTGGAACATCCTGTTTGTGTGTTTTACACTGGACCTGGTTCTGTCTTATTATTATTCCGTTGGAACATCCTGTCTGTGTGTTTTACACCCGACCTGGTTCCGTCTTATTATTATTCTGTTGGAACATCCTGTCCGTGTATTTTACACCGGACCTGGTTCCGTCTTTATTATTCTGTTGGAACATTTTATCAGTGCAAATTTTGCCCGACCTGGTTCCATTATTTAGTATTCTGTTGGAATAACTTGTCTATGCGAAGTACCGCATGCATGGTAATTTCTTTTGTTATTCCATTCTTTATTATACTCAATTGGTTAAAGTTTTGACTTCTAAACTCAATGAAATTAGTTGAATATCCTTGATATTTGCGCTTCATCCAGTATCTTTTCATAGAAATATTCTTCTGATCATTCTTGAATTTTAGTCTACAAAGCAGTATCATGTTGACAATTTGGACATTAGTAGTTCTTGGACAAATTAATTCTTGAACTTGTTTTATTGAATTCTTATATCATTGTCATCATCCTCATGTTTATATTATGTTGAAAGTCATCTGTGGCCTGTAGTGCATAGATGGACTTGGTATGATTATGACCAGGGATTATTCGGTGTAATCATGACCGTAATGTTACAAATGATGTGGTAAAAGTCCTCATTGGCCTGTAGTGCATTGATGGACAGTTGTTGGCATGATCATGACCATTAATGAATACACAAATATTCTTGGCCCATAGTGCATGGATAATTGTGGTCGTGATACTAAAGAATATCTTTGGCCGTAGTGCAAGGGTGATTCGATGATGTGGAATATTTATTAAGCTGAGTCTCAGCGATAACAGTGATGAAAAACCTTTTAATCATAAAAGATAGTAGATTTTATTTTCTACTTGACTCTTTTAATAGATTTCTTGTTCCGTTGCAGTTAAACTTGATGTCTATTATATTTTATCAGTATAACATTGTTGGAGACTAATGATAATTTATTCTGCATTATCTTAGTCATAGTATTTCTTACTGGGCTAGTTGAGCTCACCCTTTCTTTCACTGTTCTCTTCAAGAAATGAGAATATAGCTGGGACGAGTCAGGGAACAGAGTGATGGTCCAGAGGATATCATTAGTAGTCCTCACTATTCTGTGAAATAGTGTGATAATAATTGTAATGAGGACTCCTTTTGAGTTTGTATAATCTCTAGTAGATAATATTTGTATTCAAACTCACAGTTTATGTTTTGTCGTATTGTACACGACGGTTGTATTAGTAAGTTGTATTTGAATTCTGTACCATGTATCTGGCGACCCGAGATGGGTGATGTATACCTAATTTTGGGGGCGTCACAGCAGAAATCGTAGAGTGTCAATATCTGATCTCGGGATCGTAGTGTCTGCACAGCCGAAGCTGAATCGTAGAGTGAAAAACTGTAAATCCAACAGAAGTGCTCACAATGCTAAGCCAGAATCATAGATCAGATACGGTTCTCAACGAATGAGCACTACCAGAATATCCAAAGATACGAAGCCTCTGGTTGGCACTGCAAAGATGCATTCCACAGTAAGGGAACCAGAGAACACTCAAAGAATGACATGCAGGCTAATAGAAGATCTCATCACAAACCCAATCAGCATTAAGATTGAGGTGTAAGGCCATTCGTGATGAAGTCTTCCACAAGGAGATCCAAAGAAGACTTCAGAAGCTGACTAAGGAAAGTCAGCTTATGCAGTAGCTATCAAGTGTACAGAAGACAACGATCTTGGAAGCAACCAAGATCATAGTATTTGCCAAACAAAGAAGGAACTGATGGAAGGTGAACCGAGATACTGGTCAGCCTCTGAAGAGCAAGGCTAAAGTGATTAAGTGCAGGGTCAGTTCATTGATGATAAGTGAACGGGAGATCACAAGGAGAAAGCAAGCTGGACGCGCCATAAATCTAAAGTGTCTTGATGTTCAGAAGGGGACTAGAGCAAAGAATTAGGCCATCAGTATCTAAGAACAGTCAAAGCAAACAGAAGTACTGAAGCACTGCACAATACAAGGAAGAGGTGTTCTACATTGAAGATCCAATCAACAATCTTCAGGATTGTAGTGTTAACTCTACTAGTCAACGAGCAACAATCAACAAGACACTACGATCAGGTCCTTGAAGAC
This sequence comes from Panax japonicus, assembly GCA_020205505.1. Taxonomy (NCBI): domain Eukaryota; kingdom Viridiplantae; phylum Streptophyta; class Magnoliopsida; order Apiales; family Araliaceae; genus Panax; species Panax japonicus. The sequence goes on from CM035113.1 coordinate 60,160,710, forward strand.
ATGCATCAGAATCGTAGAGTTCGAATACCTGAAGACTGAATCATTGGAAACGGTTCAATCTGAAGGGTAATATTCGGATAAGTGCTTATTGAGAGCGTTGATGCAAAAGGACAATCGCTGATCTAGAAAATAGAAGAAATAAAGTCTTCAACCTGCCCAAGATAGTAAAGTGATACATCTGAAAGGGTAGGTGAAACAGTAGACTGCAACGTCAGAAAAAGTATGACAAGTCACATCAAGCAGTCTACATCAAGCAACTTGAGATCTGTGAAGATATTTGAATAGCCTTCAATGGTTACTTTCCAACGGAAGGATTGGGAAGAAGTATAAATGGGAAAGAGCTTCAAAGATCAAAGGTTGCTGGAGTTGTGTATTTTAGAGAAAAGGTGGACTGATCCAACCTAGTGATAGTGAGTCCGAAGGCTCACTCTAAGATCCACCAAAAACACTTAGAAGTCAGATCAAGCAAGAAGTGGAAGTGTGAGTTTTACAATGTAGAAGTGAGAGTTCTACTACATGAAGAGTGTTCTGAACTGTCGAGAGAAAGAAGAGCATCATGACATCTGGATGTCCATCCTTGGAAGACTTTAAGTACAATAGAGAAGAGCCTACAGTCATCTTAGCAAGTCCATCATGAGAAGGCATCGAGTAGCAAGAAGGGAGATCACAAAAGCCATCTTGGTGACAAGCATTAGAAAGCTTCTAAGTACCTAATAGAAGAGCTTACAGTCATCTTAGAAGCCTCTCATGTACAGCCATCAAGTACCAAGGAGAATGATCTTCAAGGTAGTTCATCAAGGGGTAATCCGGAGTAGTTGAGCAACCTAAGAAGCTGAGCATCATGCAACACTCAACTGCTCTTCAAGGATGATCAAGCAAAGCGGCTAAGTATAGAAGATGTTCAGAGCATGAAGACATCTTAGTAGCTCAGCACCGACTCCAACAACAACAAAAAAACAACTCAACAAAGCCAGGGCCTGAGGGGTCTTTGTCCAGAGGGACTAAACAAAGCAGGGTCAAAGGGTCCTTGTCCAGAGGGACTAAACAAAACAGGGCCAAAGGGTTCTTGTCCGGAGGGACTAAACGAAGTTCCAAGCCTGCTAGGCTTGAAGAGTTCCTAGGGAACTAGAGGAGTTCCAAGGCTACTAGCCTTGAAGAGTTCTTAGTGAACTGAAGTCCCAAGGCTGCTGGCCTTGAAGGAATCATAATGATTCAGGGTGCTTCCCTTCCTTAGTGGAAATCCTGCTAGTTGAAAGCAGAAGAGTGGATTAGGAGCTTGAGTCTCTGAACCACTTAAAACCCCTTGTGTCTTTTATATTATGTCATTTACATTATGTACTATAACTGCTATAACTGCTATGTATGTTTTAACTGCTTACAACTAAACTTACTCTATGAATAATGTATGTATGATTATGGATATATCAATGAAGGGGATCTTTTACTTATTCCGATGTGCTTGAAAAGATTCTTATGTTTGTCATATACTTAAATATGAACAATACAACATAAACCAGAATAGTATTTGAAATAAAAAGGATCTATTCAACCCCCCCCTTTCTAGATCTATTATGCCCTCTAGGAACTAACACCATCATCTTGGTTATATCATACCATAACATGAAGATCTGGCCATCCCAACTTGACGTCAGACCTATTTTTAGAATTCTGGATTTTCCAGATTTAAAGGTACCTACTTTGCAAGTATTAATCTTGATGTGCAGGCTTTGTTAATGTGTTATAAAGGTTCATACTAGCAGTAGAGATATTAAAGAACAACTATATAGCATAAGCTCAGTCTATAAACAACATTAAATGAAGATCAGATCTGGTCAAACTACCTAACATGAACTGTTCTTCAACGAATTCTGGGTTTTCCAGAATTTGTCCAAGGCTATTGGTCAACGCATATTTGATTGCGATTAATTTTAATTATGTAATGGTTCTAGGTGTTCTAATGAGTTATATGTGTAGTTCACATACAGTCCACAATATAACAACAACAACAACTGGACCAAACGTATTAACAGTAGCAAGATCCATGACCTTGAACATCTTGTCAAAGAACTTCTGAAATTTTGGGCTACCCAAAATTTCATATCCGTGAACGGTCAACGCCTTTTGACCGTTAATATTTGGAGATCTAGACTTGCTATGGATGTGATTCCACTTCCAGTCTACTCTTTTCATATCAAAGAACAAATATATAACATATAACACAACTAAAACCAAACACAAGAAGATTTACGGGCTCTGACATATGGCTGTCAAGCCACAATTTCAACCTTTTTCCAGATTTCAAAAATCATCAAATCCGAGCATTTTGATGTTATGGATCTAGGATTTAACAACCCAGATCACTAAAAGACACCTTATTACACATCTTTAATCAATCAATTACAACTTTTAACATCCAATTGAAAGATTTCTAGTATTACGTTTTTATACCTTTTGAATGTCCAAATCTTGATTCTAACTTCTAATTGTTGTTCTTGGCTTGATAAGAGGCCAACATATCTTAACTTTCCTCTCTCTCTCTCTCTTGATTTTTGAAATGGATGAGAGAGAGTGGCTTGGCAATAATGAGAAGTAAAGTAGGATTTCTCTCTCCTAAATCTCTTATATTTGATTCAATGAATCCAAGTAAGGTAAGATGACACTCTAGGCCAGATTGTGTATTGATTTTCCAGCACATGGTCAATACCTAACAAGATGAGTCATGCAATTTCTAGAAAAACTTTAAACTTACAAGTAAGGGCATTTTAGTCTTTTTGAATAACATTTTAATGGCATTCTTGTCAATTACCCAAACCCATAGGGGTTGGGTTAGAGTTTAGGGTTTGACCCCTTTAGGTTTAGGGTTTAACCCTTAACTTGCAAATTTTTAATTTCTAAGATTTCCAAAATTCAATTTTAAAAAAAATAAAATTAATATTTCTAAATTATAATTAGAATTTTCTAATTATATTAAAATTTCCTAATCATAATTTAAGTCTTGCTAATTAAGATTAGTATCTCCTAATTAAAATTGCTAATTAAGATTAGTATCTCCTAATTAAAATTGCTAATTTAAGCAATTAGGGTTAAAATGGTCATTAGGGTTTATAACCCACGAATTAGGGTTTCTAATACAAAAATAATTTTCTAATTTAGAAATTAGATTTCGTAATTAGATTAGGTTTTCTAATTACTTAAAACTTGAAAATTAGGATTAATATTTCCTAATTAACCTTACAATTATTAAATTAACAATTAGGTTTTCCCTATTTATAAATTAGGGTTCATAATCCAGAAATTAGGGTTCTCTAAATTTAAAATTAGGGTTTGCTAATTAATTAAGTTTTACCCTAATTAATATTATAATTAATAGCACTTAAGCAATATAATAATTATTTAAGTTCCCATATTAGGGTTTCAATTCCCAAATTAGGGTTTCAGATTTCCGGAACTGAAATTAAAGTTTCTAGAATAACTTTCTAGGGTTTTATGTTAAACGCTAGGGTTTTCTAACCGAACGTTGACGTTCTTAATATGTACCTAGGGTTTGTTACAGATATCATTTATCTGATCAACCCTTGACCCTTAACCATATATTGTACACATAAACAACCATAATCACAAAATATATTCACGTATTCACTTAATCCTGAATAATTCACTTAAATCCTTCACAAAATTTTGAAATCCTTAAAATTCATTCTTAAAAACATTAAATGCATACACTAATTTTCTGGTTAATGAATTTGTGTCTTACGATGTTATATATGTTATTAGATATTTATAATTTGATAGTGGTCATCTAGAAACAAATTTTTAGAAATCAAATTCATGTATTTATCCTAAAGAAGAGGAATTTGGGTTTTGATTGTAATGTTTATTATGGTGTACTTTGGGACTAAAGTTGATGATGAATACATGATGGAAACATTAAATTGATGGATGATTGTTGTTCTCCTCTATTAAACGAAAACAACGCAACTTGAACGGATCGAATTGGTTAAGAAATGAATTCGTGATAAATGAATACACTCAGCATTTTGAAAATAGGAAAAACTAGTATAAACAAATTAGAATTAGTATAAACCAAGTCCCACATCAACTAAATTAAGAACTTTTCCCTTTCCTAAACCTATAAATAGAAGTGTTTGATCCTTTGTTTCATTCACCAACAATAAGGCCTCCAATTTTGAGAAAGGCTTTGTTGTGGGAGGACTTTTTATAAAGATCTTCTTAGTTAAATTTTGGTCGAGTACGTATTCAGTTTGTGGAATTCGTATTTTAGAGTATGTTTCTTATTTAATTTTTGGTAATGTTATTATTTTAAATATTGTATTTAGTTTGTTAGTTAAAGTTTGTATTTTGGAAGTTTAGTTGGTTTTGTTAGTAAACTAGTGTACTATGTTTATTTTGGCTGGTAATTGATTATGTAAATGAGTTCTAATGATTTTAATTAGAGATATGAAGCCTTAACATCATTCAAATGTAACCAAAACTCTCAAAATAAAAGATTTACAAAGAACCTTGTTGGGCAGTTTTTGGGACTGAGCTTGAGGACCATTTGTGCTTTTGATTTATGTCTAAAAGCTTAATTTAATGATTGTATGTTATATCCCTCTAAGTTCTGAAGATTTACTAACTTGAATGAACCAAAATGGAGTTAAAATGAATCTGTGGTGAAGATTTTAGTAAACCATGTCTAGAAATAAAAATTGAATGAACAGTGACTATAGTGTCAAATTTTGGAATAGCTATGTTTCCTGAAAAATTCTGAGTTTCTGGGTAGTTGTATTGCACTGAGTTATGAAGCCATAGGCTTTGGAATGACCTCACTACGACCTCGGATGAGGGAGTTACGGTGATTGGAAAGAAATGTGTCGAATTTGTCAAACTGAAAGTCAGCAGCGGGACGTGCTATTCGGGACACTGTTTCGATCAGTTAATGTTTCCACAAACTTTTGTGTTTTTGGTATGTTATATTAAACTGAATTAGCTATCCATAGACTTCGGAACAGACTAATTCTGACTTCGGAGCAAAGAGTTATGACCATTCAAAGTAGTCGCGTCAAAACTGTCTAACCAACTCAAGGCACTCACCTTGAACGAACTTTCCGGAATTTTGTGTTTTGAATTTGGAAATTGTCAAAGAATGAAAGTTGTAGCCTCGGAATTTAGCTTCGTGTGGGCTCAAGAATCGCTCGAAAATGTTTTGAAACGAATTAGTTATGACTGTTTTAGCGAGAGAGGGTAAAGCTAGGAAAAAAAATTGAAGACTGCTATGAACGTCAATTTTTGGCACGCTTTTTAGACTACTTAACAAACCCGAAATGAGATGTTAGTATATATTAAAAATAGTGTTGTATGCCATGAAAAATATACTAAAAAATGCCTTACGATTGGATAAGTAGATTGCAATCTATTAAGACGTGAAGTGGGTGTCAAGGTAAGGGGTTGCTACCTTGTGGCAGCAGCAGATAGCAGTAGCCATGGGTTGTTCAGCGTGTGATTTTTTCGTAACGCTTTTGGGTGGTTTTGTGGCTGTTTAACATGTAAAAAACACCGAGAGAGATGCATAGATATTATATAATGCTTATATATCGCAAAAACTTACTTTAAACGTAAAGAAAACGATAGAAATGTAATGTAAATGTAAGTTTTCATAACTATGCGAGCGTTATTCGAAAAATGATATTTAAACGTATATGTAACATAATGAAATGCGCAAATCCGTTTAAAATTATATTGATCCTAGTAATGTAAAATGAAGGAGATATAAATGGTTTATGTTTTGATACGTAAAGTATTTACATACTAAATCCATGAGAGAACCTTTTTGGGCGTAAAAAGGTTATAATGGACAAAAGTTTCTAAAGAAACATGGAATGGTTTTAATATAAGAACAAAATATTATAGTTAAATAAAATTAGTTTACATTGAGTACGTGAATTTTGTATGTGAAACTAATATGTACATGTATGTATCCTCAATTTGTGTAGGATCATCACAGCGCAGATAAGTTATAAACATTAAACAACATCTGAGGCAAGTTTTTCAGTTCTATTATATTTGTGGATTAAATGTGATTATGTAGTAAGTTACATACCATGCTTTATGAATTGTTAATGTCAAAATATGACCAAGTTAATTGGGTTATGGAACTCAATTTATATGTGATATGTGACAGCACATGCATGTTGTATAATGTAACTCAATAAATTAGAAATGTATAATGCATGAATTGTGTGTTATGTGAAACATGATAGACTGTTAAATTTGTTGGGCTGTCGAGCTCAACATTGCAAATAACCACTTTTGAAGGTTCAAGATTCAAGGTAAAGTTATGTGTTACTTGAAAGACATGAATCAGATGTGATTCTTGAAGATTTATATACTTTGGTTGTGTTATTATTATTTGAACCATGTTTAAGGTTTCGAATAATGTATTAATGTTGAATTGTAATATTGTTTTACGAATGTAAACTATTGTAGTAATAAAATGATTCTGATATATTTAGATGTAAAGGTTGAAGGTTTTGGGAACGAGGATAGTTTGTAATAGAAAATTTTAATTATTCTGCAAATTTCAATGGTTGTATTATCGTTTAATGATGTAAAATTAGAGGTTGAATGTATTATTAACGACCGAAGTTGAGAATTAAGTTGTATGAATTTTGGGGTCGTTACAGTTGGTATCAAAGTTGTAGGTTATAAACCTTAGGTAGGGGTACCTTAGGCTATAACCTTAAAGAAGGAAGGTGAAGATAATGAAAGAATAATCTCAAAAAGAGTTTGAACAATAACAAGTAATTTCAGAAATTTATAAAGAAGGGATTAAAACATGCGTGAGAAGATTCAAAGAAGAATCTCGCAGTTATAAGGAATATGAATGTGGGGTTACCCAACTCCAATAATAAGGATGTAAAGTTAGGAATAAAAGGTTATATTTAAGTATGGTACAATCGTACTCTTTAATAGTTGATGTATGGTATCTGGGCTAAACGAATCCTTCATAGAGCGGAGGTATATACAAACTAGCAACTCGGAACCTAGTTTGTTGGTTGTTTGTGGAAAACCACTCAGCGTACTATATTGAAACTAATAGAGACTCGATGTGTACCAAGTGTAGAAAATGGATACGTATGATGAAAATGTGGAACTCGAATGAAATGTGGAGCAATATAAATGAAGTTGGAAATTCTTAAAGGAAGAATTGTTATATAAACAAGAAAATTCAAAGAAGAAAAAGAGATATAAAGATAAGAAATGGGAGTTTCCTAACTCCAATAGCCAAGATAACGAATAATGTCGTAAATGAAAGGAAAGAAAGGGGATCGTAAAACAAAACGATCACGAGTTAACAAAAGATTTTTAAGAGAGATGATTATAGAATAAGATCACGACGTGATCAGTTTAAGTTATAAAAGAAAGATGATCTCTAATGCTTGAATGATTATAGCTTAATGCTATGAAGATGGTGAACTATGAAATAGTACGAGATAACTCACGAGGAGTTATAGATGATGTGATATGAGGAATTCGTACCGAGCAAAGAGAAAGTTAAGAGCAAGATAGAGTTAGGTGGGGTTTCAATTAAGAACTCTTGTGATGGCTGAGTTGTACAAATCTTTGTATGGGCGAGGGTTTTGTGCTTGCACTCAGTTTATCACATTGATAATCATTAGAATATTTGTGTCGCGTTATTTGCTATATGCCTGTTGAGAAGGTGATTCTTTTCTCATGTGTATAACCGATAGGTAGAGTATAGTTAGAGAATATTATAAGGTTAAGTGCGAGTTCTTAAAACTCATACTTATGGTATGTTCATGACTCATAATTATATAGTATGTTTTTGAACCCCTCAGCGTATGGACGTCTATGGTCTGACTTGGATAAGTTCTTAAACTCATATGATTGTGGCAAGTTCCTGAACTCATAACGTGTGGTAAGTTTGACGAACTGGGTATAGATAAGTGTGAATGGAGTATTGAGGATGATGGGAATAGATCGACCTATTAATCAATGGATCATTATAGAAAGTGGAGTTGATGATAGAAGCATAGGTATTCTAAATCTACTAGCTATACTAGACTTTCGAAATTTATTGACTTCGTGCTGATGTTTACACTTCTATTTTCTTGAAAAACATTGGATCAACTGATGGAACCAATGAGTTTTAACAACAATGCTATTATTCGTATGTCTATGCTAATTGCTTCAGCTAGACAAAAATGATTTGGAATATATTAAAATGTATTTTATATATCATCAATGTATCATGGAACCTGGTGCAGAGATGATAAAAATGATGGAGTCATCAATGCAGTATTACTTAGTGTTGGATGTGATCTAAGGATCGTCAGCCCACTATGGTATGATTTAGTATGATAAAATCACCAAATGACAGAATCCTCAACGGACTGTAAATACAGTGCGGTATCATGACGTCATAAAAAGATTTTTGAGATTTCTTTAAGATATGAGAATTCATATGTATGTATGTATATGTATATTTCGGTTGATGTCTGAATTGTTGTAGAGGTCTATGTTATTTTATTCAGCTATACGAATATTGAAAGATGTTCATGAAATTCAAGCGTTTATTGAAAAGTTATACCAAACCAAATTGTTTTGGTGCGGATTCAGATGTTGAAAAGCTGATGTGAACAACCCTATAAGGGGACATGTTTTCAGGGACAATGATTCCGAGCGTAACGCATATAATCGTTAAAAAACACTACGTTGCGGCCCAACGTAGTGGTATAATAGGTTGGCCACCTAGTGTACGTAAGGAAGGTCTTTCCAGTCTTTGTGATTGATAAACACTCTAGTTTGCAGTGTGAAGGATTGAGTTGAAGCATTAGTAAACCGAGAATAGAGTTCACGGTCTTGTGACCCCTCAGCATGATTTAGAATCTTTTAAATTTCTGAGTTATTAATACTACTTCCTAATTATTGAGCAATTATGGAAGATTCTTGCGATTCTAAAAGGCGAATGTGGTAAGGATGATATTCCTTAGAAAGAAGTAAGTCGTAAAATGCGACACTGAATGATGGATTTGTTGAATAAGTGAGAAAAGAAATTTTGAAATGAGAAGGAGATGAGTTATCAAAGAATAATGTAAAACTTTTGATAGAAAAGTTAATAATTATAGAAAGATCTTTGTGGAAAGAAAGTGGTTATAGAACCCAATGACTGGATAAAGTATTAACGTAAAATCTATTTTGATAGATTGAATGAATAAAGATTAATAGATAAAATTTCGAGGATGAAATTCTTAGAAGAAAGGGTGAATGTAATATTCCGAGTAAATTTTGAAAAGAGATTTGGTGAAAACCGAGTAAGGGAGGTTTCTTTGATTCCAAGGACGGAATCCTTATAAGGAGGGAAGGATGTGACAACTCGAATTTTTATAAGTTATTAAAATAAGAATTTAATAATTAAAATTCTTATTATGAGGTGTATATATTTGGAATTATATGATTTGGTGTGAAGAGAATTATATATTCATATGTTGGAGAATGTGAGATTTAATAGTTAATTAAACTATTAAAGAAATTAAATAATATTAGTTAATTTAATTAAGTTAAAATTATGTTATGAGATAATATAATTTTAATTATTATGCCTTGTGGACAATGGAAATTATTATGAGTTAAGTTTCATAAATAGTGTGAATAATTCACTTAATTAAAATAGTGAATTAATACAAGTATAATTGATTTAATAAAGTGAGAATGTAATATATTGCATGAAAATATAAATATTAGTATAATGCGAGTAAAATATTTATTAAGTACATTAAATATTTTAGTTGGAAGATTTATGGAATAAAATGAATATTTATGATATTAAATAAATATTTGATGAAAATTGTTATGGGATAGTTTATTTAAGTGTGATAAAATAGATGAGATTTATACGTATTTTATTACGCGAGTATAATTGTGATATTCTAATTTAATTAAATAGAGGAGTGAGAATTTGTTAAATAATGTTATGATTATAATGGTTGAATAGAAATTATAATTTTATTGATAATGTTAATTTTATTTCTTAAGGAATTAAAGGTACATAATCTAGTTTATATTTCTAGTTTATGTGTGTTGGGAGAATGCATATTATGATTTGATGTTTTAATGTATATGCTCATGATTATTTGTAAAGTTCTTTCCAAGTAAGATATGTATAAGGACTTAGTGATAGATCAAATTTGTTAGGATGATCTAAGATCTTAACGTGTATCATTCTGTAATAGAATGTATAGATAGAAATATCAAAGCTGTTAGGTTGATCTTGAGATGTAATAGATAGGGTTCGAAGAAATCATAGTGTATCATCTGATCAACATTGCAAAAGTCAAGTCAGAAACATAGAGCTTCAAAGATCGTAGTGTGTCTGCCTTGAAGGGATTCTTTGGAAATCGTAGAGTGGTCCCAACGTTTTCCGAGCCAACTCCATGATCGTAGTGTGCTGAAGGAAACATGGAGTTTACAAGTCAACGATCGTAGTGTGCTCTTAGGAACGTAGAGTCATTAACACAAGCAAGTAAAGATCGTAGTGTGCAAGGGTTTAAGAGAAATCGTAATGCTCTCCAAATGATAGCATCAGATCAAGCACCAAGGCAACAAGTCACTACGATCGGAATCGTAGAGTATCATGATCTGAATTGTAGAGCATCTGTCTTATGTCAGAAAACGTCGAGCCTCATGATTTGTGTAAAGGTAGATTTCAACATATGAGAAATGGATTCTAGACGCTGCAGTACTCATCAGTCCTAGAGTATATGAAATATCCTTAGTATGCAACAAAGAAGCATATTGAAGAAGCTAAGGATTGTACCATGGGTGAGAGGGACAAAACACCCTTGCAGGTGTTAGGTGAGAAAGCAGTCTGCTGTGTCAGTGGGCCACAATGCAGTTTTAGAAGATGTGAAGAAATGTCTCCATCAAAGATCATAAAAGTTAAATGTATTTAATGCCTCAACGGATGAATCTAACGGATAGTTTTCAAGATCACATATATGCAGATCAGACAGATGAGAGAGAACTAAGCAAGCATTCAACAAACAACGTGAAAATCTCTCTCAAGCTCAACTTTACGATCTGAGATATTACGTAGCTTGCTCAGCTACTCAGTTCTTTAGAACAAGTGTTTATACAGCAACTGAATAGCAACCTTCAAGAACACAACATTATCAACCAACTGAAGAAGAGTACCAAGTCTGGTGGACTTGAAGAGTTCATAGCGAACTGTAAGAAAGCCAAGTCTGCTGGACTTGAAGAGTTCAAGAGTGAACTAAGAAGTTCCTAGACTGCTGGTCTAGAAGGAATCTTTGTGATTCAGAAGTTGTAACTGACATCCTTAGTGGATATCCTACTCGTTGAGTAGAAGAGTGGACTAGGAGCTGTAAGTGCTCTAAACCACTTAAAAACGACTATGTCATTTACATTCATATCATAACTGCTATATCTGTTATAACTGCTATAATTGCCTCACCCTCATTACTCCATTGCTTGGTAAAGAAGATTAAAACAAACATTTATTCCGCTAAGTTTTAATCATTATCAAAGAACAATTTTAAAACGAAAAGATTTTTAAATATCTATTTAACCCCCCCCCCCCCCCCCGGTCTAGATAACTATTGTGCCAACTAGGAACTAACAATTGGTATCAGAGCAGGTTCTATTTTATAGCTTACAAGCTTTAGTTGATCCAATGGCACTCGTACCAAGAGAATCTAGGACCGGGGGAGGCAGCAAGCCACCAATGTGCAACAAGGATAAATTTGCTAACTGGAAAGTCAGGATGCAAGCGTACATGGACTCAATAGATGAAGATCTGTTTGAGACCATTCAAAATGAGCCCTATATACCAACAAAGCTTGCACCAACCAATGACGATCCAAACAGAGTCCAAGTCAAAGTTAAAGAAGAATGGACAGACACAGAGAAGAAAGCTGTCCAACTTGATAAGAAGGCTAAGAACATCCTGTTCGAATCCTTAGAGGACGATCTGTTTGAAAATGTTGTAAACAGCAAAATAGCTAAAGAAGTTTGGGAAGCTCTGCTGATCATGCATGAAGGAACTGAAAAAGTTAGAGAGAACAAACAATCTCTTCTAACACAGCAGTACGAAATGTTCGCTCATGTGTAAGGAGAAAATGTAACTGTCACCTATGAAAGATTAAATGTTCTGCTCAACTCTCTACGAGCATATGGAAAGGTTTATCCTAACAAAGATCTGACCATAAAATTCATGAGAGCCCTACCAAGCAGGTGGGATGCCAAGACCACTACAATAAAAGAGTCAAAGAATCTCAACAAAATGACAGTTCAACAACTATATGGAAATCTCTTGACATACGAACTGGAGCTGACCCAACGTGCTAAAACCTTATCAGAAGGAAGAAGGAAGGATAAGGGTGTTCCTCTCAAGGCAACTGAAAGTACATCAAAGGTCAACACTGAGATTGACTCAGAGGATGAAGACGATGATGATGACTTTGCTATGCTGGTAAAGAGACTAAGAAGGTTCATACGACAAGGCAGAATCAGCAAGCCCAAGAAGGTCAGCAATTACAGCAGTTAGGAGCAAATGAATGACCTATGCTACAATTACAAAAAGCCTGGCCACTTCATCGCCAACTGCAACAAACCTATCAAAGAAGAACTAAAGAAGAAAACACATGCAAAGAAGGAATACAAAGGAAACAAGAGGCCTCAGAAAAGAGACAAAGGCCTGGTAGCTGGAGGATAGTGGAGTGACTCAGATAATGAATCAAATGCTGACTTCGGAGATGAAGAAGAACCACATATGGCCAATCTGTGCTTAATGGCCAAACATGAAAAGGACAAACAAAGCATCAACATACATGATGTAAGTCTCGATGAGGTATTTGATTTCAACTCACCTGATGTATACATGAATGACTTAAGAACTGCACTGCATGGCATAACCACTGATCTACATCAATACATGAAGTGGTTCAGAGTCTTGTCTAAAGATCATTCACTTCTTCAAGAGGAAAAGAAGAAAGTTCAAGAAGAGCTTGAAATAGCCCTTCTAAGCACTAATCTTCTTTCCAAGCTTGAGGATGAGAATGAGACCTTAAAACCGACAAACACACTCAATGCACAAAGAGAGTCTATTCTAACCTATAAAGTTGAGGATCTAGAGAAGAATATCTCTGCATGGAACAAATCCTCATCATCCATGGACTGCCTGCTCTCTAGTCAGAGAAGCACATTCAATAGAACAGGTCTAGGCTTTGGGGAATTCATCTCAGAGCCTTGTGTGGAAAAACAAAGGAAACTAGCACTAGTAATGCCTCAAGTTTTAGTAGAGGCATTGCCTTTGTGAAATCCTCATAGTTAGAAGAACCAGATAAACCTTGTCCTACTGTCTCTATTCTTACTTATAGGAGTAAAGGATCTCATGCTGGTCTGGGGTTCATAAAAGAAAAGAGTAACCTAACCTCTACTCACCAACCTCGAAGAATCGTAGAGTCAAGCAAGACCAACTCTACGAATCAACCGGGAAGGTACAGTAGAGGGAAGACACACTCATCACTATTTATGATATCCAACGACACGTGGAAAAATGAGAATCAGTTTAACAGAAGGATACCTAAGGAACCACACAAGTCCAAGTGGAGGATGAATCATCATACACACACAGGCATGCATCATAATAATAAATGTTTCATATGCAATAAATATGGTCATAGGGCTGCCAAGTGTTATTTTATTTCCATGCATGTGAGACCCAAGAATAGATAGCTTTGGGTTCCCAAAGATACTAACAAAGAAGGACCCATGCAAATATGGATACCAAAATGAAGGTTCAAATGTTTTGACAGGAAAAGAGCTCCACGACCTCAACATGGTATCTGGACAGTGGATGCTCGAGGCATATGACAGGGAACAAAGCTCTACTATCTAACTACATAGAAAAAGAGGGTCCCTCAGTCATCTTTGGAGATAATGGCTCAGGCAAGACAAGAGGACATGGCTCTGCTGGCAATGGTGCAGTATATTTCAGCGAAGTAGCCTATGTGGAAGGTCTTCAACACAACCTTCTAAGTATCAGCCAACTCTGCGACAAGGGTCATCAAGTGACATTCCTCAAAAACCAATATCAAGTCAGAGATTTGAAGACATCTGCTGTAAAGCTAACCGAGACAAGAGAAGGAAATGTCTACACAGTAGATCTTGGTCAACTAAGCTCAGATGAGACAATATGTTTTTTGGCAAAAGCATATAAAGAAATGAGTTGGCTATGGCATAGACGGTTGTCTCACTTAAATTTCAAAAGCATGTCCAAACTGGCATCAAAAGACCTAGTAGTTGGCCTACCCAAGTTCAACTTCGTGAAGGAAAGGCCATGCAATGTCTGTCAGCTTGGAAAGCAAACCAGAAGCTCATTCAGAGCAAGACTGCCAACTCTATTGGCAGGCCACTGCAGTTGCTTCACATGGATCTCTTTGGGCCAATCCCAACAACCAGTCTTGGAGGAAAAAGATACTCTCTAGTCATAGTCAACGACTACACCAGATTTACATGGGTATTCTTCCTAACTTCTATGTATGAAACTAGCTCCGAATTAATCAAGATGTTCAGACTGGTGATGAACGAGAAAGGAGAGAAAATCAAGGCCATAAGGAGTGATCATGGCAGAGAATTTGATTTCTCAGAAATGGATCAGTTCTGCACAGACAATGGGATCAGTCACAACTTCTCAGCTCCACGAACTCCTCAACAAAATAGAGTAGCTGAAAGAAAGAACATAACCTTGTAGAGGCTGGAAGAACTCTACTAGCTGCAGCCCATCTGCCTGAATACTTATGGGCAGAAGCTACCAACACTACATCCTACACGTAGAACAAATCACTCATACACTCTACGATCAAGAAGATGCCCTACGAACTGTGGAAAGGAAGAAAGCCAAGTTCAGCTACTTCCATGTCTTTGGCTGTGCATGCTACATTCTTAACAATGGAAAGCAGTATCTGACAAAATTCTAGCCCAAGTCAGACGAAGAGATCTTTCTTGGATATGCCATGGACAGCAAGGCTGTGACAACCCAAGAATTTGGACAAATTATTAAAATCTTAAATGATTGATTTAAGGTCAAATATTAGACCTAGACAGAAAATAAGTGTATGCGTTTGATGTTATTGGGAAGGAATTTTGAGGGTTTCAAAATTCTGTGAAGGATATAGGTGAATTATTCAGGATTAAGGATTTATGTGAATATGTTTTGTGTTTATGGTTATGTATGTGTTCAGAATGTGGTTAAGGGTCATGGGTTGACCAGATAAATTACATCTGTGATAAACCCTAAGTATATTTTAAGAACGTCAACGTTCAGTTAGAAAACCCTAACGTCTAATAAGAAACCCTAGAAATCGGTTCTGGAAACCCTAGTTTCAGTCCCGGGAGTCCGAAACCTTAAATCGAATATTGAAAACCCTAGATTGGGAATGCAATGTATGTACAAGGTTAAACGCCAATAATTTTAATTAATTAGGGAAAACCCTAATGAATTATCTAAAATCTTAATTGATTATTTGAAAACCCTAATACCAGATCTGAAAACCCTAATTTCAGATTCTGATAAAATGAAACCCTAATCTGGAAATATAACGGAGAATTGTAATGCTTTAGTGCTATTAATTAAGTACTAATTAGGGTAAAGGTTAATTAATTAACAAACCCTATTTTCTAATTTTTGGAACCCTAATTGTTCCGTCAGAAACTCTAATTGTACAGTGGTGGATTTAATTGCTAAATTAGCAATGTAATTAGGAAATATAAAACCTAATTGTCAAGTTATTAGAAACCCTAATCTAATTAGGAAATCTAATTTCTAAAATTGAAATATTATTTTTCTATTTAAAACCCTAAAATGTGGTTTTGAAACCTAATGTACAAATTTGACTCTAATTGCTTAATTAGCGATTGTAATTAGAAAATGTTAATCCTAATTAG
This sequence comes from Panax japonicus, assembly GCA_020205505.1. Lineage (NCBI taxonomy): Eukaryota > Viridiplantae > Streptophyta > Magnoliopsida > Apiales > Araliaceae > Panax > Panax japonicus. The sequence continues at coordinate 60,176,697 of CM035113.1, forward strand.
CAAGAATGAATTTATGATTAAGAAGTTTTTATAAAATTAGAAAATTCTAATTATAAGATAGAAATATTAATTTTCTATTTTTATAACCAAAATTCGGAAATGTTAGAAATTAAATTTGCAAATTTAAGGGTTAAAACCTAAACCCTAAAATGTCCAAACCCTAAACCCTAAGGGTTTCATCAAATGCAAATTCTAGAAATTTAAGGAAATGACTTTAATGCCCTTTTAGTATATATTATTATGTAACTTGTAAGAATTGTTAGCAACTTTAGTTGGTGAACTACTAAAGTGACTTTGTGACTCTAAAACATCAACAACTCAGCCTATAATAGCAGCTATGCAAGAAAAAATCAAGGTAGCATGTGATTATAAAGGATTGAGAGAGAGAAAAGTATGTATTTTTGCTTATTTTGCACTTAAACTCTCACCAACTCTCTCTCTCTCTCTCTCTTAAACCTTCGAAAATTACAAGAATGCCAGTCTCTAATCAAGCTTCTTGATAATTCAGATCAAGATCAGAGATCAAGAATCAAAAAAATCAAAGCATAATAGGTATATGAACCCTAAAATTCGAAATCTCATGATTTGTTGTTAAATGTTGTTGTTGGTTGGTTAATATAGTGTATTAAGGTGTCATTTAGTGATCTGGGTTGTTAAATCCCAGATCCATAACATCTAAATGCACGAGATAGCATATTTTTCAAATCTGGAAAAACTTGAGAAAAATCGCCTGACAGCTTAATGTCAAGGCTCTTAAATCTCTATGTGTTTGATGTTTGGAGTATTTGATGTTATAGATCTGTTCTCTGGTATATGTTCTTTAATATCCGACTTGAATCAACCTCATATCATGTCTAGATCGAAAGTTATGAGCAGTCAAAACCCGTTGACCATTCACGTTTTCTGGAATTCTGGGCAAACCCAGAAACCCAGATCGCCTGACAAGCTTTTTGAAGCTTTTGATCTTGCTGTACTTTGATTGTTTGGCCAAGTTGTTGTTGATTAGTTGTATTCTGGTACGCAGACTACACATTAAAGCCTTTAGGTCACTTAGAACTTAACTGGAATAGCAGGAAATTGAGTTCAAACTTGCTTTGACCGACTGTTTTGACGAAATCTGGGAAATTCCCAGATTTTTGAAGAACAGTTGCTGGCAGGCCGTTTGAACGGTTAGATCTTGAACATATGATGTTGATAAGATGATCTGATGCATTAGAGTTTCTCTTTGGTATCTCGACTACAAGTGTGGACCATTAGATCAAACAAATCAAACACAGATTGCAAGCTAGAAAGATCCAAAGTAGGTCACCTAACACTGTTTGAGTTTTTGGGCAGCCCAGAAATTCAAGAACACCTCTGACAAGGTTTTCTGTAGATCCGATCTTGCTGTGATGTTGTGTAATGAACTTGAACCTTGATTCTAAATGTAGTACTACACGAACACTACAACACTAACTCATTTGCAAGACCAGAATACATTAGGAACTTAGAAAAAAATTGCGGTCAAATCATGACCTTGCTAAGCTAAACTGTCAGTGTTCTTGAGTGAAGAACACCGATGGCGACAGACAAGTGTCGTTAAAGGCCTATAGCGACAGTTTTATTATTATTTTCCGGAAATGAATTAAAAAATTAGAAAAAATTAGTTTTTAATTATTAAAAATACATAATGAATTATGAAAAATTATTTTAAAGTCTGAAAAATAGTTTTTAACTATTTTAGGTATATTTCAAAAATATTTATTATTTTTTGAATGTAAATGGTATTTATTTATTTAATTATAATATTAAATAAATTATTTTAAAAATGGTTTTAATTCATGAAAAATCATGAAAAATGATATTATGGTATAAGAAAATATTTTAAGTTATTTTTGATGACTATTAATATTTTGGGATGAATTTCATTAATTAATCGATATTAATGATAATTAGTTTATTTAATAGATATATTAAATAAATTATGGAAAATTAGAAATAATGCTTTATAAATCATATAAAAATGATTTAAGTGTTATAAAAATATTTTAAGTTATAAAAGTAACTTTTGATATTTTAGCATGAAAATATTAATATTTTAATATTAATAGCAATTATCGAATAATGGATTTAAGTGTTTAAAAATCATATAATTATGATTTTAAGGTATTAAAAATACTTTGATATATTATAATTATATTATAATATTATGTAATGATTTTCATTAATATTTTATATTAAATAAATATTAATGATTAAGGAATTATGTGGTATTTAATTTATTTAAATACGGTTTTAAGGATTGAAAAATGTTGATAAATGGTAATAATTATCCGAAAATTATTATGAGCCTAGGAAAAATGTTTTGTCTGATAAGAAATTATCTGTGATAATGGTTAAGTGGTTAGACAGAGTTTAATTGAACTTAAACTCGATAAAAGTCCGACTTGACCGTCGGGATGATAGAATTGTGTTGGTTTCAACTCAGACTGCAATAGTTTGACGTGATGCTATGTCTTATGTGCTGTATAGACTGATAGGCTTATGTTGTAATGTGTTTAGGTTATTCTGTGTGTATAAATATAGCAGTATTATACTGTGATGATATTATTCTAATATTGGAGATCTATATTATTAATATTAGGTCTTCGGGTAAAGCATTATAAATTTGCGTTGCGGTAATCAACGGTTCAGGCAAGTTTCTTTTTACTAAACTCTAATAAGAGTGTTATATTCAAGCTTATGGTTAATCATTGCTGATTGCCATGAAATTTGTACTCTGTACATCTTGCATGTATAAGTCAGGTATGAAAGGCTGATCACCTTCATTACCATTTGGTTTAGAAATATTTATTCATGTTTAAAACTTGTTCCGTCAAAAGTTTGTTCGTGATAATTCTCAACTATATTGATGAATTATAGCCAGCTTATTATTTATACTCTTCAATCATGATATATCGTTATATTGTTGTATTTAAACTTGCTGGGCAACTTTCATGCTCACCCTTGCTATATCATGATAAAATATTGCAGATAAGGCGAATGTGTTCGGATACAGGAAAAAGGTTAAGGCCAAGTTCAGGTTGGGATATAAAGTGCGGTTTGTTTATAATAATATATTTTGATAAATATTTTTGTATAATAGATATTTTTATGAATGGTGTTTAAGTTAAGGTTACTCGACCTTGGGGATAAGTGTGTAATGTAATGTATAAACAATTTATGTTTATATCTTCCGCAAAAAGTTATAGAAATAGTATACCGGATCCGCGGTGATTTGGGGTTCGGATTCGGGGCTACTACAGTTGGTATCAGAGCTGTTGGTTATGAAGCTTAGGTAGGAATGCCTGAGACCAATAACCGCAGTGATTAGGATTAAGATCTAACTCACATATAGTTAGTTGGTCGGTAAGATTCAAAGATGAATCTCGGCGAGTGTAAAGCACATAGTTCCCTAACTCTGATAATAAAGTTGAACAGTAACAGTGAATAGATCGAGTCTAAAAGACTGAAAATGCAGGGATAGGAGATCGTAAAACAAAATGATCATAGTGCATGGAATTGAATCGTAATATATATGATAAGATCACCCCGTGATCTGATAAAGGTTATGATATGGGAAATAAATCAATCTAATGATTGAAAAGTTTACAGCAAGATGTTGTGTGAAAGTTGTACTATGAAATGGTACTATGAAAACTCATAAAAGAGTTATGGATTATGGATACGGATTAAATGAAATTCATATGGAAAAAGGGGGTTAAGATTAGGTGGGGATTTCAATGAGGACTCGTGTCAGCAACTGAGTTGTATAATTCCTTGTATGGGCGGGGAATTGTACTTGGTGTAAAAACTACTTAGTTGGTGGCATTGGTAATAATTGAAATGTTGTGTCACGCTAGTTATTATATATAGATAAATAGGTCATAGGTAGAGAATATAGGATTAAGTACGAGTTCTTAGAACTCATACTTATGTGACATTCTTGACTTATAGTTATATGAAATGTTTATGAGCCCCTCAGCGAACGGACGCCAAAGGTCAGACTAGGGTAAGTTCGTAAACTCATATAATTGTGGTCAGGTTATGAACTCATAAGTGTGGTTTTATGAATTGGGTATAGTTGTGTGTGAATGGAGTGTTAAGGATTATAGAATCAGATAGATTGTTAAGCAAATGATCATTAGTAGAGACTTAGGTTTTCCTAAACTCCTAGCTATGCTAAACTTTGAAATTTTTGACATCAAGCTAAATACGCACTATGTGCCTTTTAAAAAAATATAGACTTGTTACCATTTTTGAAACGGTTTAAAGTACAGTCTATGCTACTTATTTCAGCTAGACGCAAATGATTTAAAATATCAAAAATTGTTTTTATTTATCACTAATGTATCATGTAACCTGGTGCAGAGATGATAAAAACGTTGGAGTCATCAATGCAGAATTATTTAGTGTGAATTTGACCTAAAGTCATTGTTCCACTATGGTATGATGTAGTATGATAAAATCACCAAATGACGAAATCCTCAACGGACTGTTAATACAGTGCGGCATCATGACGTCATTCTCGAAAATGTTTTCAAAAAAATTTAATTTGCCAACGGGGTTTGGCTACACCTAAATAATTTGATTGAATTGAATTATTGATATGAGTCTATGCTATTTGATTCAGCTAGACTAATGTTATAAAAACTCCAAGTGTTTATTGAAAGAAATTTCCCAAACCAAATTGTTTTGGTGCGGAATCCTATGATAAGACTGAGGTGAACGATAATGTTTGGATAAATAATTCAATCTAGTAGCGTAAATATTCGCTAAAAATGATTAATACGTTATGCATGACGTAACTGTACGATGGGCTAATCACCTAAAGTACTAGCAACAGTAGTTTACCTTCTTTGTGATTATAAACAGACCAAGTAATGTTTTGTTTTGCGGTATAAATACCGTTAAAACTATGTGTTCATGGTCTATATGACCCCTCGGCACAATTTGAAAACTTTTGCTCTTGTGAGTGGTGTATTGGGTAGCATGTGATATGTGTGAATGGTGAAAGGTGCACGATGTAAGGTGTAATGTGAATTTCGGGGACGAAATTCTTATAAGGAGGGGTGAATGTGACAACCCAAGAATTTGGAGAAATTATTAAAATCTTAAATGATTGATTTAAGGTCAAATATTAGACCTAGACAGAAAATAAGTGTATGCGTTTGATGTTATTGGGAAGGAATTTTGAGGGTTTCAGAATTCTGTGAAGGATATAGGTGAATTATTCAGGATTAAGGATTTATGTGAATATGTTTTGTGTTTATGGTTATGTATGTGTTCAGAATGTGGTTAAGGGTCATGGGTTGACCAGATAAATTACATCTGTGATAAACCCTAAGTATATTTTAAGAACGTCAACGTTCAGTTAGAAAACTCTAACGTCTAATAAGAAACCCTAGAAATCGGTTCTGGAAACCCTAGTTTCAGTCCCGGGAGTCTGAAACCTTAAATCGGATATTGAAAACCCTAGATTGGGAATGCAATGTATGTACAAGGTTAAACGCCAATAATTTTAATTAACTAGGGAAAACCCTAATGAATTATCTAAAATCTTAATTGATTATTTGAAAACCCTAATACCAGATCTGAAAACCCTAATTTCAGATTCTGATAAAATGAAACCCTAATCTGGGAATATAACAGAGAATTATAATGATTTAGTGTTATTAATTAAGTACTAATTAGGGTAAAGGTTAATTAATTAACAAACCTTAATTTCTAATTTTTGGAACCCTAATTGTTCCGTCAGAAACTCTAATTGTACAGTGGTGGATTTAATTGCTAAATTAGCAATGTAAATTAGGAAATATAAATCCTAATTGTCAAGTTATTAGAAACCCTAATCTAATTAGGAAATCTAATTTCTAAAATTGAAATATTATTTTTCTATTTAAAACCCTAAAATGTGGTTTTGAAACCTAATGTACAAATTTGACTCTAATTGCTTAATTAGCGATTGTAATTAGAAAACGCTAATCCTAATTAGCAAGAATGAATTTATGATTAAGAAATTTTTATATAATTAGAAAATTCTAATTATAAGATAGAAATATTAATTTTCTATTTTTATAACCAAAATTCGAAAATGTTAGAAATTAAATTTGCAAATTTAAGGGTTAAAACCTAAACCCTAAAATGTCCAAATCCTAAACCCTAAGGGTTTCATCAAATGCAAATTCTAAAAATTTAAGGAAATGACTTTAATGCCCTTTTAGTATATATTATTATGTAACTTGTAAGAATTGTTAGTAACTTTAGTTGGTGAACTACTAAAGTGACTTTGTGACTCTAAAACATCAACAACTCAGCCTATAATAGCAGCTATGCAAGAAAAAATCAAGATAGCATGTGATTATAAAGGATTGAGAGAGAAAAAAGTATGCATTTTTGCTTATTTTGCACTTAAACTCTCACCAACTCTCTCTCTCTCTTAAACCTTCGAAAATCACAGGAATGTCAGTCTCTAATCAAGCTTCTTGATAATTTAGATCAAGATCAGAGATCAAGAATCAAAAAAATCAAAGCATAATAGGTATATGAACCCTAAAATTCGAAATCTCATGATTTGTTGTTAAATGTTGTTGTTGGTTGGTTAATATAGTGTATTAAGGTGTCATTTAGTGATCTGGGTTGTTAAATCCCAGATCCATAACATCTAAATGCACGAGATAACATATTTTTCAAATCTGGAAAAACTTGAGAAAAATCGCCTGACAGCTTAATGTCAAGGCTCTTAAATCTCTATGTGTTTGATGTTTGGAGTATTTGATGTTATAGATCTGTTCTCTGGTATATGTTCTTTAATATCCGACTTGAATCAACCTCATATCATGTCTAGATCGAAAGTTATGAGCAGTAGACCAGGCATAATGTTTGCAAAATGAATATGTGCTAGATTTCAGGCTAACCCTAAAGAGTCACATTTGTCTGCTGTAAAGAGGATCTTCAGGTATCTCAAGGGTACACCTTACTTGGGGATGTGGTACCCCAAGGAATCCTCATTTGAACTAATAGGATACACATATGCTGATTTTGCAGGATGCAAAATAGATAGAAAGAGTACCAGTGGCACTTGTCAACTTCTAGGAAATAGACTTGTGTCCTGGTTTAGCAAAAAGAAAAACTCAGTGTCTACCTCAACTACAGAAGCTGAATATATTGTTGCTGGCAGCTGCTGTGCTCAGATCCTATGGATGATAAATCAGCTAGCTGACTATAGGTTCGACTTCAAATCTATTCCCGTACATTGTGATAACACAAGTGCCATAGCAATAACTCATAATCCTGTCATGCATTCTAGGACTAAGCATATAGAAATAAGGTATCACTTCATTAGGGATCATGTGCAAAATGGAACTATATCTTTACAATATATCCCTACTGAAAATCAACTTGCTGGTGTTTTTACAAAACCACTAGATGAATCCAGATTTAATAAGTTAATAAGTGAGCTAGGTATGCTAAATCTACAACCATGAAATATATGCTCTAGATTGTGCTAAACATGACAAATACAAAGGCTGAACTCAAAATCATAGACATGATCAAGGAAAGCTCACGATCGTAGAGCTGAAAAGAAAACTACCTCAACGATCACAGCAAAGACTTAACTATCATAGTGCAGACTCAACGATGACACAAGCACCATCCACAAAGCAAAAATATATCCTCTGATGACAAGCTTCATTAGATAGCAATCTCTCTAAGAGGTGCCTCAGTAACAAACCTAACCCTTGAATCTCTCCAAGAGGTTGGCCCTTCCTGAGCTGCCTTAAAAGAATGCTTTATCAAAAACTCATCACAAGGATTTGGACAGACTCGACGATCATATGACCGACTCAACGAATGCTGATCAGACTCGACGATCGTAGGACAGACTCAAAGAACATAAGACTACCTCAACGATCGTAGTCTTCCTAAGGACACCTCAGCTCTGAAGAAGTCAAGGGCAAATCAGTATATTCTTGCACAGTTAAAATTGAAGAGCCAAGCAAAAATCGACACCTGCCCCACTAAGCGAAAAAGAAGAGAGGGAAGTTACAAGTACAAGTTGAAATCACAATTTTGAAATCTGAAGTTCAAAAGATTATATGTCCCATTCTCTCTCTCTCAAAGCAAAACCCTAAATCAGCAGAAAGCTCAGTCCGATCTCACTTCCAACTACAAAATCAATGGCTGCTTCAAATGTGGTTTCAGGCTACGGACTCTACTTTGAAGAGTTCAAGACTGCTCCACCAAAATTTCACAAGACGATGGCCTTACTGGAGAATGCGGGTCTCGAAGAGGCGTTGAGCACAGATACTCTTATCTATCCCAAGCTGGTGAAGAAGTTCTACAAGAATGGTGTTTTTAAAGACAACACCATCACTATAAAAGTAAGGGAAGTAGAAATTAGACTAAAGGTAGAGGACTTCAATCTGGCCCTAGGTTTCAAGAATGAAGGGCACCCATTCTTAGACAGCATAGACTTCCAAGAGGGACTAAGGAAAATGCATCACAAGAAAAACCCCTCTGTAAAAGGGTACAAAAAGAAGGAGTTCCCACAAAGGTACGTGTTCTTGGCTGACATTATTGGAAAATGCATATGCTGCAAGAGCTCAGGTCATGACTCGGTGAATGAAGCTCAACTTAAGCTCATGACGGCCATGTTTTATGGTATACAACTCAACTATGGAGCTGTATTGCTCGAATGGATTGGTAAGTGGATCGTTAACTCTAAGAAATCAAAAAGCCCTTAGAAGATGCTATATGGATGTTTCCATTGATGCTGGTCCGGCTTCAATTTTGGGATCTGAATCACTATCTGTCAGCTCTACCATTTCCGGATCTGGTGCTACATTTTCCACGATGACCACCTCATCCGAGTTGGTTTCATTGCGAGCTTCTATTTCAGCTATTGGCTGTGATATTAGCTCTGGTATATGGGTTTGATCCTTCTTCATGTTATAGGCATACAGCAGACCTTTTTCTCCAGACATCTATACACATAATTTATCTTGATTAGTATATACATGCAACAACTAATAGTTTTATTTATGTTATCTTTTATTTCTTTATAAACTCTATATGAGCCATTTATATATTCATATACCATGGTTTAAATACAGACCGACTAAACCCCTTACATACTTCTATAAACTTTTAAGACATAAACTACTTACCACCAACTATCCTCTAATAAACAAAAGTGAGGATTCACAACTACATACCCTTTTCTAAACTATAGATTGAGGTCTACTACTATCCCATGCATTCAACAAGGCATAAGGATTTTCAACAACTAAACAGTCCCTAATAGAAACACAAAAGTGGGACTATATCTAACATGAGTACAAATTAACGCTTGTTCTCACTACTGGAGGACAGCTCCATCCACTCTGTGTCAAACTTCCTAAAGGCATTGTCTAAAAATTTCTCCAAGGTATCTATTTTTGCATCTTTCGCCTCCATCTCAACTTTCATCTGTCCTAACTGTAGCTCTTTCTGCTTCAACCTTCTTCGTAACTCAGCTATCTCTGCATGTGCTTGATAAGCGGCGTCCCTATACTGTTGTTCTGAAATCTGAAGGGTCTGGTTCTTTGCCTCCATATGCTCAATCCTGTTCTCTAGCTCAACATTTCTAGCCAACAAATCTCCTATCATTGCAAGCTCCATGGACTCACTACTAGAGTCCCTTGACTCTTGGTTCACCGAGTAACTATTTGAACCTTCGTCAGCCATCCTATGATCACAATAAATAATCAACAACAACATTAGTACCACAATAAAATATATTCATTGATGAAATGAAAAGATATTTTATTACGGACTATCATACTTGTTGAATCTCATTAACCTTCCCCCTAACTAACACATTCTATAAAAGTTTTCTACTAAGCTTATAATCCTAGGCTTCGCATTCCTAATGTTTATAACCTACAGCTCTGATACCATCCTATAAAGTCCCCGAACCCGGATACTTGAAACCCGGACTCGGTACTTCACGATATCATTTCTATGAGCGGAATCTACTAATAATAATAACAATAATATATAAACAAACATCTTACAATACTTAATCATCAGAGTTCACCTCCCAGGTACGTAACCTTTAAACATACAATAACAGTCATAATAATAATAACATATATCATAGTCTTCATAATCTTAAATATTACAATTAATAACAACTTCAGTCAACCAGCTATCTTCTCTTTCCCTTTGTTTTTGACAGAACCTTCAGGTTGTTCGCTCTTAACTGAAAACATTTAAATTAGCAAGGATAAGCATTTGAGTGCCCAGCAAGTATTAATAATATATATATATATGAACTGAAAGCATTTAAATGTTTTCTATATACTATTCTTCTACAACAAGGCAACAGTTGTGAAGTAACCTATATCCACAATAACGACATAACTATTTCAAATTTTTGAAACTACGTACAGACTATATAAAGGTTGTCTATGACATAGTATGAACATTATTTTCATTTTTGAAAAGGTTAAACAGAAAGTTCATCTGTAAACCGTCATAACTTACGAACACGGGGGTGATCAGCCCGTTGTGTCCTGCATTGATCAATACTACATTACAAAAATGGTGTTACCATTTACATGATCCGCCTCAGGCGCATAAAAATTTTCCCTGGTAAGGGATGTTCATATTTGTCAGGGTTCTAAGCCAAAGGTTTTATCTTATTCAAGAATAATCTATAATTTAGCATACATGTATATCAAAGGAATATCAACATGCGATTAAATATTATGGTTATCCAAGTGGGGACACTTGTATAACCATTTATAGAAATTAACGAACAGAATACATATCTGAATTATCATATACTAACATGTTGATAATCAATGGGTGTATATCATATAAACTTTAAAATCTGTACAGTAATAATATAACTTTAAATCATTCTTACTTTTATCCAATGCATAAAGAAAATGCAAAGGTAGGGGTACTTGCCTGATGCGCGGCTACAATTTCTTAACTTAATTCTACCCTTTTTATCACAACCTATCATTAAGCAAATCAATCATTCGATTAGAATATTATATTATAACACATACTACTGCATATAGCAGTCAACACATTCTTAATCACGTTGTCACATATCTTAACGACCATTACATCACAATTAAACAATTTACAAGTCAATCCTATCTAAGTTCAAATCAATTTCTGAAACATGTCGACGTATCGACAACCGTATAAAAATCGAGTCTAAGACTCTATTTTATATTGAAATATTTAAATAGATAACTTAAACAACAGTCACACTATTTTTCATGACCTCATAATAATTTTAAAACCATTATTACCATTTATCATAATTTTTGAAATATCATAATCATTTTTAAATGATTTAAACATCAAACAATTCTATTAAAATATCATAAATCAAATATTAAAAGTTATGAGTTGCTACTTAAAATATTTTTAATTCACTTATATCCTTTTTTAAATGATTTTTAGATAAATAAAACAATTTTTAAAACTATTTATTTAATATAATAATTAAATAAATTTAATATCATTATTATATCATTAATATTAAATTATTAATAAAATTATTCTTTAAATAATAAAAGTTACCTCTTATAACTTAAAATATCTTTAAACACTTTATTTTCATTTAAAATGATTATTATAATATAAAAACCATTTTTAAACCAAATTATTTAATATATTTATTAAATAACTTTAATATCATTATAAATCATTAATTAATGAAATTAACCATTAAATATTAAAAGTTATATTTTATAACTTAAAATATTCTTAAATATCTCATTATTATTTAAAATGACTTTTAAAATAATAAAAAAATCATTTTTAATTAATTAATTACTTCATTTTAGTAAATAACTTAATTATCATTAATATTAATTTATTAATGAAAATTATCAAATAATATTAAAAGTTATCAAAAATAACTTAAATTATTATCTCATACCATAATATAATTTTTAAATGATTTTTCAAATATTAAAATCATTTTTAAATAATTTATTTAATATTATAATTAAATAAATTAATTACTTTTAATATTCCAAAAATATTAAATATTTATGAAATATATTTAAAATAATTAAAAACTAATTTTCAGAATTTAAAATAATTTTTAATAATTTATTTTGTATTTTTAATAATTAAAAACTATTTTTTTTCTAATTTTTATTAATTTTCAGAAAAATAAACTGATTTCCGTCGCTAAAGACCACCTATAGCGACAGAACCGTCGCTATAGGTGTTCTTCATGTTCTTCATTCATGCCCAGATTTTCAACTCAGAACCGAGTGGCTCTGTTTTACCGTGCATAACTTTGTGTGTGTTGTGATTCTGGGCTTGATTTTGGTCAGATTGTGTAGTACAATTACAATTGTGACACCCCCAAAATAGGTATACATCACCCATTCTGAGTTGTCAATACACGGTTCAGAAACAACTACAACTTTATTATTACAACATGTAAACTATGAGTTTAAATACAGATATTGCCATCTAGACAACATCCACATAAATAAATCCCCATCATAATTATTGATATATTATTTTACAAAAATGGTGAGGACTACTAAACAACTCTCCCTAAAACCTTCATTCCATACCCCGACTCGTACTCGCTATATTCTCGCCTTCTGAGAAGAAAAATGGAACAAAAAGGAAAAAGGGTGAGCTCAACTAGCCCAGTAAAGAATATTATGACTAAGATAATATACAACAAAATTATCGTTAGTCTTCAACAGAAAAAAATCTGATAGAATACAATAGACAACAAATGTTAAATCAATATTCGCAGCGGAAAATATTAATTCATAGAAGAGTTACGTAGAGAATGAAATCTACTAATGTCTATGAATTTAATAGTCCATCAACAGTATTTTTATCCCTGTAACATCAATCAATGCACCTCTTGAATCATATATTCATCCTTGCACTACAGGCCAAGGATATTCATCAGTTGGTCATGTTCATCTAAACAACTGTTCATCTTTGCACTACGGGCCAAAGATATTCATCAGAAATCATTCATCTTTGCACTACAGGCCAAAGATATTCAATAATATCATCATTTAAGACTGAGGATGATGGAAAATATTTTTAAAGAAACGAATCCAGTGAAACAAAATGACAAGGATTAAGGATTAAGGATTCGTACTTAGTTTTATCCACGTCCAAAAATACCTCAAAAATAATCATAGTGGTGTAAAATTCAAGAATGATCAAAACATGGATACAATCAAAGCTAGTATCCGGAATAGATATTTTAGACAAAAAGAAGAAATTTTATTTTTCGGTGAATAGTGCCGTATTCGTGAGTAGTATCGTATACGTGAATAGTGTCGTATACGTGAATAATAACTCCGACACCAAAAGATAGTAATTTCACAAAAAAAAACATCTTCACGTTTCGTGAATAGTACTCGTGAATAGTAACTCGTGAATAGTAACTCATAAATAGTAACTCGTGAATAGTAACTCGTGAATAGTAACCCCGACATGAAAAAAGTTTCAAATTTGATAAAAAGTTCAGATCAATACTTCGGCATAATGATATTAGAAGAAATAATATCATTTTAAAAAAATAATATCCCTTACCTCGGAAGATCAGTACTTCTAGTTGAAACACCGGATATAGGCTATGTCTTGAACTTACTCCGTATAGCAATACTCAAAGTATACTCAAAATACTCACAAGAATACGCTCGATAATATAGAGAGAGAAAACTTCAGTTTCTGGTGTGATTTTCAATTCTAACCTAAGCACCTATTTATAGGAAATTGCTTAGAACACCAAAGCAGAAAATTTAATAAAATATATTATAAATTTCATACGCCTCCTTGAAAAATCAGATTTCTAACACATCCCACATGCTCATCTTCTAGAAGGAGTAAAAAAACGTTTTTGTTAAAGAAAATATTTAAAACTTCCAGAAATCAATTATTTCGGAGCTTCAGAACTTCAATAATTCATAATAAATAGCCCTTTTATCAGAAAATTCGAATCTCGCGAGTTTTTATAGGAAATTCAATTCTCTACAACTTTGCAGAAGGAAGTTTTTCCAAATTCCAAACATGAATTGACCAAAATCCACAAACGAGCGATTTTACAGACTATAATCAAATTTCAGTCAAGAAATGGGGTCCACCGACATATTTAACATGTTTTAAATATTTTTGATAACAAAAATACTCCTCCTCCACATATACTCATATATCCCACATTCATCGTAAAAATACCATCATTATTATATTATTAAAATATAATAATATATTTAAATGAATTATTTTATCATAAAAAGATAAAATATTAATTTTCAACAATTGTCACATTAAAAATTTTCTCCATCTATATCCACATAAAATCAATATTTTCCTCATCATATAAATCAATAATTTAATTATTCACAAATAATATTACAGAATCACAATACTGACAACCAGGCCGTTCCCAGGAAAGAGGGGGCTTTCCAATAAGAATTTCTTCTTACTGGCGCGCAATTAGGTGACCAAACCTCTCCTTAGACAGAACTTTCTAGACATTGCCAATAATGTTATCTAATAACATTATTCAGATAATATGAATTATTGATTCGATAATGACAAATACTGTGTAATGACAATTATTGAAACAACAACAATATAAAATATCAACGCAACAATTATTGAATCAATAAAATAAAATAATGAACAGTAATTACTGTAAACATTATTGAGTAGTGCCTTCTTACGTAAGAGTCAATAATTGGTACAATACCGTGTGCTACTGTGCAACAACGCGTATTACTGTGTTTTAACCACCGGGTATTCCAACAGTGTAAACGGTAACAACTACGCCGTTATTTTTAAACAACTTATATTTGTCGTTTTCTTCCTCCAATCGCTTTCCGTTATGGGGCCCACACATGGCTGCGCCGTCGTACGAATATTCCCCGACAGTACGAATATTCCACGACCAAACGAATATTCCCCGACAACAATGAATATTTTATATTATTTTGAAATATTTACGTATTTTACCCATAACTATCACATCAACCCTTACTATTTCAAAATAATAATTAGAGGAAATTAAATTTTATTTATTAATTATTTGGGGTCTTACAACAATACTATAAGATACAACCATAATCATGGATAAAACACATAACACCAGCCAAATCTAGCCGCCTAAACTCATTGTCAGAGGCTGTTCTTCATTTCTGGGTTTCCCAGAATTGAAGAACAGTCCGGCTGACTACTTTTGATCGCTAGTAACTTGCTACACGTTAACTGTTTTCGAGATCTAAGAGCTTTAATGTGTAGACCACATGTAGGACTACTTATTCATTACATAAAATACACCAAACATCAATACATCAAACATTTACAAGCCGGTCAACCACTGACAGAATCTGTGTTCTTGAGTTTTTCTGGGTTTTCCAGAAAACCGAAAATATGGATTTCTCTACTACTTTGACCAGCCACAAATTTCAGTATAAGTAATATTTTAACAATGTAAAGGCATGAATCTATAGTCATTATGCTAGACTACAACCTAGCTTCAACAAATCAAACAAAACAAACACTATCAGTAAGATCTGAAGCCCCAAACATGTTGTCAGACACTGAAGACCGTTTCTGGGTTACCCAGAACTCAGACGGTCAAGCTCGGTCAACGTACTTTGACCTCAAATAACTTTTGATCTATAATAGATATAACCTTACTTCTTTTTACAGATTAAAGATAACATGCAGGACTACCATATACAACTTAAAAACAACACAAAACATTATCGAGCAAGAATCTGTGGCCCCTGACATTCATTGTCAGGCCACATAATCATGTTATTTCCGGACATTGTAGATCTTCAATTCTGAGCGTCTAGATGTTATGGATCTAACATCTAGCAACCCAGATCATCACTAGATACTAAAACCAACATATTACAACACTTAAACACAGAATCTAAACACAAAATATGGACAGATTTTCTAGCTTAAGTTTTATACCTTCTTGGGTTTGATCTTTATTTTTGGCTACTGATTTGCTATGGAATTTCGTGGGGCTGGATTTTTGGGCTATTATAACACTGAAACTCGTTGGTTTTAGAGAGAGAAAGGCTAAGAGAAGTGTTGGTGAATAAAATGGCCAAATGAGCAATTCTTTCTCTCATTAATCTTATATACTAGCTCTAGGGAATGATGTGCTGAGTTTAATTGCTGCCAAGTGTTGCTGAATTTCTGGAAAATATCAAGAGTTGGTGACCAACTCAAGCTTTAGCAAGATTTACACTCCATCTCCAATCACATGTGCAAAAAGGGCATAAAAGTCATTTCCTTATTAATTTATGGAACAAAAATGATTTGGACAAAGTATTATGGATTAATAACACTAGAATATTTAATCTAGCCAATCTTAGCAATTTAGGATTTACCAATTCCATTAACTAGGATTTCTAAAAACACAATTAGGGTTTTCTAGTATATAAAAAAAATACAATTATAATTTAGGTTTCTAATTTAAAACACTTTAAAATAACACACAAATTTATATCATATGACACAGATATACACAGTATTAAATCTTATACAGCGAAACTAGGGTTTTCGAGTACTATAACACAATTGATCAATTGTTATCAGCTCGCGTACATGCAATTCATATTATAATACTTAAAACATTTAATATCATAGTATTATTATTATTCGTTATCCAAGACCAAGATTAGGGTCGGTAAAAATATTATTAGGGTTTGGTCGTACAATAAAATCGTTCCACACATTAACATTACTCATATAATCATACACATCTATAATACTACTAAATAATAATATAATATTATTATTCTCATTTCCTGATAAAAATCCGAAATTAGGGTTTGGATAACATAATTAACTTAATTATCTGAACAAACTTCATTTAATAAAATGATTGCTATAATTATTCTAAAATAATTTCATAGATTATTTAAATAATAGTCAATTTTATTTTCATAGAAAATAATTGATAAAAACCTTTCCAATATGGAATTAATTATTATAAAATTATATTTGAGAATAAACCATGATTCTAAATAAAATCATTTACAAATTTTTTTTCATGTAATAAATATATTTTATATTTACCACATAAATACATATACACAATATCTTGTACAAATCCTCATCCTTAATATAAAAAAAAAATTATACACAAAATTTCTTATTTAATTATATAGAAAATACCAGGTTGTCACACTAAATATGTCTAATTTTATATTAATCCAGTCTCCTACCATCTCTCACTCTACGAATATTGATCCTATTCCAATCGTAGAGTCATCCACTCAGCGAGCACCACCATCACCTCCTCCTGAAACTCAACCTCACACTCATGTTCCTCCTTCAGATATTCCTTCCTCATCAACCACTAATTATTTTGATCTTGATCTTGTTCTCTACAATCTACAAAATGAAAATACGTGAGCCTCTCCTCCAAATACTCAGCAACTCCTTGAGCTTCTCTCAGATCTTCCTACCAAAACGGAGCTGTCTAATGCAACCCAGAAGGTGACCAAGGATATTCAAGAAGATCTTGAAATTCACTCTGAGCTTGTTCATATGAGGCTGACTCATTTAATCGATGTTGTCAACACCCTCCCCAGCAATCTGAGTATTGAGCTTAAAACTAAGCTTCAGGATATCATCAAGGAAATGATCCAAAGTATCAATAAAGGGATCAAATTCACTTTCAGACTGCCAGGAAGTAGTTCTCCTTTTGCAGAAGACTCAGGAATCTCAAAATAAACTTATGATGGAAAGTATCTCAAGTCTACGAACCTCAATGCAAGAATTCCAAGCATTTTCCATGGGTCAAATGCAACAAACAGAAACTATCTTAGTCATTCTACAAAAGAAAAACTCTTGAATTGATTCTCCGGTCCAAGAAAACCGTGAAGACATTACTCAATCCAGGAATCAGCTTCACGAGCTCGTCCAAGGCATGAATCGACAATCTAAAGACATTCAAACCCTTGATGCTGACATAAAGGGGGGGAATAAAAGGGAAGGAGAGAAATAAAAAGGCAGAGGCAGAGGGAAATTCATTGGTCAATCTTCAAGAAGCCCTCCCTCAAGACAGCCTTGTCATCAGACTCCACGACCTGAACAACAGTAAATTATCATGGCGCAACTGATATGTAGTCAAGGGCCATCTCCAAGCTCACAAGGGGTAACCATTACTGACCTACATATGCCAATTGAAGACCCTATCTTTATGAATAGACATGATCATGGAAAAAGGCTGAGTCAAAGCGAGCTGGAAGATATTGCATGGAGAGACGAAGCCATCAGGAGAAGGAGAGATGCAGAGCATGCTAATCCTCCAAGGAGTAAAAGGAAAAAGAAATAGGGATAAGTAGGAACTCATTTCTTATTGATGTAACTAAGCTTTATTGTAATATATGTCTTTAAAAACATCAATAAATTCATGTTTATTCTTTAGAGATTTCAGCTGCTCACTGAAACACTAAGTCATATTTACTTTCTAGCAACTGCATCTAGAAATTGATGATCATGATACAAATCTCCTTGGTTATGTCAACATCAAATAGGGGGAGATTGTTGGGAAATTGCAAATTTAAATTTGATGTTGAAAGTAAATATTCATGCTTATATATAAAGTCCTTCTAGGAATACATGTACAAGGACTTAGTGGTAGATCAAACTTGTTAGGTTGATCTGAGCTTTAAAGTTTATCATTCTGAAAATGAATGAATAGAAGGAAAGATCAAAGCTGTTAGGTTGATCTATGTCTTGAGATGTAATAGATAGGCTTCAACATAATCGTAGTCTGTTGAGCCAGTCAAGTGATTGCAGAAGCCAAGGCAGAATCGTAGAGCATTGAGAAATCGTAGTTTTTCTGCTTTGAAGGGCCTCTCGCAGAATCGTAGAGTGGTCCAAACGCATACCGAGTCAACTCAAGAATAGTAGTGTGCTCTCACAAGCGTAGAGTCTGCAAATCAAGCAAGCAAAGATCGTAGTCTACCAGTATTTAAGAGAAATCGTAGTGTTCTCATCTTCTAGTACCGGATCAAGCACTAATGTTGTAAGACACCACTATCATGATCGTAGTGTATCATCTGTCTATAAAACAAGCATCGAGCCTTGTCCATTTGTTTAAGAATAAATTTCAACAAATGTAGAATGGATTATAGACGTTGAGACTATCGGGAATCCCAATGACATAACACTCATCCTTAGTATATAACAAAGAGACACATTGAAGAAGCTAAGGAAAGTACTACATGACAGCCAAAAACACATTTTCAGGTGTTAGGTGAGATAGTAGTCTGTTGTGTCAGTGGGCCAGACGACTAATCAGAAGATTTACAGAAAGTCACCATCAGTGCTCAGAAATGTCAAATACAACTAATGCTTCAACAGTTACCTTCAAACGGATACATTTCAAAGGCACCTTATATACAAATCAGATGCATAAATAAGAGAAAATAAGCATACAACAAGAAGATGAAGAACACACAATGCTCAACTCTACGATCTGAAAAGAAAGCTTGTTCAGCTACTCAGTTCTTTTGAACACAAGCTTAACGACAACTGAGTAGCACCATTCAAGAACTCAACTATCATTAAATCAAGTAAGAAGTGTCAAGTCTGTTGGACTTAAAGAGTTCTAAGTGAACTAATACTTTCCAAGTCTGCTGGATTTGAAGAGTTCTAAGTGAACTAAGAAGTTCCAAGACTGCTGGTCTTGAAGGAATCCAAGTGATTCGAAGATTGTAAAAACATCTTTAGTGGATTTCTTACTCAAGGAGTAGAAGAGTGGACTAGGAGCTTTGAATGCTCTAAGTCACTTAAATTCTCTGTGTCTTTTATATTCTTGCTTTACCTGATATACTTGATATAACTGCATGTTAACTATTAACTCTGTTTATCTTAAAGGGGAATAAACAAATCACATATTTCGCTGAAATTGATTAACAATATCTGACAATGATTTTTTTAAATATATATTCAACCCCCCTTCTAGATAACTATTGTGCCTCTGGGAACTAACACTGTGGAATCACGTGTATTACTGTATTTTTATCACTGGTATTTCAACAGTTTAACGATAAAAGCTTTGCTGTTATTTTTTATAAAAAGGTTATTTCTGTCATTTTCTATATCCGACAGTTATTCCGTTATGTGGTCCACTAATGATTGCGTCGTCGTACGAATATTCCCCAACAAAAAGAATATTCTCCTACCAAACGAATATTTTATGACAACTTGCTTACTTTACAAAATTTGCACAAATCACTCATAACTATATCATTATATCAAATCAATACCTTACTAATTCTATTAAAAGTCGGGATCAGCACCAAAACATATTTACCTCATATTACATATAAACTGTAAGACCCCAACTTTAATGAATAAAGATTAATTTTTCTCGAAATATATTTTTGAATATTATGGTGTGGATTTGATATAATGTTATAATTATGGGTATTATTTACAAATTTTGCAAAGTAAGCAAGTGGTTATATAATATTTGATTGGTCGGAGAATATTCGATTTAACAGAGAATATTCATACGACGACACAATCATTGGTGGACCACACAATGGAAGTATTGTCGTAGTTAGAAAATGACATAATTATCTTTTTATAAAAATAACGGCGAAAGTTTTACCGTTAAACTGTTGAACTACCCGGTAGTAAAAGTACAGTAATATGCATGGTTGCATAGTAGCACACAACATTGATTATTGATGCTTACGTGAGAAGTCACAAAGTTATACTCAATTATTGCTACAGTAATTGTTGCATCATATCTCTCATATTATTGATTCAATTATTGTCACAGTATCATCTGCATAATATTTTTTATATTATTAAATTAATAATTGAGACGACAAAGTTATTCATATTATTATTTGCAATATTGACAATGTCTAGAAGTTCTGTCAATGAGAGGTTTGGTCACTTAATTGCGCGCCAATAAGGAGAAATCCTTATCGAAAAGCCCCCTCTTTCCTGGGAACGACCTGGTTGTTAAATATTGTGAGTTATAATATTAATGATGAATAAGTTCGTGTTAATTAAAGATGAAATTGATAGTTCCATTGTGTGGAAATTATTAGTGTTAGTGGAAATTGATATTTATTTCGATAATAATTAATGTCTGAAGGTTATATTGACCAATCGGGTAATTCACCGGATAAATGAGCAATTAATTGTTATTAATTCACATGTTTATAACTATATGTTCACATGTGTGTACTATTGATTCACATGATTTACTTTTAGGGGAGTTGGTGCAAGATTGATAATACTTGCATGACTAAATTAAAAATGGAGGTATAGACGAAGATATTATACGGTAATTAGTTTTTTCACATGATTATACTATTAAGTCATGTGAATGAACTATTAATTCACATTATTTACTATTAGGGGAGGTGGTGCAAGTTTGATAATGCTTGCAGGACTAAATTAAAAATGAAAAAAGAGAGAAAGGTATTATACTGTAATATTTCTAGCCCCAAAACGTACAATTATCGAAACTATATTTTCCTATAAATAGAAGCTCATTCTTCTTTCATTCTCACCAATTCACTAAGTCTCACAAGAGCAATTATTATAGACAAAAATTATAGAGAGAAAAAAGAAGAGAAGTCTGTTACCTCACTATTCCAGTATCCAGTTTCTTCTAAGGTAAGGGGTATTATTTCTTTCTTATTCATGAAGAGAGTTATTTTTTTCAATACTCGTAAATGTTGTTATTCCATTCTTTATTATTCTGTTGGAATAACTTGTATGTGCGGTCTATCGCATGCCTGGTGAATTCTTCCGTTATTCCATTCTTTATTATTCTGTTGGAATAACCTGTCTGTGCGGTCTATCGCATGCCTGGTGAATTCTTTTGTTATTCCATTCTTTATTATTCTGCTGGAATTACCTGTCTACGCAGGCTACCGCATGCATGGTGAATTCTTCTGTTATTCCATTCTTTATTATTCTGTTGGAATAATATGTATATGTGGATTACCGCATGCATGGTGAATGATCATTCATATTCATTCCTTATTAAATTATGAAAATGATATGTCTACGTGGATTACCGCATGGCGGGCAAAAATCTATTTGCAGTTTCATATATTCTATTATACTCAGTTGGTTAAAGTTTTGGCTTCTATACTCCATGAAATTAGTAGAATATCCTGAATATTTGCGCTTCATCCAGTATCTTTTCATGGAAATATTCTTCTGAGCATTCTTGAATTTTATTTCACAAAGCAGTATCATGTTGACAATTTGGACGTTATTGATTGTTGGATAAATTAGATTATAAATCATTAAAATTTATGTTGAACTTGTTTTATTGAATTATTATGTCATTGTCATCATCATCATGCTTATATTGTGATGAAAGTCATCTTTGGCTTATGTGCATAGATGGACTTGGTATGATTATGACCAGGGATTATTCAGTATAATCATGACCGTAATGTGACGAATGATGTGGTGAAAGTCCCCATTGGCCTGTAGTTCATTGATGGACAGTTGTTGGTATGATTATGACCAGGGATTATTCGGTATAATCATGACCATTGATGATTACATGAATATCCTTGGCCGTAATGCAGGGATGATTCGTTTTTATTTATTAAGCTGAGTCTCAGCGATAAAGTTGATGAAAAACTTTTTAAATCATAGAAGATAATATATTTTATGCTCTACTTAACTCTTCTAATGGATTGCTTATTCCGCTGCAGTTGTTGATCTAAACTTTGTTGTCTATTATATTCTATCAGTTATTTTACTGTTGAAGGCTAATGATAATTTATTCTGCATTGTCTTAATCATAATATTTCTTACTGGGCTAGTTGAGCTCACCCTTTCTTTCACTGTTCTCTTCAAGAAATGTGAATATAGCTGAAACGAGTCGGGGAACGGATTGACGGTCCAGATGGTTGTTTTAGTAGTCCTTACTATTCTATAAAATAGTGTAACAATAAATATAATGAGGACTCCATTAAGTGTAGATATTGTATAGATGACAATATTCTTATTAAAACTCTTAGATTATGTTTTGTCGTATTTTACACGACTGTTGTATAATTAAGTTGTATTTGAATTTTGTACCATGTATTTGATGACTCAAGATGAGTGATATATACCTATTTTGGGGGCGTCACATAAACCAACTAATAATTCATTATTCATTCAAGTTGTCATTATTTATCGCACTATATTCTAAAAACTTATAAATGAATAGCAAAACTAAAGAAACCCATATATGACAATTTATTTTAAAAACATCAGTCCACTGTTATGGTATTATCACTATTAACCAAAACTTAACTATCAGTTTAATTAATTTTAACAGAAACTAGACTTCATATACTCCAAATTAGCATCAAAAATCACCCAAATCAAATTTAAAATTATTAAGTTATATATTTTTAAAACTTAAAGCTTATTGCTAAAAATTCTGCTTGAAAATTTCCAAACCAACCACCTCACGAAATTCATAAAAAATTATATGTCATCTTTAACGGTTCAAAATTTATGGACATATACTCAACTTATATATGTATAACATATCCAAAAATTATAACGATCCAACTGTCGGATTAAAAATTATAACTCACGTAATAGAGCCTAAAAAAACTAATTTTTCGGACTATGAGTCTTTCAGACCAATTTCATTCAAACAAGTCACCACAAACAAACCATAAGGAATTTTTGAGCAATTCTTGATTCTATGTTTAACTTAATTTTAGGGCTTTCTTTTGATATATGGCTCATCTCTTAACTCATTATACACAATGAGTTATAAATTTTACAAAATCAAGTAGTTAAACTAATTTTTCTAAAAATTTAGATTTTTCATTCTTCTTTTGTTTTCTAAACATCTCTCATTTGATTCATGTTTATGCAAGTTTAATCTATCACAAACAAACAAAAACATAGTATCCATTCATAAACTTCATAAATTTAATTACCATTGTAACACCCTAGACCTCAGTCCCACATCGAAAGATAGGGAAAAATTTGTCTACATATAAGGAAATAAGTTACTACCAATAGTACCTTCAAGTCATGACCTTTTGGGAGCCTGTGGTGGGCTAGATAACCCAAGAAGATACTATTGGGCCAGTGGTTTGAGACCTTATTTTGATGGATTTGATTCGATTCGGACTTAGGATTTGACCCGAGATTTGTTCCGGACTCGGGATTTGACCCGGGTTGTTTCAACCATAATGCATAATCAAAAGATTTAGCTTATGATCGATTTACCTTTCTAAAGTCTCCATTTCTTCTTATCTTTATTTTCTCTCTCTATTTTTCTTATTTCTCCGTGAGTGAAAATGGGTGGGAGTATGCTAATTGATATCCCTTTCCTCCTCTCTTTTTTTTCTTCATTTTTCTCCTCTTTTGTTTTCTTGTCCCCTACCAACTCTCTCTCCCACCATTAATTTTTTTTTTCCAATCAACTTTCTCTCTCATCTCTTATCAGATTTTAGCCGCCCACATGGGCTGCTCTTCTAAAAAAATTTATTTCATTTCCTCTTTCATTAACGTTATTCAATTAATTGTCTGTTTGACCATTTATCAATTTAACATTTGTAGTTTTTAAAATAATAATTATAAATTAAATTAGGTTTTTTATTTCATAAAAGTCGGGGTCTTACAATCTTTTTCCTGAAAATCTCAACTTTAGATCAAACAAATTCACATAAAAAACATAAAGGGTAAGAACAACACAGGAAGAGTGGTAAAATCTTTCCGGCAACGACACTCATGAGTCAATAATGATCTTGTCAAAGTCTTAACTGAATATATATGTATTAAGGAAAATGATTTATATGTTAGAAATTTTTTATGAGGAATTTAGATTGAGAAGTTAGTTGAATCCTAAGCCAAATAATAATAATAATAATAATAATAATAATAATAATAATAATAATAATAATAATAATAATATGTGGGTCTCTTATTATTTGTCCCATGAATAGATATATCGGTATTTAACATAGATATAAATTTATCATCATATATAACAACATTCATATTTTAATAATCAACTAAAATAAAACTTCACACATAATCCATTTGGTGAGTTTTATCTTAAAAATTTTTGTTCTACCTTTTCTTTTTCAAATTAGTGTCACAATTAAATTAAATTTTGTTAAAAATTAAAAATCTTAATATGATTTGGTTTAATTGTATTATTATTAGTGGTGAAAAATCTTTTTAGTTTTAATTATATTACTGAAAGTCAAACTTGACAGGGGGTTTCATCAATTTTGAAAAGTCAAAATGAAATTATTTTTGTGAGAAAGAGGTAGTACTCCCTCCCTCTCAAATTAACTGTTCAATTTTGATTTTTTAAAGTCAAATTGACTATTTTTAGAATTAATAATTAAGCCTATATAAATATATTTCTAAAATTATAAAAATTAGGATTAATAATAAATTGTATATACTTTCTTTTGGTTATAATCTTTTCACCTATATTTTAGCAAAAATTGTAAAAAGATTAGTTTTAAAATGGTTAATTTGATTTAAAAAAATCAAAACTCAGCAATTAATTTGGGACAGAGGATTATTTATTACGTTTTGTGACGTGAGCAAAAAGAAAAGAAGGATACTACAGAGCAAGCAAGAACGAAGAAAGATAGTACCGCCTTCTCTCTCTAAAGACTTTCTCTCTCTAAATATCACATCTTCAGCTTCGTATTTCTTTTCAGGGAAAGTAAGAAGATAACAATGGAGTCGCCGGATTCTCGTTACGCCTCGTCAAATGAGGCTCCGCGAAAGCAATCTTCTCCAAGAAATTCACCGACTCAAGGTAAAGATCTGTAGTCTTGCTCTGATCTGTTTTTTCTTAGCAAATTTTGGTCTTGAATTTGTATTGATGTGTGTGTTTATTAATGTTTATCACGCATTCGTTTATGTTCAAATGGTTATTGAACTGGAAGTGTAGGAATTGCAATGTGGACTTTCTACAATTTCTTCTGCTGTTTTATATGTCTAGTCTTCGTGAAACCCTAGAGATTGGTTATTTTTTTGTGATTTGGGTTGTGTGGTTTTAATGAATAATTTAGTGGTTCAGTGATGAAATCAAGCTGAATAAGTGGATATTTGATGCTGCTGCTGCACTTTATTATTCAAGCTATTGGCAGCAGCATGTATTGAATTCAATGACCTCTATATTGAATCCATTGATTTCTTAAAGCAGACACGTGAAACTGAATTAAGCACCTGTATTTTGTTGAGGTTGTTTTTTTTGAAACATTTATTGAGGATGTAAAAGAGACAAATTAGTGTATTTGAATGAAATTACTTGAAATTGTCTTTTCATCGCATATATTTTTGAAAGTTATGTTGTAATCATTTGTTATTAATAACTTGTTTGCCGTATTGTCCCTTAAAATAGTCTGATCCAAAGGCAGGAGGCGGGAGGCGGGAGGCGGGCGGCCAGGGGGGCCAATTTTAATAGTTTAACTTATATTTATCCAAACAAAACAATAATATGAAGCAAAACAATTTATAATAAAGGCATTTGCTTAAAGTTCAAATACATTCATATTGCTGCTAATGTCAAAGTTTAAAAATATACATGTAATTGTTCAATGTTCAAACATATTTTTAACGTATTAGTTTTATTTATAAATTTATAAACAAGATTGCTATTAAATAATAAAATCTAAAATTTCAAGAATTGAATTCAATATTAAAACTTAAGAAACTAAACATAAATTTTAGAATTATATTGAATTAAACTAAATATTACAAATGTATCATCATTTATATAATTTGAAGTTAGTTCAAGTTCAAAAAATTACAACTATAATAAAATTATCCATTTTGACTTGATATTGTTCACTTCTTGTTGTGATTTGATATGCTACAACCTGTATTATGAATATGGTAAATCATTAAAAAAATAAATATATCAAGATATAGTTTGGGTAGTTATTAAAATAAAAAAAATCTTTCCGCATAGACTTGACTCCCACATAATTTCGTAGAGGGATTTTTTTGCAGCCTTAGGCTTAGGTGAGGCGCTTGGGGGCCTAGCACCTAAGCGAGGCGCCAAAGGGGGCCTAGCGCCTAGGCGGGGCTCCAATGGGGGACTAGCACCTAGGCGGGGCCTAGGCGGGACCTAGGCGGGGATTTTTAGAACAGTGGTAACTGCTTTAAACAAAGTTGAATGGAGAAACAAATAATGTTGGGTTTCCATGGAGCGTGTTCTATGTGTAACCCTACTATCCTATGCACTAGTGATGTACAGAACGTGATCTGCATCCTTTCCTCTTTCCTAGAGTGTTCTAGTCTAGGAAGTAAGGATACGGGTATGCAACCTGGAAATATGAGGTTCGTCATATCTTAAAAAATGGAATTCGGGTGCGGTGAGATATAACACATATTTAATTATTTAATATATAAATATGTTGAAAAATAAGTAATTTATTTTGACTTGGATTAAATACCATTTAAGATATTTTTATTTTCCAATGTTTCAATTATATTTGCCAAGCCCAAATGAAAGTGGACCAACTTATTTAACTTCCTACTCTTTCCTACCAAATCCTCTCCTCTTTCGTACTCTTCTTTACTTTTCGTGCATTTTCTTGACTTATGTTTTTAAAAGTCTATATGCTATTAATTTATGAGTTATTTATAAATTGTTTATGCATGTTAGTAGTTCATGTATCCATATAGGTAAAAGAAATTGCTGCTTTTTAAATTTTGATACCTAAAATGTCAATTGAATAGTTGAATACTATTGAATTATAAAGTACTCCTTCGGTTCCAAAATATAAGATCATTATTGACTTTTTGAAATTCAATTTGTGATATTTTCAAACTCAAAATTGGTATAGACTCTTTTAATTTTAATCAATACAATGATGAATGTTACAGACATCTAAAAAGTACTACTAATTGTAAGGTGTATTTTTTGTATAATTTTAAATTTGAAAATGTCTCATATTGACTTTGTAAATGTCAATAATGATATTTTTTTGGGAAAGGAGGGAGTTATTATATTTCATCCATTGTGCGCCTTGTTTCAAAAGGGATGTGCCACATGCCTGAGCCTCGTGCCTAGGCTCCAGGTATAGGGGCATTTGGGATGCACCTTGCGCCTTAACTACATGGATGCATTATTCTATTATTGCAGCATATAGACAGATAACACTTGATTTATCTGTTTTCTGTATTCTAATTTGCTTCACACTTTGTAAAAATTCATCTGGTTGGCAAAAAAGTATGTAGAACTACATACAAATTCGAAATTGTTTTTTGTGAACTAAGACTATTGTTGTGTCTTTTTCTTTTTGGTGGTTATTTATTGTCAAGATTATACAGAGAAAATCATATACCTTAGGTTCCTGGTATCACACATTGAAGCTGGTTCAGTTATCGGGAAAGGTGGTTTGACAATTTCTGATTTCCAGTCACAGTCTGGAGCACGTATTCAATTGTCGCGCAACTATGAATTCTTCCCCGGAACCTCCGATAGGATTATTATGGTATCTGGGGTAATCAATAACGTACTCAAGGCGGTTGAGTTAATTCTTGAGAAGTTGCTTAACGAGGTAAGCAAAATGACTTAGATTCTAACCACTAAATATCCTGAATGTATTATTGGAAATGATTTTTTATTGTGCTTGTTAGTCTTATGGTGAAGAAGTTGATGATGAGCCAAGATCAAAAGTTAGACTTGTGGTACCCAATAGCGCTTGCGGTGGAATCATTGGGAAGGGAGGAGCTACCATAAAGTATGAACGCTGATTACTGTTTTTGTTTTCCTTCCCTATTAATCTTTTAAGGTATTTTGTGTTTCCTGCACCCCTAGTATCTATTAAAAGAACCATATCACACAAAATTTATGAATATTTCTTTTTCTAGATAATGTGTACTTGTCATATCTTTTATTTGTAATTTAGTTCACTATTCAGTCAATTTCTGTGGAGCAAACGATTGCTGGTTTGTTCTAAAATTTGCTAATGGTATGATTTGAACTTGTTATCTAGTTATTAGGCTTTATTATGTTCAAGTCCTGACTGCATAGCAAATAGGACTGATCCTTTATACAATGCTTGAATTTTTTTCCTACGGTTGTGAGATGATTGACTTGTTGCAAGTCTTGATTGTCATGAAATTAGTGATGCATGAGATGCTTGATTTTTCCTATTCCTGCTGTATTATCTGCTCGAGGGTAGATTTCTGTGTTTATTGCTTGTTATGTCAAATAGGGTTATCCTTCGGACTGTTACATATTCAAATTTTTTCGTGTGCGATGTTTTTTCTTTCTTCTGCTTATGAGGTTGCCTTTGTGCAAATCTTGGCTTTCATGGCTGATCCTTTAGATGATTCATTAGATTTTGAACTCCTTTTCTGCTGTTGTATTCTTATGATTTTGTAAGAAAGCATAAAACAGAGATAATAGAAAGTAACACTATGCTCAACTTTATTTGCATGCGCAAGGCGTTTGTTCATCAGTTTGTGTAAATAGGGCATTCCTTAATTTTGTGTTGATATTTGATTGATTACATTTAGGAGTTTAGTTGAAATATTGTTTCTTTAATAGAGACTACTCATTAATCAAGTTGATAAATAGATTTGAGTTATGAAGCTAAACATAAGAAGATAAATTATGGAAAGTTATTTGTTAATTATTTCTTATCCCTCTCACCATCCTTGAATAAATGTTGTAATTTCATTTTTATGGTCCAATTGCCTTAGAATTAATAATTAAGTATATTTATTTAGAGTATTGAAATCACAAACTTTGGGTTAGGTAGTAATGCATTTTATTTTGAAGGAAAATTAAAAAAAAATCTCTCTCCTTAAAAAACTCACAAACAAGAGACTTTTAATCTCTTCCCTAAATTTCCCTCATCCTTTCTTTTCTCTTGTTCTTAAAACTCACAGACACAAGTGTAGTCTCGGAAGGTTTACACCACTTTTGAGAGTGAGAGTATTAGAAGGTAGTGCAAACACCTTCCGGTAATTTTACCCTTAGAAGTTAGATGACATTTAACATTAGCTATAGATCATTCTCCAAATATGTATATAGCTACAACCTACATACATATATGGGAAAGGGAATTTGAAGCATGCTTTGGCCAAGCATTGCTACAAATCACTTTAAAAATGTCATTTTCAGCGTTTTCTTAAATATCTAACTGTTCATATAATAAGAACATGAAAAATAAGAGGGTATCAATTTCTAGGAAATTTAATAAAGTAAAACGTCATAATCGAAAAGTCAAGAACATGAATAAATCTATGCCGTCGAAATTTCCTTACTTAGTGTAAGGTGTTTCATTTCATAGTATTCCATGAAAACTTATTTTTTAATGTTCTTATCATATGCATGGTTGGATGTTTAAGAGAACACTTAAAAATGTCATTTTCAGAGTGATTTTAGCCGCTAAGGCATGCCTTAGATTCTATTTTCCGTACATGGCTGATGTGTTGGCAGGTTCTGAGGGATGAATTAAATGTCTAAATATTATTAGCATCCTTTCAAGCTTTTATTTGGTAAGAACTTCAAACATCTCGAGTACATCAGCGTACAAATTCAAGGTGGAAATGCAGAGGTCATTAAATTCTGATGACTGCTTTCATACTTAAAAACCGACTGTGGAAGCCTTGTTAAATCTATTCTACATTGTTTCTCTTTTATCCCCTATTTTAAGTTGTATTATTTCCGCCATCATATTCCTAGTATTTAGAGTCAATAGGACTTCAATTTGGTGGGAAAAGAAATTGTCTTGTACTCAGCTTTGTCTTTCTTTCTTCTTGGTCCTTGTCCTAATCCTCGTTAATGATTTCATGTTCTTGCTCATTACCAATGGTTCCAAGGTGTTTCTTTAAAAAAAAAAAACTTACTTCATGCGTGTATTTGTCGTAACTTATATGACCTATTAATGTATTATTATTACTCATCTGGAGGGAAGAAGAGGATTAATTTTCCCCCATATAAATATTTTTCATGTACTGATCTGAAAATTTGTGTCTCCACTGTGGAAAGTATCATAAATATATTGTTTCACTCACCAATCAGTTTTTAGGGTTATTAGTAATGTTACTCTTGCTTAAAGCTGCTCCACAGCATTATAATATTTCTGATTACTAGTTGTATGTACGTACTCTGTGAACAGGTCATTCGTAGATGAGTCTCAAGCAGGCATTAAGATATCCCCTCAAGATAACAATTATGCTGGCTTGTCTGATAGGCTAGTAACAGTGGCTGGTGTCATTGACGAACAGATGCGGGCTATTGAATTGATTTTATCGAAGTTGTCTGAAGATCCTTATTATGCACAATCCATGAGTACCCCATTTCCTTATGCTGGTATGGATTTCTAAACATATTTATTTAATCACCGTTTAATTTATATAGAAGGTAATTGTAATACTGGACCCACACACAAGAAGAAAAAACAACACAGAAGAATCATAGTTGTCAAGGCGTTCAGTTGAGTCGAGTCGGTGGCCAGCTGCTTAAGCGACTAGTCGTCCATAAAGTGATGAATTATTTATAATGCACATTTTATACTTGAATATATTTTACACACATATGTATATTATAATTTAAAATTGAATGAAATATAAAGAAAACTATTCACAAATAACCAATGAGCGCTATTGGTATGGCCTCTTGCAATTATGCAGGAGGTACTAAGTTCATTACTCCCCTCCAGAATTAGCAAAAAAAAAAGCTATTCACAAATATATGTAAACAATCAACACTATTAAATACTATTTCTCAACCAAATATTAAAGCATTTAATTACCAAAAGGTCTAAAAGGAATGAATTTATATTTATGTTAAACCCAATAAATTAAACATAACGTGAATCTTGTATTAGTAAAGTTCCAACACTATATAACCCTTTATTTTAGTGGGCATATCCTAGCAAATAAAAGAAATAAAAAACAGGGCAGCACCACCATGTAAAAAAGAAACAATCCATATTTTGTATATAAATAAAATTCTAATACTAACAGTCCATTAATGTAGTTAACAAATTAAATTTCAGGTTTAAAACTATAAACTTTTTGAAAAATAAAGATTGATAAGGAAACAGAATAAGATAATTAGCCACCAATTTACTCTGTTAAAGAAAAATAGTTATTATTTAATTAAAGAAAAGTTAATTAAAATAAATAAGAATCCAAATATAAACAAGATTTTCAATGATAATGAAATTCTTTTTTTTAAAAGGCAGAAAAAGAAATCTAACAAAATTTTAATAAAATGTATTATGATTTGGATAATGGAAAGTTGAATAAAATAAAAGTCAAGAGTTTTTAAGAGATGCATCATGTCGTATTCTCTCACCAATTCACCACTACTTTCTCTCTCCTTGCTCTCTTATGTCTCTCTTCACCTCCTATGGAAAGAAAGTTCAAACCAAAAAAATTGGAGTTGAAGACTGTTAATGAGTGGTGTGAATTCCTTTACACAGTAGCAGGCTTGAGAAGAAGAGGCGAAGTGAGCAACAACAGTTAGGATTTTCAAATCGCAGTCGGTAAGCCTTTTGGTGTTGTTGTTTGTTGTCTGATCCAAGTACAAGGCGTACGCTTTGCCACTAGGCGTCTAAAGCGTCGCCTAGGCGACCCAAGTCGACGACTATGTGGTCAAGGCGCTCGCCTTTATAACTTTCACCAAGTCGTTCACTCGCCTTTCTCCTTCTCAGTTGCTTCAACGACTAGTCGTCGTCTAGGCGACGACTTGACAACCATAAGAAGAATGGCTACTAATGCCATGCATGTACTGAAGGAGTTCACTCGGATGTCAATAATGGGCTATTCGATTGCCTTTAAATGGGTCTTGATGACCCTAAATGTGATTGGGCAATTTATGTCAATTGATTCAAGGTGGCAAGTGATCAAACGGGGAAGTAGAAGCTTAACGCTGCATCCTAGTAATCAAAGTTACCTAATCACATTTGGTGCTAACTCATAATCATAAGCTATTAAATTAACTTTATCTACCGTGGCAATGACTCTATTAAAAAGTTTATCCTTTAGTTCTATGAAATTTCAGAATTACCAAAATAGCCTTGATTGCTAAGACCTTATCTAATAACATTTACCAGGTTACTTTTTTTAACAACCTATTGTATCATATATTAAAATCTTTGCAAGTCATAATATCAAAATATCACCAAAAAATATGAAGTTTTAACGTCAAACATACAAATAACCATGATAATAATACATCTCCATATTATTTAGATAATATTAGTTAATACGACCAAATATTTTTAAAAATTGAATAACTTTAAAGAAAACATGATAATTAAATTTTAGTTAAAGACGCTATTTAAATATAAGTTGAGAGCGCACATGTAATAATTAATATAAATAATCTATATTTCAATATGTTCTAACACTATAGTTCGATTGGGTCTATAATGGGCCGAACGCTTATTGATCAAACTCGGCCCAACTTTCATTTTGGGCTTGAATTTTTGCCAAAGTACGACTCATCTCACTCCCAAATTAAATTCGAGCATGTTTTTAACGGGCTGAATGATCGAGTTTCGGGCTTGGCCGGCCCAATTGACAATCGTAGTTCCACGTTCATGCGACCACTGACCACTTTTTTCTGGTGTTTTCTTAAAAACAGATTTAGAGACATTACCAAAACCATATTTATAGAGTACGTACTTTAAATGTTTTTTGATTCTCAATATTTTGTATACATTTTATTTTAAACTAAACTAAAATTTATAGAACTAGTAAATAATTATGCTCTGGGCATGTCTTAAGATCCTTGCAAAAATAAAAAAATTGAAAGAAAGTGGCCACAGGCTTGACAGAGGGAGGATTGTCTCTTAGAATTCTAATATTTAAGAAAGGGTTGATTATATCTTTCAGCACAATTTGTACTAGGTTTTGACAAGATTTTCAGTTGGCTTGTTTAAAATAAACTAGTGAAAGAGAGCTCGTGGGAAATTAATTGGCTTATGTTTGTCTATGTTTTACATTTTGTCTTCAGGAAACTTTTCATTGATGCAACGGAGCTTTTGTTTCCAATTAATTTCTTTTTCTTTTTGTGATATTTGAGGAATTTTTAGTAAGTTCTTAAAGAGAAACCTAATAAACAAGACAAAAGAAAGAAAGAAACAAATATCACAATTCACAACAAGCGACTCTTAATAACTAAAAGTCCAAATATCATTGGAGGATGTAAAGTTGAATTCTGAACGACTCCGGTTGTACTTGATGATACTAACTTGGTCAATAAATAGATGAAAAAGGAAATAGAAGATCAGTTGCTGGCCCTCACTTGGCCAAGTCATCCGCTTCTAAATGTTGATATGGCGAGATTTGTGTTTCCTTATTATAAATATGATCCTGCTCTTGTTATAATGTACTAGAGTTATTTGTTGAACATGAATAATTTGCTTGTTAATTTTTAGTTTCAAAATTTTGATTTTTTATTTGCCAATTTGATTTTATATGTCTTGCTCACTTGCCTACTGTT
Organism: Panax japonicus; assembly: GCA_020205505.1. NCBI lineage: Eukaryota > Viridiplantae > Streptophyta > Magnoliopsida > Apiales > Araliaceae > Panax > Panax japonicus. The sequence continues at coordinate 60,211,210 of CM035113.1, forward strand.
TCAACAGGAGGATATAATGCAGTAAACTACGGCCCAAATGGAGTTGGGGTGAAGTTTCAGAATAACAGGTACCAGAACAAGGTTAGTTCTATTTGTACACTGCTTTTATGAAATAAATTAATTCTGCTTTTAGTGAAGTGCAAACTTACTATTGTAGTTAGTGATCATCTTGCCGTTTGGAAATTGTTATTGATTATTTCTGAATGGAAAGAGGATAAGTCTATTAATGTGGAAAAAAATGGGCTCACACCAAACTTGCACTTCATTCTGCACAAGTCCAACTTTACTCCAACTTCACGTCTATTCACTGCTAAAATAGAAGGGCATAATGAATTATTGATCGGCAGATCTACTTGTCAAACTCATTTAGCCGGTTAGTCCATGGAGAGAATCTTTTGTTATGAAACTAGTTGCATCCCGGACTCTCTTTGGGAAATTAGTGTTCATGGCGTTCCTTCTTGCACGTTTTAAAAAAATTTAACTTAAATATTTTAAAATGAAACAAAAAAGAGATTTAAGTGTTCAGGGGTGGGACAGGGAGGTCTGTGATCAGTTGTGACTCTGATTTCCCCCTTTTGCACATTTTCTTTCTGAAATTTTGATGGATTAGCCATGTGCTGATTGTATAATAGTGGTATATTTAATCCTTGAACTATCAATGGATCGGGTTCTATATCTGCCTTTTTGTTGATCAGCCCTCTATATTCTGTCATTAAAGCTGTCAGTGCAAAGAGTTCAAATTTGCTTGTCTTTCAATTTCCATATAGTTGTGATTATGTTGATGGTAAATGCTATGGATCATAATTCTAATTTGACTGGCATTTGTGTCAGGGTCCTGGTGTTTTGCAGGAAGATATGAGTAACTCGGTGACCATTGGCGTTGCGGATGAGCATATAGGGCTTGTTCTTGGCCGTGGTGGAAGGAACGTTCTAGAGATCAGCCAGGTACATAAGCTGTTTTCTTTTGGCTACTCGTCTGCATTGATGGTAATTTCCTCCTCCTTTCTTTACAGATTAGTGGGGCCAAGATAAAGATATCAAACAGAGAGGATTTCATTTCTGGGACAACTGACAGGTATTAAACTTATGAAGAACTTAGAGTGGCTTGTTGGGCTGAGCTATCAAGCAAAATATTGTTCGCTCTTTTTGATATTTGTACACCCTTTTTGGCAGGAAAGTGACTATCACAGGGTCACAAAGAGCAATCCATGTAGCTGAGACCATGATAACTCAAAAAGTGGCCTCTGCTGCTGAGAGGTGATAGAGAGTGATTTCGAAAGATAAATTCATTCTCGTTGAGAGTTTTGTCTGTGAATCTTCTTACAATTTATATATACATTTGACCGATGTTGGAACTAGTGAAAGATATAATCTAGTAGCGGGATATCAAGAACCTATTATATTTTTTTGAAAGACAGCTCTACATGGACTTACTCAGACCACCAAATATGTCTCAACTGGTTGCTGGAAGAGGCCTTTATTACATGATTAAGTCGACCTAAAATCGAAGATTTTGTTCATGCTTAATAGCAGCTGTAATTTTAGAGCATATTTTAGCCTTTTCGGTGGTAAGAAGGAATGTTATGGTAGATAAATGAATGTTAAATATCACAGCTTATGTTAAATTTTGAGATTTTTATTTTTTTAGGGCAATTTGATGAATATATTTCAAGACACTCTTTGCTTTGTACCACAGATGACTCTTGTGGTAGTTTATTTCTTATCATCATTAGGTTCATATATTCTTAGCTTCTGGATCATGTTATATATATCTATCTAATAAAATAGAAATGATTTTGAATTTTCCGCTCACTTAATAAATCATCTGAGCCGTCCAAAGTTTGGGATAAATCCCACCGTTCATACATCTATCTAATAAAATACATCTATCTATTTAATAATCTAATAATAATTTAATAAAATACAAATGACTTTAAATTTCCCGCTCACTCAATAAATTATTTTGGTCGTTCAAAGTTTGAGATAAATCATATTGTCCATACAGTACCGGAGGCACGGGACCCAGCTAGTATATATATATATATATATATATATATATATATATATATATATATAGACAAACGGATCCAGTCCGGGATCCCGGACTGGTCCAAAATCCGGACCCTAAATTTTTTTTTTTTGAACTAAAAAAAATATGGAACTGAATTTTTTTTATAATACAGTGTTTTGGGTGTGTTTTTAATACCTACACCAACTAATGTATGTACAGTCTGTCCAGACTGTACAGAAATGTTTTGGTATAGGCATCCAAATTACGCCCAAAACACTGTATTATGTAAAAATTTTAATTCCATAATTTTATTTTATTTTTAGTTGTTTCAAAAAAAAAAGCAAAAAAAAAAAGTCCGGATTTTAATAGAGTCCGGGATCCCGGATTGGATCTGGACTCTCTCTCTCTCTCTCTCTCTCTCTCTCTCTATATATATATATATATATATATATATATATATATATATATATATATATATATATATATATATGAGTAAGGATCAAGAGCATTTCTCTTAAATAACATTCTTCCTTAAATAATACTCCTTTATTAAAACGACGTCGTTTTGGAGTGGCCGCGGGTGACATTTTTGTAAATAAAAGAAAAATAAGTGGGACTACTCTCTTTTAAATCACTCCAAAACGACGCCGTTTTAATAAAAAATATTATTTAAAGAAGAATGCTATTTAAGAAGAATGCTCTTGATCCTCATATATATATATATATATATATATATATATATATATATATATATATACACACACACACACACACACATAGCGGATCAGGTCCGGACTCTCGGACCTGATCAAAAACGGACCCCAAATATTTATTTTTTCCTTTTTTTTTAAAAATAACTAAAAAAAATATTTAATATTTTATGGAACTGAAATTTTTCTATAATACAATATTTTGGGGTGATTTGAATACATATACCAAAAAATAGTGGTACGGTCTGCACAGACTGTACATACATGTTTTGTTATACGTACCCAAATCACGCCAAAAACACAGTATTATAAAAAAATTTCAATTCTATAAAATATTAATTATTTTTTTAGTTGTTTTAAAAAAAAGGAAAAAAAAAAATCCGCACGGGACTAAAATCCTGGCGTCCATCCATGGCAACCGGTTGCCATGGACACTGTTATAGCAACTTTCTTTTGGACCGTTGATCAACTTATTTGAAGGCTTATATTTAATGCCATAATTTCCAAGCCAGCACAAGCTTTAGCGGTTTTTATTTTAATATATTGCATTGCATGGTCAATTGTTGTTATTTTAATAATTTTAAAATGATTTTTTAATATTAAAATACTCCAGCCGGCACAGCTTGTACCGGCCGGGTATATATTTTTTTTTACGTATTTCTCCATTTTATAGGATGACTCAACACATTAAAATTACATTAAAAAAATAAAAAATAGTCCAGCTGACACAGTTTTTACCGATCGGGTAATCTCTCTCTTCTACCTCTCTAATTACCAATTTACCAGTACTCACTACTCGGTCATCATTACCGGTACTCACTATATGAAAAGAAAATTATTAAACTTATATTATATGCTAATGTACTATAATAATTCTTATAATAGTTGTAAAATGTAATCTTACAAGGCTAGTAAAATAGTAAATACTCCCAAATTTGTAACGAAATTTATTACTATTTTACTAATAAAATAATAATAAATTCTTTCTGAGTTCAAATGTTCTTCTAAAACTCATAAATAGAAAGAAAGGAAGTTGATTTTGTTTCTTTTAATTCTCTTTTAACTTATGAATTTTAAATTTCTTTCTTGCATCTCTCCAGACTCACAAACTTCAAACATGCGAAATGTGTGTGTCAGTATTGTATTAGTTAATTAACCAACTTACCATAAAGTTAATTTCATGATAACCACATCCATCAAAATAATATACTCCCTGTCGACGTTACTTGTTCTTTGGTGTTCTCATTTTAGATGAGATTTGTTTGAAAAAATAAGTAAAAAAGGTCCGACATGTATAATGTCGACGATGAACTGTTAAGAATCGCCAGTTGATTTTTTAAATGATTGTACCAACACAATCGAGAAAAGGTTTGCACATTGACCCAGTGATGTGACACTGCTAAACGGGTCGGTGAAACCGAGATTCATTAGGGTCCGGGGACTTGATTATGCTGAGGGAAGGTGTTAGGCACCCCCCGACATCCGTGTTACCACGGTGACCGCCTCTTTTCAAGAAACTATTATCTGAATGTGTGTGTGTGGGTCAATGTGCTGTTATTTGGAAGTAGTGCGAGGCCTCGTTCGAACCTATATACACAGGGTTTGAATTTATGTAAAAATTCAGTTTTTAGCAAGATATATAAATGATGTTTTATAAAAAAGTTTTTCAAACCACGATGCTCAATAGTAATTGAGACATTTTACACTTCCATTTATTAAGTGTTCGACTTGATTGATTTTATTTTACAAATGCGAGGCATCCGTACTAAAATAATGTACAAAAATAATGCCGACTTCCTCGTGGGTATGGAATCCATCTGAGAAAATTCAGACACTGCAAAATAATTTACAAGCTGCTTACAGCTGAAAATGTCCATCACGGGAACCGAATCTAGATCCAATAGGCTGAATCTGTGATCATATGATTCCTAGGCACACAAGATACTGTAATTTATATGAAAACAGTAAGCATGTATATATATAAAAGCTGTAAATATATATATATATACAGACATGATCACCAACCACGAAGCACCTCCGTGGGGGATCAGAAATGTAAATAAAGTTGTTAAAAGCTATCAACCTCCACGGAGGAAACTCCAGACGGGACAAAATGTAAATAAAGCTAAACAAAGCGATCAACTGCCACGAAGTAAACTCCATGCAGGACGAAACGTAAATAAAGCTGTACAAAGCAATCAACTGCCACGAAGTGAATTCCAGGCAGGACGAAACGTAAATAAAGCTGTAAAAGCGATCAACCACCACGAAGTAAACTCCAGATGGGACGAAATATATATATATACGGAAAGCTTCAAGAGCATAATTCTTAAATAGCATAATGCCTTAAATAGCATAATTTTATCAAAACGACGTAGTTTTGTAAATACGCTGTGGCATTTTTGCAAATACCATGCCACCGCGTATTTACAAAAATACCACCGCGTATTTACAAAACTACGTCGTTTTGATAAAATTATGCTATTTAAGGTATTATGCTATTTAAGAATTATGATCTTGAAGCTTCCCGTATATATATATATATATATATAGACTGAAATGAAACAACGGACCGAAGTCCGGGTAAAAGCAAGCAACACGACTCTCAACGTGTAGAAGGGTGTGTGCAGAGATGAAGAGAAAGACTCTAAAGTGTATGAGAAGGCTTACAGATGACTGCCAAAGAAGACTTCTATATCTTTAGAGTAGGTAAAAACTGACTTTTGTAGGTACAAAAGGGCTATATATGAGCTCACAAGTGTTTAAAAGGGGAAAGTATACTGCTTGGAGTGAGTGCAAAGCAAATTGGGCAGAGCTTCCTCGCCTTTTTCTCTTGCAAAATGGGCTGCCCAAGCCCTCTATTTATAGGTAATTTAGCCGCAGGTGTACCAGAGGCAACCCGGGTGGGCCTGGGTTTTCGGGTCGGGTCGTCTCGAAGTATGTGTACTCGGGCACTGTAATGTCCACACGAACTTTCAAAAGTGCAATCCGGGCATCCGTTTGAGGTATACATGACCTATTTCGGACCGCCGTTGTCGAGAGTTGTACGATGGCATGGGATTAGAGTTTGTACGAAGTCATTGAAGATGGGACGATGCCCTCCAGTCTTCAAGCTTCAACTTTCATCCGTTACCCCGTACAATAGTCACTCGGGATTGGTTAGTCTTGTGGGACATCGTTACGTAGAGATGTTGAGACGACGTGGCGTGGCATCACGTTGGCTAAATGATGATGTTGCCCCTCACCGGTGTTATCGCCGGATTGGGCTGATAAAATAGACGTTGCTCAAACTTTGTTGATAAAACAGACGTTGCTCAGGCTCGCCAGACTCCTTGAACTTGGGCCTATATTTCGTATTGGGCTTACGAGATGAGCTGGATCCTTGGACTAGACCCATCATTTGCCCCCCAATGCCCTGCGTCCAACAGAACTTGGAGAGGAGGGCATTTCAGTTTAAATTTGGATTTCTAACAAAACTGGAACACTTTAGGAGGCTAAAACATGCACTTCTGAGGCTTTTTTGGTCTTTTAACATCATATATCATGGCGTAGCCATGAATTTTTTAGAGGTCGTTGATACGGTCGTTTTGATATATTACGGGCCCCCGATCAGAGTTACGGATCAAAAGTTATGATTTAAATAGTAAAAGTACCTTTAAATCTAAATTCCTTAGAAATTCCTTTTAATTTGTGATCGCCATATTTTCAGGTAAACTCCTCTGGTTTGTGGGACTCCTTCTCTCCTATTCTTGAAGAACATAGGTTTTGAATTTGGGGGTTTTGTGTCCTGCTCTTAGGGAGAATTTTTTAGAGATCAATGCCGAACGAAGGAGGAGATATCCATGGGAGTGAACTGATTGACGAAGCAAGCTATCAAGAGGCTGCCATAGTAGAGAGTGAAACGGGTGATGGGAGTGCAGACCCATTTGAGGATCGTAGCGAAGCCGGATAGGGGAGATCTGGTGATGGGCGAGCTGTTAGTGGGGGAGCTGCTAGTGGACGAACTGCTAGTGGGCGAGCTGCTCTAGGTGCTGGATCGTCTCATTTTGGTGAGCAGAGGCGTGCTGGGCAGGCCTTGGGCGAGCATGAGCTGGTCTTGGGCGAGTAGGGGCTGGTTTTGGGCGAGCAGGATCGAGTCTTGGGCGAGCAGGAGGTTGGGGGCTCTGCTTCTGGTGACCACAACTCGGCTCCATCCAATGTGACTTAAGAACTCCTAGATGATGGTTCATGTCCTTCTTTAAGACCTCGAAAGATGAAACATAAAAGTAAATTGATCCCGGATGAGGATAGGTCTAAAGTAAGTACCCTTTTCAGCTCACTCAATTCTGATGATGATATTTCGAGACTCATTTCTACTTATCATATTCCACCCACAGTGTCATGTCGCCGGGCCGAGAAAGGTGAATTTACTTTTGACGACTCCTTCGGTGACATTGTCATTTACGAGGAGATGCTCGAGGTTGGGCTTAGGTTCCCCATGTCCCATCCTATTTGTCAAATTTTGCACTATTTTTCTCTTACTCTAGGGCAGTTAGCGCCCAATAGTTGGAGAGTCTTGTTGGGTTTTCTCATATTATGGAAGAAGGTGCAACACAAAGATGCTTCACCCAAGGAGTTCCATGGGGCCTATAACTTGAGCGAGACTCCTGCACTAAATAAGGGTTGGTATTATTTTACTGGAAAGAATGGTATGGTGCTCAGTAGGTTACGCTCCAATTACCACAGCTAGAAATCTCGCTTCTTTTTTATTGGCGGAGACTGGGCTGTAGAGGCTGATCGGGCCTTGGTTTTAATGCGTTGGGGTGCTGCTAAAAAACTCGGTGCGTTTCAAGTTTAGCATTTTTTTTAATTTTTTATGCTCACCATCTAGTTGCAGGTATGCCAGTGCTCTCCAAAGTCCAAGAGTTGAAGCTGCAGGCTGTGAGGGCTCACCCCGACAAAGACCTGGGCGTTCTTTTGCCTAAGTACGGTGGTAAAGTTGGAGGTCCTTCGCCGAGATCAGGTGGTTCCCTCTTAAAGAGAAAAGGTATATTGACTCTTCTTATAACTTTTTTTTAGATGACTGTCACTTCGATAATGCATTGTCTCATTTGCTGCAGTAGACATGACGGTGATTGGGTCACTTTTCTCTGGTGCTAGTAGAAGCACACGTCTTCCCAAGGTGATGAGGACGAATGATGACCCCCACCAACTCCTATAATGGCGCGTATTGAGGTGAGCTCCTACCAATTGACTCATTTAGACGTGCCTTCCCAGTTGGGGACTTCCTTGGTCATAAGCGCTACTCCAGCAACTCCCCAGTCGCCTACACCTTCTGAGCCTCGCCCGTCCACTCCTCTTGCTGGAGCTCATGTAAGGGCGCCGATCCAGTCCAGTTCCATGCTGGGGGATCCACAAGTCATTATAGAACGACTTGGGAGATTTGTGTTTCCCTCTAAGATTCAACAGATTAGTGCTTTGGGCATTGAAGGGGTTATCAACACATTTCTGGAGGGTTTGGCTCAGGTAAGAGTCCCTCATTTTTTTTATAATGCGCTTGGTCATTCTTCTGTCTTCGGTCTTCTTCAGATTTCTACTGCATCTGTATGCTTGTTCTCGAGGGTGCATTTTTACGGCTAATTGAAGCTTAATTATGAGGCCGTGCAGAAGGAGCTTCTCACTGCTCAAGGGAGAATTGTTGAGCTTGAAGTTGTTAACAGGGCTTCTCGGGCTGAGATTTTGGCGACCCGTGGAAAGGCCGCGCTTAGTGAGGCAGTTTGCTTAAAGGCTAAGACAGATCTTTCGACTATCCGTGAGAGGACAATTAAACTCGAGGCTGAGCTTTTGGCCACTCGTGAGAGGGATGCGCTCAAGGAGGTGAAGCTTGTTGAGGCCCATGATAAGGCAACTAAGCTTGAGACTGAGCTTCAGGCGGTCCACGAAAGGGACGCGCTCAGGGAGGCTACCTACTTGAGAGCGAAGGCAGAATTGAGGGCAGCTCAGGAAAGAGCTTCTCAGGCTGAAGTGGATCTGGAGTATGCTGTTGCAGGTACTTTCATTGATGGCTATGGAGAGCTTCGGGGAAAGATCTCTACTTCCTTCCCTGATATTAATTTTTCAGGCTTTGTGCCAACTGAGGTGCTTGAGGATGGAGGTTTTGAAGATGCTAAAGATGATGAGGACGACCATGATAGTAGTTAGAGTTCTAGGGACTTTTTTTTAAGAAAGGCAGTATGCGTCCTTACTTTGGTAGTGATACTCCTTTGAAATTGAATGAAAATGCAATCTTTTGGAGTAAGATATAGGAAATTTCATCGCTGACCTAAAAAAGGTACTTTGAACATTGGATAATAATACTAAAAAAGACAAATAAAACAAGGTCCCTAACTATACTACTTTACTTCTTCACGGTGTCTGTGACAACCCCAAATCCGGGTTCTCTGGCCCCGGTTCGGTCATCACGAAAAAAATACAAACATCGACCTCAAAATAACTTACGATAACTAAAATGCGAAAAATAATAAACGTACATCATTCATTCAAAAGGTGTAACTAGTCCCAAGAATTGATAACCTTTAACACTGTAGCATCCCAGAATCCGGGTCCCAAATCGCAGCGGATTCGGTATACTATTTCTATAACTAATTGCGGAAGATATAAACATAAATTGTTTATACATTAAACTTTACACACATTTCCCCAAAATCGAGTAATCTTAACTTAAATACAATTCATAAACTTTCTATCACATAACAATATTTATCAAAATATACTATTACAAAATAGCCGCACATTTTATCCCAAGCTGAACTTGGTATTATCATTTCCTGTATCCGAACGCATTCGCCTTACCTGCAATGTTTTATTATGATATAGCAAGGGTGAGCATGAAAGTTGCCCAGCAAGTTTATATACAACAATATAACGATATATCATGATTGAAGAGTATGAATAATGAGCTTGCTATAATTCATCAATATAATTGAGAACTAGCACGAATAAATTTTTGACTGAACAAGTTTTAAACATGAACAAACATTTCTGAACCAACTGGTAATGAAGGTGATCAGCCTTTCATACCTGACTTATATATGCAAGAATGTACAGAGTACAATTTTCATGGCAATCAGCAATGATTAACCATAAGCTTGAATAAAATACTCTTATTAGAGTTAAGTAAAAAGAAATTTGCTTGAACCGTTGATTACCGCAACGCAATTTATAACGCTTTACCCGAAGAACTAATATTAGTAATATAGATCTCCAATATTAGAATAATATCATCACAATATAATACTATTATATATATACATAGGATAACCTAAACACATAACACACAACCCTATCAGTCTATACAACACATAAGACTTAGCATCAAGTTAGACTATTAAGTTTGAGTTGAAACCGACACAATTTTAACATCCCGACGGTCTAGTTGGAATAAATATCGAGTTTAAGTTCAATTAAACTCTGCCTAAGCACTTAACCATGCCATAGAATCACATTTATATGATTTAACACTCGCTTTTTCATTTCATAAGTTATTCGTTAACACCTAGTAAGTTAAATACTAATCCAGTAACCTGGATTCTAAATCTAGCAACTAAATTACCAACCCAGCAACCTGAATTCCAAATCCAGCAACCTGAATTCTAAATCCAGCAATCTAAACTGCAATCCAGCAAACTGGATTTAACATATTTTCAATTTCAGTAAACTATTTCTCAATACAGCAAACTGGAATCACAAATTATATAATCCAGCAAACTGTATTCTAAATTCGTATCACGAAAATACCAAATCAGTTTATTATTTTTCTATCCTTAGTCCAAACATATATACACATATTTCATCCACAAAAAATTATTTTTCCATAATTTTCCAACTTCCTTTGATATTTTTCAAAAATTAATTTTAGTGCGTAGCTTAAGAAATTAGCTACCTCGTGCTTAACTCCAAACATTCCCATCTCTTGGGATAACCTTATATATGTTAACGTGATGCTCCATTTTAAATTTCGTGGCAATCGGAGTTGTAGAACTCTGTTTATAGCGATTTCCGTCGGAAAATCATAAAAATTGTAATGATCATAACTTGGTCGTTTTAACTCGGAATTAGCTCATTTTTGGACACGAGCTACATAATACCATATATTTTTATTTTTCAAAAGGCCAGATTTTATTTCACACTTTAAGTTGCCAAAACAGCCACTGGACAGATCTGGACAGAAGCTTTTTGCCATGTTACAGTTTTGGAGTCCTTTACAAAATCTTAAATATAATGAGATCTGTAATTCGGATTAATGATCCGTCAATTTTGTTGGATTCGAATCTTTCCGGTCTTCAATTTTCATCTATAACAATCCATATTTGGACATGTTAAGCTCCCAGAAATTAACCCGGAAGTGGCTGTTACAACTGTCATTCTAACTGTTTTTATTACCTGTGTAGTTTGGGAGAAATCCCATAACTTGCTCATTTTTCAACCTATTTGAGAGATTCCAAAGGGGTTTTATCCTACACACATAGATCTAGCATCCCAAGAACATAAATCACAAATATCCATCATAGATTTCAAGAATCAAAAGCTAGATCATACTTTCTAGTTTTAAACTTTTCCGGAAAAATTCTATTTTTCAATTTCTTTTGATTTCAACCAAATCAACATTCAATATGGTTAGATCTAAACATGAAACACTCATTAACACATAGATCTAAGGTTTTTGAGATTAGAAATATAGATTCAAGGTTTGATCTTCAACCAAAAATTACATGAACAAAAAGGGTTTATACCTTTGATTTTTCATGCTCCTTTTCTTCTTCTTCTTCTTCTTCTTCTTCTTCTTCTTCTAAGATATGAGATGGATCTTGAATGGAAAGAAAGATCAAAATCTTCTCTCCTTCTCCTCCCTAGGAGCTGCCGAACATACTCCTCTCCTCTCTCACTCTAAATTTCGAAACATGAAGAGAGAGAAGGTCTAGGTTGGTTTTGTAAGTAAAGTAAGTTACTTTACTTAAGTTTTAAGTTATAAAACTTTGATTCAATGCATCTAAGTTTGCAAGATGGCAAGAGTGGCTGATTTGTATGGCTTTTAGTCATATGCTATGCTAGGTTAGGGTTAGGGTTGGTGAACAACCAAAGATAAGGCAAGATTCTCAAGTTACATAATAAAAAAATGTAAAAATGGAATTTTGGACATTTCCATATATTTCTAGAATTTGCCATTTGATGAAACCCTTAGGCTTTAGGGTTTGGAGCATTTAGGGTTTAGGGTTGATCACCAAACCAATATCAAGGCTAGATATGCAAGCTACCTTATTAAAAAAAATGTGACACCTAGCCTAATTGGGTGAATTATCTTTTGCCAATTGTGTAGTGTATAAATGGATGATGTGCATGAACATCTCCCTCTCCTTTCACCTCTTCCATTACCCGGCTATGTGGCCAATATCTACCAAGTTTGATTAAATCACTTTTTCCAAAAATGTCCCTCCTCACTTGGATCAAATTTTTGGGCTTTAATTAAATTATTGATTAACCAAAAAGAAAGTGATATCATGAGAGAGATGAAATAACTTTGGTGACTTTGTAAAAATGAATAGATATAATTGTATATCTATAATCATCTCCCCACTCACTCTATCTTTCTCTTTCTTAATCATAAACATGTGGGAGATTAGTATATCATGTGGCTCCTTAAACCATTGGACACCTAGCTTGTATTAATGAACTATCCTTTTACCACATGTGTGGTGCTTAAAGTGGGAGATGTTTTTGCATATAATTCTCTCCTTTTCTCCCACTATCTACCAAAGCTTTACTTACAAGCATGAACAAAGATGTTGGATAAATAAAATAATGACACATAAGAGGAGTAGGTGAGAGTTGGTAGGAGAGTTGGTGGAGAGTTGGTGACCAACTTTAGACAAATAAGAGACCAAAATAAATCTTAGTCACATGCTCAAGCTCTCCTCCTTTTTCCTTCTCTATCCACCGGCCATGTAAATCAATCATAGTCCAACACTTTTAATAATATCAAATGTCCATCATACCCTTCCTTCAATTGGGCTCTAAGTTTGGGCCACCCTTAAATCTTTTGGGCTTATCAATAAAAATATTTGAGCCACTCAATTAATGTATTGCTTGGGCTTCTAACTAATTTTATTGGCCAACACTTAGGCTATAAAATATACATAGTCCAATACCTTAAATTCTTATCCAACCCAATTCATTTAATTAGGGTTTTCATTCCCTCAATTATAACACAAATTCTTGCTCATGCACACTTATTTTCTTAACCCAATTAGACTTGCTATAATTAGGTTATAAAATTAATCATTTGAGATATATAAAATAAATCTCCTAGAATTAATAAGTATTCTAAATACCACAATTCTCTTTTTCCATAACCCTTAAGTTATTAAATCCTTCATTCCTAATATATAATTAGGGTTACACTAGTTTCTTTTGTTTGTTTATATAATAAACAAAAATAAACCATCACATAATGTTCATATTCCTTACACAACTTTTTAACCCTTAGGGTTTAATACTTCGCATTAGGATTCCCAAATTAGGGTTTAAATTCTCGATACTGAAATTAGAGTTTCTGAATATATCGTTAGGGTTTTCTAACTTAATCACCATATTCATATTATGAATTTAGGGTTTCGGATTCCCGAAACTGAAACTAGGGTTTTAGAACCGATTTCTACGATTTCTTATCCATTGCTAGGGTATTCTAACAGAACGTTGACGTTCTTAATATATACTTAGGGTTTGACACATATATAATTAATCTGGTCAACCCTTGACCCTTACCCACATTTAGTACACATACATATTCACATAAATCCTTAATCATGAATAATTCATCTATATCCTTCACCGAATTTTGAAATCCTCAAAATTCAATCCCAATAACATCAAACGCATACACTTATTTTCTGTCTAGGTCTATTATTTGACCTTAAATCAATCATTTAAGATTTTAATAAATTGTCCAAATTCTCGGGTTGTCACAAATACAATCAATCAAACATACCCTAAAATAATAATTAGGGTTCACATTACATAACAATAATTTAAACTAGGCATATAGTAAAGTCTGCTCCTGAAGACTATCCTACATCTTTTCTTTACCCTTGTCCTTTCCTGAGGTCTCGGGCTTAGCTGCAATATAATTCATGATATCGGAAGGATGAGAAACAAGTTTTCTCAACAAGTTTAAATACAACAATAAGGATATATCATGATGAATGGAAAATATATGACAATGAATTCAACAATATGAATATCTGAAGGATTCAATAATATGAATATTAGAAGCAAAGATAATAATTGCTTTTAGAATAACTGCTAGTCAAGTAGACTTTGAACTATAACACTCCAATGAAATCAATAATTAATTGACCCTTTGGTTACTGGCTACAGAATAAGTACTTGAGGGGATCAGCCTCGCGTACACCATGTATATGCTTAACATTCAAATATGTTCTTTGTATCTATTATTAGATACCTGGGGTACTCACCTACCATAAAAGGGGTGTTCTTTCAGTCTAAGAATCCTTACCATCAATTGGTTTGGATAGCTTTTATAAAACTTCATATTCTTGTCTGACCGAACAAAGGTTCAAACTCTATCTGACACAGTTCAAGAATTATAGAACTTTAAATGAAGTACAAGTCCAAGACTGTACGAACTCAAGTGCACTAAGTGCGAATATCAATAATATCGATGTGGAATAATTGTAAGGTAATTAAAGCACTTAATAAAATTCATGGTAATAAAGTTCAAGCTTAAACAAATAAGTTTCAATTCAACAATAACCTGCCCAATACGATATGAGAAGGATAGGAAACTTTCACAATCAAGAGTGAAGTTCAAGGAAACTTGCTCAATAATAATTTGAGTGAACTTAGGGAACTTGCCTGTTTGCTCAGCTACAATATAATTCTAGCTTTAACTACTTGCACTGAAACGACCTAACGTTATCAAGTCGACCATTTCAATTAGTATGTGTTAACTAATATGTGTTTACACTAACAACAATCAAGTCATCACATAACATGCTTCTTAACACATTACAAAGCACATTGGTCACAAAATACAAGATTAAGTAATCATATAAGCATGCCTTAAAACTTCAAACCAAAACGGAATCTTGGCAAGACTGCAGGACGGCGCAGCTGCGCCTGGTCTAGGCTTAGGGACGGCGCAGCTGCGCTGTCCCTTGGCCAGACCAAGGTTGAGCTTCTGCACTTCCTAACTTTACTCCAACTCTAACATATACCTATACATACATATTAACATACATACATGCTAGAGTTTCACATAGCACATGACCATACTTGAGTTTACTACTTCAAGTTTAACTTACACTTTATATGTCATTAAAACATAAAAATCATGTAATCATCAAGTTTAATGCATATGAATCATGTTTAGGAGTAATATAGCAATAACATGACATCTTACTACTTTAGTATCTAAGTACTCACATAATATGCACTTATGTTTGAAAATATGTCCAAGGTTGTTGATGCAATATATGTAGGGATTTCAGCATAAAAACGCAACGGAAAATAAACATTATAAAGCCAAATCCGAAACCCTAAATACAGGATCCATGCGAAAACATAATAATTCAGTGTTTAGATATTATATCGATTATAGAATTTTCTGAAACGCTTCGAATCTCCAACGCAATTCCTCACGGTACTACGTCTTTACGGTATCCACACGAACTCACGCGAACCGTCGCACGATTCTGTAATAAAGGGAGCTGCAGTACTAGCCACCAAAAGAACAGGATTTTTGAAAACTTTTTCTCTAGTCTCTCTCTAAGAGCAGCTAGGGTTTTTAGGTTAATGATAATCCCTAATATGGCTGCTACATATCATATATATAGCGGTTAAAAAGAATTAATCAAAAGCCTAATTAAATTAAAATAAAATCTGAATTTATATATATATTTATATATATCTTAATTAAGTCTTACTTAATTAATATACCCATATATATAAATTATCCTATTAAATTAAATTCGTAATTTAAACAATATCAATCATATTGACATATTTAAATCTTTACAATTTAAATTAATTCCCTTTTAATTACGTTCTATGTGTGTGACCCTATAGGTTATTATTACGCTGACAATAATTTTAAAATCATATTATAAAATTTTAAACAGTGAGCGGCATCTAGTAATGCATCACTGCTACCCAAGTAATAATAAGATCGATGATTCGATGCAACCTTTTTGTGACCAATGTTTCAATGTAATTTAATCCTTTAGCCTTAATATCCTAGATTAAACTCGAGTTATGGAATATGTGTGACACCCCCAAATCCTTGTACTTCATTACCTCAAGATTTGGTGTTCACGTAATCAAAACATTCATATCTAACTACCCAATTATAATAAATTGAATAGTAAAAACCTACCCATACAGGATTAATTTAATAAAAACAATATCTCCCAGGTTCTCTAACCTTTAATACAATCATTCAAATGTAGAAATAAAATTATTACATCACATCATTATAAAAAGTCTATCATTAATGATAAAACAAAATTACAAGTCTTCATCACTTGTACATTTTTCTATTTCCTTTGCTAGTTGTAGGTTTATCTACCTTCTCATTCATAGCTACAATAAATGTATAAATATGCAAGAGTGAGCAAACAAAGCTCACTTGAGATAAGAATAAACATCTTTGCAACATTTGCCAAATAATAGGCTCAATAGAACTGAATAATATGTTTTATTAACATTTCAAAACTTGCCAACTCATAGGCTCAATAGAACTGAATGATATGTTCTATTAATATTTCAACATTTACCAACTCATAAGCTTAATAAAACTAAATAATTTGTTATATTAACATCCTTAAATAAACTACTGAGGGTCAAGTGACCATGAACCATGTCCACAGTTATAAGTAATATTTCAACTTTAACTTTAACAGTCATATGACCATAAGGACTCCACGTACTCAGGGGGATCAATCCTTCGTACAATTTATTGTGCACAACCATTTCAACGCTAAGCGTAAACCCCTAAACATAGGGTTGTTCATCTCAGTGTTTAGAGTACAAGTCCGCACCAAAGAAAGTTTGGTTTGAATAAACTTTTAAGGGTAATTAAAGTTTAATGATCATCAACTAGGGAACTAAATGAATCCATAATGTTTGATAATACAACAGTTGTTTAATAACAACATAACTTAGAACATTTGAGAATCATAAATGAACTGATTCTATACATCTAACTCATGCTTGAAATAACTATAGAGCATAAATATTCAATAGAATGAATAAAATGGTTAACCTTTGCTTAAATAGTAAAATAAGCTAAGTTCAAGTTTTATAATATTTAGAAATGAATTCCTGAACATTAAGAAACTTGCTTAACTGTAAACAAGTTGGAATGAATCAACAAATGGAGAATTTCCAATAACATTAGAGTTTGAGTTTGCTCAAATGGATTTTAGGAATAATTTACTTATTCAATAACAGTTGAGATAAAAACTCGCTCAATCAAAAGTATACATTTATAATAATAGAACTAACTCAACGAAAATATAGAGTTAAAACTTGTACAATGTAATAGACGAACTAGCTCAACGAACGTAAAGAGTTAGAAGAATTGCATAAACATAACAAACTAACTCAATGAAAGTATGGAGTTAGAAGACTTGTCTTGAGCGTAAGCTAAAATATTAAACTTACGTTCACCTAAATACAGTATTAAAACCATAACATCCATTAGACATACTAATATTCACGTTTCAATATAAAACGCATTACTAGCTAAACTTGTTATTTTAACACAA
The DNA here is from genome assembly GCA_020205505.1 of Panax japonicus. Lineage (NCBI taxonomy): Eukaryota > Viridiplantae > Streptophyta > Magnoliopsida > Apiales > Araliaceae > Panax > Panax japonicus. Next base: position 60,228,753 of record CM035113.1, read on the forward strand.
GTCTTGTGCTACGCTTTACATTTTAGAATTTCCAAGTGTTAATCATCATAACGCTTAACTATCGTTAATTGTATAAACTATGTTATCATATAACACATTTTCGATTTAATAATCATTTTTACATCTTTGATCATACTATCCACAACTCATTATGTTATGTTAACCTTAACATTACACGTTTAACATGCTAACACGATTTCAGACTATGTTGTGACACTTTCCCAAGTCTGCTAAAATAGCAGAAGTTAGAATCTCAAACTAGGGTATGGCGCAGCTGCGTCATACAAAGGCTTGGGACCGGTGCAGCTGTGCCATTTTTTTCCTTGGCACCGGCGCAGCTGCGCCGGTGTTCAGACAGACGTAGAGTCGGCTATGAACAGTAGCCGACTTTAGCCCAACAAACACAAATTTCACCCAATAGACAATAATATTAACACGTAGAATAAATACAACAATATCATAAACATGATTTCTCACATTTACAACCAACTAGCACAATTTAACACTAACTACAACTATTTTAATTTCTCAAAACTCATGTTTTTCATAAAAACTCAACTTTTCTTGACATTGTTATAGAAATCATCAATGTGAACTCACTAGTTGGCCAAATCATCCAATTCAAATTACATAATGCTCATATCTCACTAAACTAACATATACAATCTTCAATTTATAATTTCTCATACGAATTAGCCACTAGAATTGATACTTTTCATGAACATATGAAAAATATATATATACAACCAAATACTGTCAAACCAAAATTTAACATACAATTGTTGTTTAAACATAATCTCTACCATCATGAACATGTATAGCCACAAGTAATCCATTGTAAAGCAACGATTAAATAAATTGAATTTCACAGATTATGTAAAAGTTTTGCCGTAATACTCTTAACATAAATAATATCTAAGTTTGTAGAACATACCTTCAATTAGCTTCTAATTCTTGCTAAACTCGCTGAAATTTGCTCACAATTCTCTCAACCCTATGTAATCTCTAAGCTAGCAATTAGAATGCGTAAAAGAAAACTAAACTGATATGCGTACTAATATAATAACAAAGAAAATTGACATAGACTTAATACGTATAATAAGTAACATCAGTTATGAGGGTAAACGTATATAACTTAAATATATTATATTTATTATTTGATTTTATCTTATTTGATTATTTATTTTATTTAACTAGAAATCTTAAAAGCCATAAGGCTTGTTTGACAAATCATTTAAAATATTTAAAGAAATAATATATTAAGCCTTGTTTGGTAAACACTAAATTAAATTACTTTAATTTATTTTAACGACTCCTTATAATATAGTTATTTATCACACTATATTTAATCAAGCTTTCATATTTATCTTAATTAATTCAAATCACAATTAATTAAATAAATCCTTTAATCACATAACACAATACAAATAATATATCATTTTATTGAAATATCAATATAATAATCATTTCCTCAATTCATCAATTATTTATTTAACAAATAATTCTCCAAATAATATTAAATCAATAAAACAAATATTCATTTACCGATAATCACATCCATTAAATATTTATATAACTCAATAAATATTTAAAATTACATTTAAAATTCTGGAATGTTACATCATTACCTCCTTAAAAGGATTCTATCCTCAGAATCACAATTCAAACAACCAAATCGTCACATTCTTCCCTACTTACAAAGATTCTGTCCCCAGAATTGAAGACATAGATTAAACAAATAACTCAGGGTAATTTTTTATTATTTCAGTTTCGAGTTCCCACGTTGCCTCTTCGACATTGTGGTTTCTCCATATCACTTTCATTGAAGGTATCACTTTATTTATGGGCACTTGTTTTTTCCTATCGACTATCTGGATAAGAGCTTCTTCATAAGACAAATCTTTATCGAATTGCAATGGTTCGTACTCGATCACGTGTTTGTAATCGGGTTTATACGGTTATAACACTGAAATGTGAAAAACAATATGAATGTTTTCCAATTCAGGAGGTAGAGCTACCTCGTAAGCCACTTCCCCCACTCTTCGTAGTATTTCAAACGATCCAATAAATCTTGAACTGAGCTTTCCTTTCTTGCCAAAATAAATCTTCCCCTTCTAAGGATAAACTTTTAGGAAAACGAAATTTCCTACTTTAAATTCGCGATTCTGCCTGAGTTGATCGGCATACTTTTTCTGTCGGTCTTGGGCTACTACCAATCTTGTCCTGATGAGTTTGACAACTTCAGCAGTTTGTTGTACCAGTTTTGGTCCTAACAGTTGGCGTTCACCGACTTCATCCCAGCACAGTGGAGTTCTGCACTTTCTACCATACAATGCCTCGTAAGGTGGCATACTGATGCTCGCGTGGTAACTGTTTTTGTTGGCAAATTCTACCAACGGTAAATGTTCATCCCAGCTTCCTTTAAAATCCATGATGCATGTTCTCAGCATATCTTCCAATGTTTGGATTTTTCGTTCACTCTGTCCGTCGGTTTGTGGGTGATATGATGTACTCATTCGCAACTGTGTTCCCATACATTCTTATAGTCTCTTCCAGAAGTTTGATGTGAACCTTGGATCTCTATCTTACACTGGAAATCCATGTCTATACATGATCTCCTTAACATACAATTTCGCTAGCTGATCAAGATTAAATCTAATCTTTATTGGCAAAAAGTGTGCAGATTTTGTCAATCTGTCCATTATCACCCATATCGCATCGTATCCTTTCTGAGTCATTGGAAGTCCTACCATAAAATCCATTATGATATTCTCCCATTTCCATTCCAATATTTCCAACGGTTGAAGTAACTCGCTTGGTCGTTGATGTTCAGCTTTCACTTTCTGACACGTCAAACATTTTGCAACGTATTCTGCAACGTCTCTTTTCATATTCGGCCACCAAAAATATCACCGCAAATCTTGATACATCTTTGTACTTTCTGGATGAATCGAATATCTTGTGCTGTGTGCTTCGGTCAAGATTTTTTTCTTTAAGTTCTGGTACTGCTGGAACCCAAATTCATTCTTCGAATCGTAGTAGTCCTTCGGTGTCGATCTTATATTTTACATCGCTACCCTCAACCACTTTCTCTTTGATCAGTTCGCATTCTTTATCTTGTAGTTGAGCACTCTTCACTTTGTCCACCAAAGTTGGACTGTCATCTATCTGGAATAGTCGTTCATCGGATTCCTTTGGAAATTTGATTTCCAACTATAGCTTTGTCATTGCTGAAATAAGCTCTTCCTGCGTAGTTATTATCATCAACTTCTCCCGACCTTTCCTGCTCAAAGCATCTGCAACCACATTTGCTTTACCCGGATGATAAAAGATCTCACAATCGTAATCCTTTATCAATTCCATCCATCTCCTTTGTCGCATATTCAGGTCTTTCTGTGAGAAAATATACTTCAGACTTTTATGGTCTATGTAGATTTCACATTTCTCTCTATAGAGATAGTGTCTCCATATCTTGAGAGCAAACACTACTGTAACCAATTCCAAATCATGAGTCGGATACCCTTTATCATAATCCTTCAGTTATCTTGATGCATACGCAATAACTTTGCCGTTTTGCATAAGAACACATCCCAACCCTTTATATGAGGCATCACTATACACCACAAAGTTACCTATACTATCTGGTAATGACAACACAAGTGCCATACTTAATTTCTTCTTCAAATCCTGGAAACTTTCTTCACATTTCTGCGTCCAAACAAATTTCACAGCTTTCCTGATCAAATTTGTTAATGGAGTAGCTATCTTAGACAAATCTTAAATAAATCGTTTGTAATAACCGGCCAGTCCCAAGAAACTCCTCACTTCCGACTGTGTTCTTGGTTGTTCCCAATTGATTACAGCTTCCACTTTTGATGGATCCACGGAAATCCCATCCTTTTCAATCACGTGTCCAAGAAATTGCACACGATCTAGCTAAAATTCACACTTAGAGAATTTCGCGTACAACTTATCTTTTCTTAGTGTTTCCAATGTCAAACGTAAGTGTTCCACGTGTCCTTCGTGAGTTTTGGAATACACTAGAATGTCGTCGATGAATACCACTATAAACTTGTCTAAGAATGGTTTAAACACCCTATTCATCAAATCCATGAATGCAGCAGGTGCATTGGTTAAACCAAAAGACATCACCAGAAACTCATAATGTCCATACCGAGTTCTGAATGTTGTTCTTGGTAATGGATATTTATTTTTAATAGTGACTTTGTTTAATTCTCTATAATCAGTGCAAAGACACATTGACCCATCTTCTTCTTCACGAATAACACTAGCGCTCCCTACGCTGATACACTTAGTTGAATATACTTTTTGTCTAATAATTCTTGCAACTGTACCATCAGTTTCTTCATTTATACTAGAGCCATTCTGTACGGGGCCTTCAATATCGGTGCTATCCCCGACACTAAGTCGATCACGAATTCAATCTCTCTGTCAGGCGGAAGTCCTGACAAATCCTCTAGAAATACATTCTCAAATTCCCTCACCACTGGTATCTCTTCCAGTTTGACATTATTTTTTTGAGTATCGACTATGTAAGCTAAATAGCCCGCACAACCTTGACTCAATAATTTCTTGGCCTGCATAATCGTCAGACATTTCATTTATCTAGGCGATTTGCTACCATGGAATACTACCTTTGACAGAGTCATAAGGTTTACACACTTCTTTTGGCAATTAATTACCTCTTCATATTTGAACAACCAATCCATTCCCAAAATAACATCAAACTCTCCCAATCTAATCGGAATCAAATCTACCATTAGGATATTCTCCTTAATGTTCACCCTACAGTTCTTGTATACGAATCAAATAGGGATTATCTCTTTATTCACAATCTCTATGTTCAAAGGGAAATCCAGTTCTTCTCTAGGCAATCCTGACCTCTTAACAAATTCGTCAGAGATAAACAAGCAAGTAGCACCCGAATCAAATAATACATAAGCATCAATATCATTAATTGGGATAATACCTGACACGACATCTTTTGATTGCACAACATCTTGCACAGTCACGTTGAAGGTTCTAGCTGTGGGTTTGTTTGATGTTGTACCTCCATTGTTACCTCCATTGCTTCTGGTTGTCACTCCATCATTCTTCTTAGAGCATTCACGAGCAAAGTGATCCTTGGATCCGCACGTGAAGCACACATTCTTCTTAGGTTGAGTGCAATTTGGGGTGATGTGACCCTCCTGGCCACAATTGAAGCATACTCGTTTCCCCATCAAGCACGCACCCTTGTGAAACTTACCGCATGTAGCACATGTTTCAAACTTCTTGATCTGCTGGTTACCAGAACCCACGTTTCTATTCCACTTCCTCTTCAAGTTGTTGTTGTTATTGTTGTTGTTGTTGTTGTTGTTTCTACTACTACCACCTCCGTTCTTGATTTCCACATCGTTCTTCTTCTTTTTCTTCTTTTTCTTCTTCTTCTTCTTCTTCTGTTCCTGATTGAACTTTGTCACTGCCTTGCCTCCACCTTCAGCGAGTATTGCTTTCTCCATCACTACTGCGAAAGTCTTCAATTGAAATAGGGAAACCCTACTGTACAACCAGGGCTTCAATCCATGTTTAAAACTCTTCGCCTTGTGTTCGTCCGTGCTGACTTGATAAGGCGCAAACCTCGCCAACTCGTTGAATTTAGCTGCATACTCAGATACCATCATCGTTCTTTGTCTCAGTTCCAGAAATTGTACTTCCAGCTGACCCTTCGAACTCTCAGGAAAATAGGTCTCGAAGAATATCTCCTTAAACCTATCCCAGGTCATCATCCCTGGTCCTTCTCGAGTTTTATTGGCCTTGTAAAGCCCCCAAACTTGGGTACTTGAAACCCGAACTCGGTGCTTCACGATACCATTTCTATGAGTGGAATAATACTAATAATAATAACAATAATATAAATATCAAACTTATCTTACATTTATTAGAGTCTAATCCCAATTACGCAACCTTTACTATAATTCTTTACATGATATATAATACTTATTATTGTTTATATAATGTCTAACTATTACAAAAGATACCACTAAACATATTCCATTTGCTTTCCTTTTCACTTGTTCTTGTCTGAACCTTCGACTTGTTCATGCCTAGCTGAAAACATTTAAATTTAAGCATGGGTGAGCATTTGGGTGCCCAGCTAGTAATAACAATTAGAAATATATGTAGCTGAAAGAAATAAATGTTTTCTTTGTACATCACTTCTACAATGAATTTATAGTTGTGAAATAAACTGAACCGATAATAATAACATAACAATTCTATTTCCAAAATTTGAAACTACATATTGACCATATATGAGGTTTAGTTGACATACTATGAACATTATTTTTAGTTTTCGATAAGGTTTAGCAGAACTTCATCTGCAAACCGTCATAACTTACGGACTTTAGGTTGTACTTCCCATGGGCCCTGTATTGATCAATACTACATTGCTAGAATGATATTATCGTTCATCCTTTGTCCGCCTTGGCGCATAAAATTTTTTCCCGTGATCGGGATGTTCATACTTAGTCTGGAATCCGAACCAAAACAATTTGATTGGATACAGAAAGGTTTTTATCATATTCAACGACATTTCAAAATTTATGTATAGCTGGGTCAAATAGCTTAGACGACTTTATATATATATATATATATATATATATATATATATATATATATATATATATATATATATATATATCAACATGTGATTAAATACAATGATTATCCAAGTGGGGACACTTGTATAACCATATATAGAAATTAACGAACAGAATATATATTTTAATTACCATATACTAACATGTTGATAAACAATGATCGGATATAGAATATATCACAATAGGGTTAATAATATAGCATAATAATAATATAATTCTGAAACTTCTTACTCATGTCCATTGCATAAAGGAAATGCAAAGGTAAGATACTTGCCTGATGCGCTGCTTACAGTTTGTAACTTAGTTCTATCTTTATATAACACCTATCAGTAATAAGATCATTAGAATAACATACTATAACACATAACACTGCTTATTGCAGTTAGCACATAACCTAATCACATTGTCACATACGTTCCACAACCATTGAATCACAAATAAACATATATACAGATAAATTATACAAGTCCAGATCAATTTCTGAAACATGTCGGTGTACCGACGACTTTATCGGGTAATTATCGAGTCTAAGACTCTATCCTGTAGTTCAACATCTGTAAGTATCAGTCATATTATTTTTAAATGACTTATAATAATTTTTAAACCTTTATTATAATTTATCATGAATTTTTAAACACCGGAATCATTATTAAATGATTTAAATATTAAACAATTCTATTATCATTAATATTTAAATAATATTAATCTATTAATGAAATCATTATCCAAATATTAAAGTTATTTATAATAACTCAAAATACTTTTAAAGTATTAATATTACCCTTAAATGATTTTTAAAAGAATTAAAATCATTTTTAAATAATTGTCATTAATATTAAAGTATTAATGTATTACTAATCAAAATATTAAAAGTCCTTAATCATAACTTAAAATATTTTTAATTCATTAATACCCTTATTAAATGATTTTTAAATAAATAAAACCATTTTAAAACTATTTATTTAATATAATCATTAAATAAACTTAATATCATTTATTATTAAATTAATATCATTAATATTAAATTATTAATGAAATTATCCTTTAAATATTAAAAGTTATATCTTATAACTTAAAATATCTTTAAACAATTTATTATCATTTAAAATGATTTTTATAATATTAAAATCATTGTTGAACTAATTTATTTAATATAATTATTAAATAACTTTAACATCATTAATAATAAATAATTAATGATTTTATCTTTAAATATTGAAAGTTATATTTTATAACTTAAAATACTTTTAAAATCTTTATTTTCATTTAAAATTATTTTTCTAATATTAAAATCTTTTTAAACTAATTTATTTAATATAAGTATTAAATAAATATAATATCAATAATATTAAATCATTAATATTTTTTATGACAAAATATCAAAAGTTATATTTTATAACTTAAAATATTTTTATAATCTTTAAATCATTTTTCTATAATTTTTTAAATCATTAATTCTATTTTTTATAATTTATTTAATATATTCAATAACTAACTTAATTATCATTAATATTAATTAATTAATAAAATTCATCACAAAATATTAAAAGTTATCAAAAATAACGTAAATTATTTTCTTATACCATAATATAATTTTAAATGATTTTTCATGTATTAAAATCATTTTTAAATAATTTATTTAATATTATAATTAAATAGATTAAATACTTTTAATATTCTAAAAATATTAAATATTTATGAAATATATTCAAAATAATTAAAATATAATTTTCAGATTTGAAAATAATTTTTAATAATTTATTTTGTATTTTTAATAATTAAAAACTATTTATTACTAATTATTTAATTAATAAATTAATTTTAGAAATTATCTGTCGCTAAAAGTGGCTTTAGTGACAAAACTGTCTCTAATTGTGTTCTTCAACGAACCAAGATCTTCAATGTCAGTATACAAGGTATCTAGTTTGACCGGTTATATATCTTTGGTTATCCGGATTATGGGCTTGCTAATGTTTTGTTATTGTAGTATAGTTGTAACACTATCATTATCAATTGATGTCATGGCCAGAACATAACAAATAAGATAGTTATAAGCCCTCAAATCTCTTGTCAGAGCTGTTCTTCATTTCTGGGTTTTCCAGAAATGAAGAACAGTTCATATTGCCTTCTTTCGATCATTATAACTTGATTCACAGGTCTGCTTTATATGATATAATACGTTCAATGTATAAACAACATGCAAACGAAGAAATCTAGTACATAAAACACTTATAACATCAAAAGAATCGATAGATACATGCCGGTCAAACCATATTGGAAAAATTGCTCATGAAGGTTCTGGGTTTCCCAGAAACCTTCATAAAGCAAAACGATCAACGCACTTTGACCAAGGTTAACTTCGATCATGTACATGTTATGAGTAATATAAAGGTATTAATATGTAGTTCTAATGTTATATTACAACATTCAAACAACATCATGGACTAACTATCAAAGATAAGCAAGATCAAAGGCTTTAAAAATGGCTGTCAGAATTTCTGGAAATCTGAAAATTTTTCTGGGTTGCCTAGAAAACTATTTTCGTGACCGGTCAACCCTGTTTGACCACTTATAACTTTTAGTTTATACCAGATCTGGACCTTATTTAAGTTTCACACGAAAGACCACATTACATACTATATGTACCAACCTTCAAACAACCAAAATACATAACTGATAAGGATTAAAGAGGTCTGACATTTGACTGTCAGACACAAAAATATGAATTTCCCAGATTTTTGAAAATCATCAATTTGAGTACTTAGATGTTATGGATCTGTAAGATACCAACCCAGATCATCTATAAAGACTACAAACAAAAAATTTTAACATTAAAATACAAGATCTAACAGAGGATCAAGGTCAGATTTTTGAATAGGGTTTTATACCTCTCATATTCAATTCTTGATTCTAGGCTTCTGATTTGTGAGTGGATTTTGTGGGGCTGTGTTTTGGGACTGGTATGCTACATAATTTCGTGGGTCTTGAGCTTGAGAGAATTTAGTATAGAGTTTATGAAAAAATGAGTTAACAAATGACCTTTTCTCTCTCCTTAATCTTATATAGATGTTAGATGCAATGAATTGGCTGAGCTTTGCTGCTGATCTGCTGGAATTTGTCACATGGGGTGGTTGGATTTGGTCACCAACTAGGGTTTAGGATTTGGGTTAGGGTTTGAACCCATTAGGGTTTAAAAATAATTTCTAGAATTTCCAATTTAGGGTTTGTAAAAAAAATAAAATATAATAATAAAATAATAAAATTTTAGTTTCTGATTAATTCAGTTTCGTAATCACATAGACTTGATAATTGGTTTATATTTTACTAATTATCATTAAGCGTGCCTAATTAGCAATTAGGGTTTACAATTAGCAAATTTAGGGTTTATAACTTAGAAAAATTAATAATAAGGATTTATACCCTAAAAATAATTAGGGTTTTGAAAACAATTAAGATTCTCCCTAACTAGGGTTAATATCTTTAATACCGGTCATTACAAACATTATCATGATTACATAACTACATAACAAATTCTTAAAGTCATTAATGGCCTTTGAATTAGGGTTTCAAATCAATTAGGGTTTATAATTTAAATATTAGGGTTTCTAAAATTTGGATTAAGTATAATACCTATACTCATTTACATTAACACAATTACCACACAACTTACACAATTCTTTAAAGCCGAAATTGACTTTTTGAATTAGGGTTAACAAATTAATACTAGGGTTTGGTCATGATACACTAAAATTGACCGACCCTTAATAGTTCACACATATACAATACATATCTATAGCATTGAAAAATTAAAATATAATATTATTATATTATTATTCTTATCCGTTGATAAAAATCCAAAATTTGGGTTTGGATTCCATATCTGATTTATTCTTTATATATAACATTATTAATTAAGTTAAAATAATTAACTTAATTAATCTTGCATAAATTCATATAATAAAATAAACAATTATTATAATAATTCTAAAAAATTATTTCATATATTATTTAAATAATATATAATCATATTTTCATAGAAAATAATTAATAAAAACATTTCTGATATAAAATTAATTATTGTAAGAATAAACTTTATAATAGTCAATAATTCTAAAATAAAATTATTTGTAAACATTAATGTAATAAATATATTTTTATTTATTACATAATTACATACATACATTATCTTGTACAAATCCTCATCCTTAAAAAAAAAATTTATGCAAAATTTTTGATTTATTTATACTGAAAATATCGAGTTGTTACAGGCCTGCCGCCAATAACTAGCTTCTGCTTTCAATATGAATGTTGCGACAGAAGTCTTCTGATCATCTCCTACCCTAGCAACATCGAACACCTTCTCTATTTCCATAATCCAAGTCTGTGCCTCGACTGGATTCACTGACCCTCGAAATTTAGGTGGTCCAACCGCCTTGAACTCCTTAAACGTTGTTCCTTGGTTCTGTGGTTGATTCTGCAATGATTCTGTCAGTAACGTCACTAATTGTTGAATTGGGTTAGCATCAACATTGTCGTTATTTTTGGTTCCTTCATTGGTTCTCTATCGTGGTGGTTGATGTCTGGGAGGCATTTTCTATTTAAAAATACACCCATTAGATTATTACTCAACTCTTTTAAGTAATTTCTACTTAACTTGTTTCTTCAAAAGAAATAACCACAAATCACATAACACTTTGAATAAAATAACAACTTTTATTTATTCATAACCTCTTTTAAAACATAAAACAATAGCATTGCTGCTATTTACATTACTTTCCTGAACTACAACAGCTTCAGGATAACATCATCCTCATATCCCATAGGTTCCATAACACTTGGGATTTATAATCTATTTAACATTTTATTCATCGTACAACAACTACGATGTTCTACTAAGATACTGCTTAGCCTTACTATGTTCTTCCTCCATGACTCAGAACATTGTTTTACGATCTAATACGTACGATGGCAGCGTCTCGAACTGAATAAGATATCCCATGTCCCGATCCTTAGCTCGATTAACCATGGTGTTGAATACTCTATTCATCTCTTCAATCTTCATTCTATTTGCCTGTGCGTTTTTCACTGCTATCCCGGCTCGTTGAAACATTACTTCATATGTGTCCTCAGCTCTTGTCCTCTTCGTAGCTTCTTCCCTTAGCTTATTCCTCAATTCAGCAACCTCCTCGATCAGTTGGTCTTTGTCTCCTTTAGTCCGTTTTATCTTTTCCTGGACATTAGTCAGTCGTTCATCACGATCTAGGATCTCATCATCTTTCTGTGTCATTGCAGTCTGTTGTTCAGCTACTATCTCTTGCAATTCCTTGACTGTATCCTGAAGTTCCACATTATGGTCGTAGACTTCATCGTACATTCGAGCAGCTATCGAGGTTAGTGGAGTCTCCTCCTCCTCGTCCTCATCATCCTCATCCTCCCGTGGCAACTCAACAGGATCCTCCTCATCCGTCTCCACATCATCATCCTCATCTTCAACCATTGTGACCAACGAGGCTGACTCCCGTGGCAGTAGTTGTTCTCAACTAACTTGAATGTCTCGAGGCTCCTCCTCTATGGGCATCTGAGGTCTATCCTCCCTAGCCTGACTGGATTCTCCGACATTAGTCATCCTGACATCAAAATTTTAAGTTTGAATCATAAATCATTACTACTCGACACTTACGAGCACATAATTATAAACACATAATCACATAAGTGTTTTATTATTTCTTCCTTAAAACTCGTTAGGAATTAATCACCACTATCTTTTTAAAGGTTACTTCCTAAGGCTTTTCCCCACCTAAGGTTCATAACCTAAAGCTTTGATACCAACTTGTGACACCCCCAAATCCCTGTACTTCATTACCTCAAGATTTGGTGTTCATGTAATCAAAACATTCATATCTAACTACCCAATTATAATAAATTGAATAGTAAAAACCTGTTCATACATGATTAATTTAATAAAAACATTATTTCCCAGGTTCTCTAACCTTTAATATAGTCATTCAAGTGCGGAAATAAAATTATTACATCACATCATTATAAAAAGTCTATCATTAATGATAAAACAAAATTACAAGTCTTCATCACTTGTACATTTTTCCCTTTCCTTTGTTAGTTGTAGGTTTATCTACCTTCTCATTCATAGCTGCAATAAATGTATAAATATGCAAGAGTGAGCAAACAAAGCTCACTTGAGATAAGAATAAATATCTTTGCAATATTTACCAAATAATAGGCTCAATAGAACTGAATAATATGTTCTATTAACATTTCAAAACTTGCCAACTCATAGGCTCAATAGAACTGAATGATATGTTCTATTAACTGTTAGTTCCTAGTTGGCACAATAGTTATTTAGAAGGGGGGGGGGGGTTGAATAGATATTTAAAAAATCTATTCATTTTAAACATGTTCTTTGATGATGATTAAAACTTAGCGGAAATGATGTTTGTTTTAATCTTCTTTACAAAGCAGTGGAGTTATGAGAGTGAGACAATTATAGCAGTTATGGCAGATATAGCAGTTATGGTTATGAATGTAAAAGACACAGTAGTTTTAAGTGGTTCAGAGAACTTAAAGCTCCTAGTCCACTCTTCTACTCAACGAGTAGGATATCCACTAAGGATATCTTTTACAACTTCTGAATCACACAGATTCCTTCTAGACCAGCAGTCTAGGAACTTCTTAGTTCACTCTTGAACTTTTCAAGTCCAGCAGACTTGGTTCTCTTACAGTTCACTTAGAACTCTTCAAGTCCAGCAGACTTGGTACTCTTCTTCAGTTGATTGATAGATGTTGAGTTCTTGATGGTTGCTACTCAGTTGCTGTTTAAGCATTTGTTCGAAAGAAATGAGTAGCTGAGCAAGCTTTGCTAATTCTCAGATCGTAGAGTTGAGCTTGAGAGTTTTTGACGTTGTTTTTTCAATGCTTTCTTGTTTCTCTCTCATCTACTTGATTTGCATATATGTGATCTTGAAAACTATCCGTTGGATCCATCCGTTGAGGCATTAAATACATTTGACTTTTCTGATTTCTGATGGAGACATTTCTGCACATCTTCTAAACTGCATTCTGGCCCACTGACACTGCAGACTGCTTTCTCACCTAACACCTGAAAAAGGTGTTTCCCCCCTTATCAAAGGTACTTTCCTTAGCTTCTTTAATACGCTTCTTTGTTGCATACTAAAAATATTTCTTATGTCTTTGGGACTGGTGAGTACTGCAGCATTTAGAATCCATTCCTCTTTTATTGGAACCTATCTCCACACAAATTATGAGGCTCGACCTTTTCTGACATAAGACAGATGATACTCTATGATTCAGATCATAGTGACTTGTCGCCTTGGTGCCTGGTCTGATGCTATCAACCGAGAGCACTACGATTTCTCTGAAGTCCTTGCACACTACGATCTTTGCTTGCTTGAGTTGTAAACTCTACATTTTTGAGAGCACTCTACGATCGTTGACTTGTAAACTCTACGTTTTCTTCAGCATACTACGATCGTTAAGTTGGCTCGGCAAACGTTGGGACCACTCTACGATTATCAAAGAGGCCCTTCAAGGTAGGCACACTACGATCTTTGAAGCTCTACATTTCTGCCTTGACTTCTGCAATGTTGATCAGATTTATACACTTCGATTTCTTCGAAGACTATCTATTACATCTCAAGATCAACCTAACAACTTTGATCTTTCTATCTATACATTTTAAAGAAGAATGATACACGTTAAGAGCTTAGATCAACCTAATAAATTTGATCTTATCACTAATTCCTTGTACATATCTTACTTGAAGGACTTTACAAATAATCATGAGCATATACATTAAAACATCAAATCATAATATGCATTATTCCAATAATCTCCCGCTATTTGATGTTGACATAACCAAGGAGATTTGTTGTCATGATTATTAATGTCTATATGCATTTGCAGGAAATTTAAACATGACTTAATATTTCAGTGAGCAGCTAAAATTTCTAGAGAATAAGTAAGAATTTATTGATGTTCAAGAAATATTGCAGTTTAGCTTTACATCAATAAGAATTTAAAGTTTCAACTTATCTCTATTTCTTTGACCTTTTCCTTGGAGGATTGGCATACTCCTCAACCCTTCTTTTCCTGCTAGCTTCATCTCTTCTGGCTAACTCTTCCAGCTCACTCGGACTTACTATCGGGTTGTGATCATGCCTATTCATGAATGCTGGATCTCCAATTGGCATTCTTAGGATTGTGATGGTCACATTTGGTGAGCTGATAGTTGGCCCTTAATTTCTTAAAGGCTGAGCCATCAAGACTTCCTGCTGATCAGATCGTTGAGTCTGATTGCTTGATCGTGCAGTCTGCTGGTGGAACTGTCTTGCAGGAGGGCTTCGTGAAAATTATCCTCTTCCCCTTTCTTAGTTTCCTTGACCTCCTCTGCCTCTGCCCTGATCTCTCTGTGCTCCTTGAACTCCTTTACCTTTATTCTCCCCCTTTATGTCAGCATCAAGGGTTCGAATGTCTGCAGAAAGTCGATTCACTCCTTGGACAAGCTCGTTCAGTTGGCTTTGTGTCTGAGCAATGTCCTCTCGACTTTCCTTGATCTGATTTTTAGATATAGCTTCTTTATTTCGGAGGGCAGTGAGAACAATGTCATTCTGTCGTTCCTGATTGACATAATATTTCTGGAATTCTTGGACTGAGGCTTTCAAGTTTATGATGTTCTCTAGCATGAGTTTATTTTGGACTTCTTGATTTCTCTGCATTTCAAGAACAACCTCTCTTAGCTTGGTAGTTATCTGGAAATGAATCTCATCTCTGTCCTTCATGCTTTGAAGAATTTCTTGTATAATTTCCCTCAACTCCTTTGTAAGCTCATCATTTAGAGTGCCAGGGATATTATTTACAGCAGTGATCATTTGATTCAGCCGGAGATGAATGTGGTCTGAGTGAGTGTCCAGGCTTTCTTCAATGTTCTTGACCATGTTCTTGGACACTTCATTCAAGTCATCTTTTATGGGCAGATTTGGAAGAGTATCATTGGTTTGAGGATTATTGAATGGAGGGGATGTTTTTTGGGATTGATCTTGTAGGGAGTAGAGAGCAAGATCAAGACTAAAATAGTTATTGGAGGAGGAGGATGGTATGTCTGATGGAGGGGCTTGAGTTTTTTGTGTTTGGAATATGTGGCTCTATGATTTCTATTTGGGACTCTACGATGGGACTAGAGTCAGTAATCGTAGAGTTGATGGTTTGTGGGAGAAAAATAAATTTAACTGCATTTGGTTCCTCAGTTAAAGAATTTTGGGACTCTGCAACTGGAAATTGATTTAGTGGGTGAAGGATCACTTTCAACCATCGTGGGAATTCATAAAAATAGCTAAATGAGGATGATGGTAAGTGATTAACTCTGAAGAGGTTTGGGATAAATAGTACCTCAAGTTTATCCTTTGAGGAAGAGTTGTTGGAAAGAAATTTCTTGGCAAAATTGAAACTCCCTGGAAATCCATGAGCCAATACTGAGATGGCTGGATACTCTTTGAAGCTCCAGAACATGTGATCCCAACATTTTAGGATTTGGGCTTGATGATATGGCATCATGGGTAAGTATGAGAACATCTGATTGTAGAGATAGCTTCTATACCCATCTCTGCCCACACTAGTGATCTGAAGGTCATCATTTTCTTCTTCCTCTTCTCTGTCTTCATTGGAGGACTCCATTATCTCAATGGGCTCTTGATGATCTGGCACTGGTTCTTCTTCATTTATGGTAGGGACCTCTCCTTCTATCATGGAGATATCCTGAGGCTCCCCCTCAACTTGATCATCTTCTTGAGTTTCGGGCATCTCCCCATCCGCTGGTGTATTCTCTATCATGAGAATTTCAGGGATCTCCCTCTCAGTTGGAGCACTGTCCTCTTGACTTGCTCTGGACAGTTCCTTTTTGTCAACCATACCCTTTGCTTCATTCTTGAGCACTTTTACATTTTCAAGAATGTAATTCTTAACCACCTTTCTCCTAGATTTGCTAGGCTTAGCCACAACTTCAGGACTTTCTTGATTCTTAGTTTTGTCCTGTTCAATAGCCACTATGCTTGAAGCAGCTACTTCCTTGCCTGCCATGCTTGGTCTGGTCTTTACGAACAATAGAGACTCTACTATTGAGGTGACTGATGGCTTTTTGGACTTATGACCAACTTTGTTCTTCTTCAGGATCTGAGATATGGTAGCCTGATCCTCATCTGCTTCATCTTGTTGCTGCTTTCTTCTTAGCATCCTCAGAGTCTCTATATCAGAGGACTCTATAGGTATATAAGTGGTAGATCCTTGAGGCTTTTCTACCAGTCTGGCCTTCAGCTTCTTCTTGCCCTTGCTCTTTCTGGTAAGGACAGAGGGTTCTGTTTTGCTGGTTTCTTCTTCTTCTTCGATCTCCCTGACCATAGACATGTTTCCTCGAAGGCCTGAGTCCTTCAGATCCCCAGTTCTTCCACTGGATTCGGTCATTATTTAAACATACTCAGCTGGGTTTCTCTTCCAATTTTCAAACAATTTCTGAGTCATTCGTCTATTTGGGTTGATAGTTTCTCCTTCTTCATCCCCAATTTTGTCACTCAGGGTTGATTGTAGAATGATACTTATGAATCGCCCGTATAGCATCTTCTGAGGGCTTTTTAACTTCTTAAAGTTGACGAGCCATTTACCAATCCAATCGAGCAATATGGCTCCATAGTTGAGTTGTATTCCATAACTCATGGCAGTCATGAGCCTAAGTTAAACTTCATTCACAGAGTTGTGACCTGAGCTCTTGCAGTATATACATTTCCCAACTATATCAGCTAGAAATTCATACCTCTGTGGGAACTCCTTCTTCTTGTACCCTTTCACAGAGGGGAGTTTCTTGTGATGCATTCTTTTGAGTCCCTCTTGGAAGTCTACGCTATTTAAGAATGGATACCCTTCATTTTTGAGACCTAGGGCGAGGTTGATGTCTTCGACCTTCAGTCTGATTACCACATCCCTTACTTTCGTAGTGATGATGTTGTCTTGAAATACTCCATTCTGTAGAACTCTTTCACTAATATGGGATAAATTAAAGTATCTGTGCTTAAGGCCTCTTCGAGACCTGCCTTCTTCAGTAAGGCCAAAGTCTTGTGGAACTTGGGTTGAGCTGTTTTGAACTCGTCAAAATAGAGTCTGTAACCTGATATAACACTGGATGCCGCCATTAATTTTGTTATTGGAAGAGAGATATGACTGAGCTTTATTCTGATTTAGGGCTTCTGCTTTGAGAGAGGATGAGAGAGATGATCTTTTAAACTTCTGATTTCAAAAATACAATTTCATTTTGTACTTGTAACTTCCCTCTCTCCTTTTTGCTTAGTGGGATAGGTGTCGACTTTTGCTTGACTCTACAATTTTGACTGATAAGGATTGTACTAATTTTCCCTTGGCTCCGATAGAGCTGAGGTGTCCTTAGGGAGGACTACAATCGTTGAGGTAGTTTAGTGATCGTTGAGTGCTTTACATTTGTCGAGTCTGATCTACGATCGTCGAGTCTGTCCAGCGTTCGTCGTGTCTGAGCTACGATCGTCGAGTCTGTCTGGATCCTTGTGATGAGTTTTTGATAAAGCATTCTTTTAAGGTAACTCAGGAAGGGCCAACCTCTTAGAGTGAGTCAAGGGTTAGATTTGTTCCTGAGACGCTTATCAGAGGAATTGCTTTGTTTTGAAGTTTATCATCACAGGGTGCATTCTTTCTTTTTTGATGGGGCTTTTGTCATCGTTGAGTCTGCACTACGATGGTTGAGTCTTTGCTATGATCGTTGAGGTAGTTGTCTTTTTAGCTCTACGATCGTGGACTTCCCTTGACCATGTCTATATTTTTGAGCTTAGCTTTTTGTATCTGTATGATTAGCACATATCTAGAGCATATATTTTAAGGTTGTAGATTTAGCATGCCTAGCTAACTTATTAACTTATTAAATCTGGATTCATCCAGAGGTTTTGAAAAAACATCAGCAAGTTGATTTTCAGTAGGGATATATTATAAGGATATAGTTCCATTTTGCACATGATCCCTAATGAAGTGATACCTTATTTCTATATGCTTAGTCCTAGAATGCATAACATGATCATGAGTTATTGCTATGGCACTTGTGTTATCACAGTGAATGGGAATAGATTTGAAATCAAACCCATAGTCAGCTAGCTGATTTCTCATCCATAGGATCTGAGTATAGCAGCTGCCAGCAGCAATGTATTCAACTTTTGCAGTTAAAGTAGATACTGAGTTTTTCTTTTTGCTAAACCAGGACACAAGTCTATTTCCTAACAATTGTCAGGTGTCACTGGTACTCTTTCTATCTATTTTGCATCCTGCAAAATCAGCATCTGTGAATCCTGTTAGTTCAAATGAGGATTCCTTGGGGGTACTAAAGCCCCAAGTAAGGTGTACCTTTGAGATACCTAAAGATCCTCTTTACAGCTAAAAAATGTGACTCTTTAGGGTTAGCCTGAAATCTAGCACATATGCATATTGCAAACATTATGTCTGGTCTACTGACTGTTAGATATAAAAGAGAGCCTATCATACCTCTGTATTGAGTTATATCAATACTTTTACCCTTTTTATCTTTGTCAAGCTTGGTTGCATGAGCAATTGGTGTTTTCATGGGAGAGGCTGATTCCATGCCATACTTTTTCAGTAAGTCTTTGATGTACTTGGCTTGGTTTATGAAAATTCTTTCATCAGTCTGCTTTACTTGAAGTCCAAGGAAGAAATTCAGCTCACCCATCATGTTCATTTCAAACTTGCTCTGCATCAGCTTAGAGAATCTCTTACATAACTTTTCGTCAGTAGAACCAAAAATAATATCATCAACATATATTTGAACTAATAAGACTTTGTCTTTATGCTTTCTAAGAAATAGTGTGGTATCTACTCTACCTCTACTGAACCCATTTTCAATTAAGAAGTTAGTTAGTGTTTTATACCATGCTTTAGGTGCTTGTTTAAGACCATATAAGGTTTTGTCTAATCTATAAACATAATTGGAAAGATATGGATTGATGAAACCTGGAAGTTGCTCTACATAGACTTCTTTTTGGAGTTCTCCATTTAAGAATACACTTTTGACATCCATCTAAAAGACTTTGAACTTCATGTGAGCAGCAAAGGCAAGAAAGATTCTGATGGCTTCTAATCTGGCAACAGGTGCAAATGTCTCATCGTAGTAAATGCCTTCTTCTTAAGAGTAACCCTTTGCCACTAGTCTTGCCTTGTTCCTGGTAATAACTCCATCTTCGTCCATTTTGTTTCTGAAGACCCACTTGGTTCCAATGACAAGATGACTCTTTGGTCTTGGTACCAATCTCCATACTTTACTTCGTTTAAATTGGTTGAGTTCTTCCTGCATAGCTTCTATCCAACTGGAGTCTTCCATAGTATCCTCTATCTTCTTTGGTTCTATTTGTGATAGGAAGCTTAGATAAAAGCATTCATTTTGAGTAGCAGCTCTTGTTTTGACTCTAACACTCGGATCTCCAATGATTAGATCCCGAGTGTGATCTCTTACCCATCTATTACCGGTTGGGACATCTGTCCTGATGCCTTCTTGTCTTAAGTCTTCAAGATCTATTTCTTCTTCTTGGTGTGGAGGTTCATTGTCTTGCATAGACCTCTATACGATCTCATTTTGTTGCACAACGATTTCACTATTTGGCACTACGATCGTAGTGTTGGGCTCGACGATTTCATTCGTAGTGTCTGCACTATCGGTTGTAGTGTCTTGAAGCACCGTGTTGTCTGAGTCTGTTTCATCGAAGATGATATGAATTGAGACTTCAACACTCAGTGTCTTTTTGTTGAACACTCTGTAAGCCTTACTATCTATGGCATATCCAAGAAAGATTCCTTCGTCTGACTTGGGCTAAATTTTTGTCAGGTACTGCTTTCCATTGTTGAGAATGTAGCATGCACAGCCAAAAACATGAAAGTAGCTGACACTTGGTTTTCTTCCTTTCCATAGTTCGTCGGGCGTCTTCTTGATCGTAGAGTGTATCAGTGATCTGTTCTGCGTGTAGCATGCGGTGTTGACAGCTTCTGCCCAGAAGTATTCAGGCAGATGAGCTGCTGCAAGTAGAGTTCTTCCAGCCTCTATCAAGGTTCTGTTCTATCTTTCAACTACTCCATTTTGTTGAGGAGTTTGTGGTGCTGAGAAGTTATGACTGATCCCATTTTCTATACAGAACTGGTCCATTTCTGAGAAGTCGAATTATCTGCCATGATCACTCCTTATGGCCTTGATTTTCTCTCCTTTCTCGTTCATCACCAGTCTGAACATCTTGATTAATTGGGAGCTCGTTTCATCCTTTGAAGTTAGAAAGAATACCTATGTGAATCTGGTATAGTCGTCGACTATAACTAGAGAGTATCTTTTTCCTCCAAGACTAGTTATTGGAATTGGCCCAAATAGATCCATGTGAAGCAACTGCAGGGGCTTGTCGATAGAGTTGGCAGTTTTGCTTTTGAATGAGCTTCTGGTTTTCTTTCCAAGCTAACAGGCATTGTATGACCTTTCTTTTACGAAGTTGAACTTAGGTAGGCCAGCTATGAGATCTTTTGATGCCAGTTTGGACATGCTTTTGAAGTTTAAGTGAGATAACTGTCTATGCCATAGCCAGCTCATTTCTTTAGATGCTTTTGCCAGAAAACATATTGTCTCATCTGAGCTTAGTTGACCAAGATGCATTGTGTAGACATTTCCTTCTCTTGTCTCGGTTAGCTTTACAGCAGATGTCTTCAAATCTCTGACTTGACATTGGTTGTTGAGGACTGTCACTTGATGACCCTTATCGCAGAGTTGGCTGATACTTAGAAGGTTGTGTTGGAGACCTTCCACATATGTTACTTTGCTAAAAGATACTGCACCATTGTCAGCAGAGCCATATCCTCTTGTCTTGCCTGAGCCATTGTCTCCAAAGATGACTGAGGGACCCTCCTTCTCTATATAGTTAGATAGAAGGGCTTTGTTCCCGGTCATGTGCCTTAAGCATCCACTGTCCAGATACCATGTAGTGATCGTGGAGCTCTTTTCCTGTCAAAACATTGAACCTTCATTTTGGTACCCATATTTGCATGGGTCCTTCTTTGTTAGTGCTTTTGGGGACCCAAATCTATTTAATCTTGGGTCTTACATGCATGGAACTATAATAGCATTTAGCAGCCTTGTGACCATATTTATTGCATATAAAACATCTAGTATGGTGCATGCCTATGTGTGTATGAGGATTCATTCTCCATTTGGACTTGTGTAGTTCTTTGGTTGTCCTTCTGTTAACCTGATTCTCATTCTTCCACGTGTCCTTGGATTTTATAGATAGTGATGAGTCTGCCTTACCTCTACTGTACCTTCCCGGTTGATTCATAGAGTTGGTCTTGCTCGACTCTATGATTCTTTGAGGTTGGTGAGTAGAGGTTAGGTTACTCTTCTCTTTTATGAATCCCAGGACAGCGTGAGATCCTTTACTCCTTTGAGTATGAATGGAGACAGTAGAACATGGTTGAACTTGTTCTTCCTTCTGTGAAGATTTCAAAAAGGTAATGCTTCTACTGAAACTTGAGGCATTACTAGTGCTAGTTTCCTTTGTCTTTTCCACACATGAATCTGAGATGGATTCCCCAAAGCCTAAGCCTGTTCTATCGAATGTAATTCTTTAACTAGAGAGCATTAAGTCCATGGATGATGAGGATTTGTTCCATGCAGAGATAGTCTTTTCTAGTTCCTCAATTTTAGAGGTTAGATCAAACTCTCTTTGTGCATTGAGTATGTTTGTCTGTTTTAAGATATCATTCTCAGCCTCAAGCTTGGAGAAGAGGTTAGTACTTAGAAGGGCTGTTTCAAGCTCTTCTTGAACTTTCTTCTTCTCCTCTTGAAGAAGTGAATGATCCTTAGACAAAACTCTGAACCACTTCATGTATTGATGTAGATCAGTGGTTATGCCATGTAGTGCAGTTCTTAAATCATTTATGTCTACATCAGGTGAGTTGAAGTCAAATACCTCATCGAGACTTACATCATGAATATTGAGGTTTTGTTTGTCCTTTGTATGTTTGGCCATTAAGCACAGATTAACCATTTGTGGTTCTTCATCATCTCCGGAGTCAGGATTGGAGTCATTGTCTGAATTGCTCCATGATCCTCCAGCTACCAGGCCTTTGTCTCTCTTCTGAGGCCTTTTGTTTCCTTTGTATTCCTTCTTTGCATGCCGTTTCTTCTTTATTTCTTCTCTTAGAGGTTTGTTTCAGTTGGCAATGAAGTGGCCAGGCTTCTTGCAGTTGTAGCATAGATCATTTATTTGCACCTAGCTGCCGTAGTTGCTGATCTTCTTTGGCTTGCTGGTTTTGCCTTGACGCATGAACCTTCTCAGTCTCTTTACCAACATAGCAAGGTCTTCATCATCGTCTTCATCATAATAAGAGTCAATCTCAATGTTGACTTGTGATGCACTTTCGGTTGCCTTTAGAGAAACACCCTTATCCTTCCTTCTTCCTTCTGATAGGGTTTCAGCTCGTTGAGTCAGCTCCAGTTCGTATGTCAGGAGATTGCCATATAGTTGTTGAACTGTCATCTCGTGAAGATTCTTTGACTCTCTTATCGCAGTGGTTTTGGCATCCCACTTGCTCGGTAGGGCTTTCATGAACTTTATGATCAGATCTTTGTTAGGATAGATCTTCCCATATACTCGTAGAGTGATGAATGCATATTATTCATTTATTTTGGTTCCATTATATTTAGTTTTATTGCATGTTTCATGTGTATATGAGCTTATTAAGATGTTTAATGATTTCAGGAAGAATTAGATCTGAAATGAGGAAAAATAGAAAATTGCAGAATTTTTTGCATTAAGTTAGATGCATGTTCTTAGCTTAGGACTTGAATTTTATTGTAGAGCTCTTCTTTAGATTTCTGGAACATCTTGAATCGTCCCAATCGGAGTTCATATGAAAAAGTTATGATATTTTTAATAAACGGACGTTGAACCTCATAGTTTAGAAGTTGCAATTTACATAGCAGTCACTTGGAGCCCGCTTTTGACCTTGATGCAGAGCGATTCTGTCGTTTCTCAAAGAATTAAAGTTGTAGAACTCGTCGATATCTTCGTTTTGATAGGTAGCAGGACCCGTAACTCCTCCTGGATCAAAAGTTATGTTAGTTTTACCAAAGAACGTCGCAGTAGGAAATGAAAATTCGCCCCAGCGAATTTGAGCGGGAAAATCAGGAAATCTTGGATTTTTGGAAAGTTTCTAAATGCAAATTTTGGCATACTTCTACATGGAATTGGATTGATATTTCTATTAGCTTTAGGATTTACTTTATACTAAGATTTATTTCCAAATTAGATTCTATTTCTTTATGGAAACTAATTATGATTTATAATTCCTTTTAGGATTTGGATTTCTACTTCCTATAGGATTTAGGACTTTGTCTAGCACTATAAATAGATGATGCTAGTCAGGGTTTTAGTCATTCAATTATCTACTACATTCTCTCATCTACAACATTGGAGGATTGAAGACATGAGCTAAGTTATTTTTATTCAGTTCTAAGGGATGTTGAACCTTATTTATAATTAATGGTTAATTCAGTATTCATTATTTATTCCTTCTCACATGAAATTCATTCTTGATAATCTAATTTAATTTCTGAATGCTATTTGGCTTAACTGATTTGATTTCTGCAGGATTGAGTTGGTTAACAAATATCATATGCTAGATCAAGGAATAATATTACGTGTAATTGATATTGTTTCTAATCACAAGTAGTAATTAGTAATACCTAATTGTGGACATGCTTTTGAGTATTGCTATGATTATCAGAAGACAATTTAAACAATCCGAGCTTATGTGTTTATTGCTTGGAATAGTCTAATTCCCTAGTTCTTAATGCTTCTATTATATTAAATCTAGAGAGCTTGTTCTAGGTTATATAATTGTTAGAATCTTGTGAATAGCTTGTTTCATTGAGTGACAATCTAAGGGGAGTTTCGGGTAGCAGAGCTTGTTGTTACCTAGGACTATTAGTTTCATTGAAGGGTAAATAATGTTACACTTGATTAATCTATTATTGTAAAAAGGTGATACTAAACTGAAGAACTGAAGCTTTTTATTCATTGTTTATTCTTATTAGTTTATTCTTGTTAATTTAGTTAATTAATTCACAACCCCCTTTTTATTAGAAATCATTGGATAAATTTAAAACAAATCACTCTCTGTGGGATCGATCCTTGCTTACTACTGTGCTAATTGTTTAAATTTATAAAGTGAAAGTGAGGTTAATTTAGGAGTGTAAACGACAGCTCCCAAATTTTGGCGCTGTTGCCGGGGAGTGTTATTTGTTTTGTTTATTCTTTGTCTTTGTTTATTTTTATTATTTATTATTTTGTTTTTGTTTTTGTTTTATGACTCAATCCTCTAACTTTATTGACTTAAATTTTGATCAAGAGATAGAGAAAACTGCAAATATAAAAGAAGCTATTCTTTCATCATTTGAAGTGGAAGAGATGGCGGTGCCACAAAATAATAGAACTTTGAAAGAACTGGCTACTCCTGATCTGACTCAACCATCTTTTTGTATTGAGTATCCTACTTTAGATGTTACTTTTGAACTTAACTCTAGACTAATTCATATTTTGCCTACTTTTCGTGGTCTTACAGGTGAAAATCCATATAAGCATCTAAAGGAGTTCTATGTGGTGTGTTCCACGATGAAAGAACAAGGAGTGGCAGAGGAGCAGATCAAGCTTAGACTTTTTCCATTCTCATTAGTAGATTTGGCTAAAGACTGGTTATACTATCTACCTTCTGGATCAATAGGATCATGGACTGATATGCAAAGGTTGTTCTTGGAGAGGTATTTTCCTACATCAAGAGTTACCGATATAAGAGAGGAGATATGTGGAATCAGGCAGTTCAATGGAGAGAATCTCTATGAGTATTGGGAGAGGTTCAAGAAGTTGTGTTCCAGCTGTCCACCTCATGGAATTGATGAACATTACTTGATCTAGTACTTCTATGAGGGGTTGCTACCAATGGAAAGAAGCATGATTGATGCAGCAAGTGGAGGAGCACTGGTAGACAAGACTCCAGAAGCGGCAAGTAACTTAATTGCAAACATGGCAGTTAACTCACAACAGTATGGAACTAAGATGGATCTCACACTATAAAGGGTAAATGGGGTAAGCACGAGAGCTTGGAGCAGCAGATTTCTGATTTAACTGCTTTGGTTAGACAAATGGCTACAAAGAATACGCAAGGTATTCAGCAAGCTCAACCTCAGTACCACACAGAAAATCGAGAAGTACCTGTCAATTCTGGGACATCTATGGAGAATATGTTCAAGGCATTCGTGAACCAAACACAACAGTTCATGTGTTAGACACAACAATTCCAGCAGTAGACAAGAACTTCTGTTCAAGATCTGAGGGACCAAGTTGGTCAACTTGCAACCACAGTAGGAAGGTCACTTTCTCAAACTGTTGAAAATCTAAGTGCCATAACATTGAGATGTGGTGTAGAGGATCAACAACAAGAAAAGTTAATACAAAGCAAGTCCGACAATAGTGAAATAGGTAGCAATGATGTACTCAGGCACAAATTTCCACCTCTTTCTGCTTATGAACCGAAACTACCTTTTCCCCAAGTTCTAACAAGGAATTGGAAAGTTGGAAAGAATTCAACGGGGTATAGAGAGTCTAATGAAAAATTCCTAGAAGAAATGGCGAATAGGGAACAAGATCTTAAAGATGATGAGGTGTTCACTAGTGGAAACCATTTGGAAGTGCTCGAGACTACTGCTAAATTTGAAGAAAAAATCAGGTATTCAAAGTCTGAAAAGTATGAAAAAGAGGTAGAGATGGAAGAATTAATCATTCCTGTAGATTTCTATAAGGATGACATAGATGATTATACTTTCCTTGTACCAGCAACAACACAGAATGATAAACACCATGGGTCCTTACACATGGAATTGGATGACACATATGTCCAGTTCAGCATATATGAAGTTAAGAGGTATCTTGGTAATGTTAATTCTATTTTTGCTATTGATTTTGTTGACTCTATAGTGCAGGAATCTCTCGAGCAAATATATAAGGAGGATTTAAGGGCTGGAATGGAGCAAAATTAGGATCTGAAAGATGCTCCTAATGAAGAATTGAAATTGTTACCAGTCCAGTTGAAGTACACAAGTCCAATTACTTAGGATGAGAAGGATGATGTCAAGCCAATGACAATAAACAAGGGCAGCTGCTTGGGAGGCAACCCAAGATTCCAGATTTGATTTTTCTATCCCTTTACTTTTTAGTTTTTTTATTGCATGTTAGCTAGTAGTATTTTCTTCTTTACATGATTTTCTTACATTGGGGACAATGTAAGGTTTGAGTGTGGGGGGAAGATTTAGGTTTTTATTTTATTTAGGAATATTGATCTGATTTTGATGGGGAATTTAAAAAAATTAATACTTTTGAAAATTTTGATTTCATGATTCTATCTGGCTATGTGTTAAAAAGATTAAAGTCAAAGATTGAAAATTAATGCTACATTTCAAAATCTATTTAATGCTTAGTTGGTTAATGAATGATGAAAACTAAGCCATGATCCATAGTAATTGATTTAAATTAAATTTGTGATACATGAGTACTTGAATATGAGAAATATGTTTATTTGGTTAAGTTATTTGTGGAGTTGTCTATGTGCACTAATTTCATGACTTAAAACTGTTTAACTAAACGGACGTTGAACCTCATAGTTTGGAAGTTGCAATTTAAACAACAGTCACTTGGAGCCCTATTTCGACCTTGATGCATAGCGATTCTGTCGATTCTCAAAGAATAAAAGTTGTAGATCTCGTCGATATCTTAGTTTTGATAAGTAGCAGGCCCCGTAAATCCTCCTGGATCAAAAGTTATGCTCGTTTTACCAAAGAACGTCGCAGTAGGAAATGAAAATTCGCCCCAGCGAATTTGAGCGAGAAAATCAGGAAATCTTGGATTTTTGGATAGTTTCTAAATGCAGATTTTGGCATACTTCTACATGGAATTGGATTGATATTTCTATTAGCTTTAGGATTTACTTTATACTAAGATTTATTTCCAAATTAGATTCTATTTCTTTATGGAAACTAATTATGTTTTGTAATTCCTTTTAGGATTTGGATTTCTACTTCCTATAGGATTTAGGACTTTGTCTAGCACTATAAATAGAGGATTATAGTCAGGGTTTTAGTCATTCAATCATCTACTACATTCTCTCATCTACAACATTGGAGGATTGAAGACATGAGCTAAGTTATTTTTATTCAGTTCTAAGGGATGTTGAACCTTATTTATAATTAATGGTTAATTGAGTATTCATTATTTATTCCTTCTCACATGAAATTCATTCTTGATAATCGGATTTAATTTCTGAATGCTATTTGGCTTAACTGATTTGATTTCTGCAGGATTGAGTTGGTTAACAAATATCATATGCTAGATCAAGGAATAATATTACGTGTAATTGATATTGTTTCTAATCACAAGTAGTAATTAGTAATACCTAATTGTGGACATGCTTTTGAGTATTGCTATGATTATCAGAAGACAAGTTAAACAATCCGAGCTTATGTGTTTGTTGCTTGGAATAGTCTAATTCATTAGTTCTTAATTCTGCTATTATATTAAATCTAGAGAGCTTGTTCTAGGTTATATAATTGTTAGAAACTTGTGAAGAACTTGTTTCATTGAGTGACAATCTAAGGGTAGTTTCGGGTAGCAGAGCTTGTTGTTACCTAGGACTATTAGTTTCATTGAAGGGTAAATAATGTTACACTTGATTAATCTATTATTGTAAAAAGGTGATACTGAACTGAAGAACTGATGCTTTTTATTCATTGTTTATTCTTATCAGTTTATTCTTGTTAATTTAGTTAATTAATTCACAATCCCCTTTTTATTAGAAATCATAGGATAAATATAAAACAAATCACTCTCTATGGGATCGATCCTTGCTTACTACTGTGCTAATTGTTTAAATTTATAAAGTGAAAGTGAGGTTAATTTTGGAGTGTAAACGACAGCTCCCATAGAGAGTTGAGCAGAACGTTGAATCTCTCATAGGTGGCAGTCACGTTTTCTCCTTGAACATGAGCAAACATCTCATACTGCTGTGTCAGGAGAAATTGTTTGTTTTCTCTGACTTCTTTAGTTCCTTCGTGCATGATCAACAATGCTTCCCAAACCTCCTTGGTTGTTTTGCTTTTGACAATGTTTTCAAACAGGTCGTCTTCTAAGGATCGAAACAGAATGTTCTTGGCCTTTTTGTTAAGTTGGACATCTCTCTTCTCGTTGTCTGTCCACACTTCTTTAACCTTGATTTGTATTCTGTTTGGATCGTCAGTGGTTGGTGAAATCTTCGTTGGAATATAGGGCCCATTTTAAATGATCTCAAATAGATCTTCATGTATTGAGTCAATATATGCTTGCATCCTGACTTTCCAGTTTGCAAATTTATCTTTGTTGCACATTGGTGACTTGCTCACCTCCTCCAGTTCTAGATTCGCTTGGTACGTGTGTCATTGGATCTACTAAAGCTTGTAAGCTGTGAAATAGAATCTACTTTGATACCAATTGTTAGTTCCTAGTTGGCACAATAGTTATCTAGAGGGGGGGGGGGGGTTGAATAGATATTTAAAAAATCTTTTCGTTTTAAACTTGTTCTATGATGATGATTAAAACTTAGCGGAAATGATGTTTGTTTTAATCTTCTTTACAAAGCAGTGGAGTTATGAGAGTGAGACAGTTATAGCAGTTATAACAGATATACCAGTTATGGTTATGAATGTAAAAGACACAGTCGTTTTAAGTGGTTCAAAACACTTAAAGCTCCTAGTCCACTCTTCTACTCAACGAGTAGGATATCCACTAAGGATGCCTTTTACAACTTCTGAATCACACAGATTCCTTCTAGACCAGCAGTCTAGGAACTTCTTAGTTCACTCTTGAACCCTTCAATTCCAACAGACTTGGCTCTCTTATAGTTCACTTAGAACTCTTCAAGTTCAGTAGACTTGGTACTCTTCTTCAGTTGATTGATAGATGTTGAGTTCTTGATGGTTGCTACTCAGTTGCTGTTTAAGCACTTGTTCGAAAGAACTGATTAGCTAAGCAAGCTTTGCTAATTCTTAGATCGTAGAGTTGAGCTTGAGAGTTGTTCACGTTGTTTTTTCAATGCTTTCTTATTTCTCTCTCATCTACTTGATTTTCATATATGTGATCTTAAAAACTATCCGTTGGATCCATCCGTTGAGGCATTAAATGCATTTGACTTTTCTGATTTCTGATGGAGACATTTCTGCACATCTTCTTAACTGCATTCTGGCCCACTGACACTGCAGACTGCTTTCTCACCTAACACCTGAAAAGGTGTTTTCCCCCTTACCAATGGTACTTTCCTTAGCTTCTTCAATACGCTTCTTTGTTGCATACTAAGTTTATTTCTTATGTCTTTGGGACTGGTGAGTACTGCAACATTTAGAATCCATTCCTCTTTTGTTGGAACCTATCTCCACATAAATTACGAGGCTCGACATTTTCTGACACATGACAGATGATACTCTACGATTCAGATCATGGTGACTTGTCGCCTTGGTGCCTGGTCTGATGCTATCAGCTGAGAGCACTACGATTTCTCTGAAGTCCTTGCACACTACGATCTTTGCTTGCTTGAGTTGTAAACTCTATGTTTCCGAGAGCACTCTACGATTGTTGACTTGTAAACTCTACGTTTCCTTCAGCATACTACGATCGTTGAGTTGGCTCGACAAATGTTGGGACCACTCTACGATTTCCAAAGAGGCCTTTCAAGGTAGGCACACTACGATCTTTGAAGCTCTAAGTTTCTTCCTTAACTTCTGCAATGTTGATCAGATTTATACACTCTGATTTCTTCGAAGACAATCTATTACATCTCAAGATCAACCTAACACCTTTGATCTTTCTATCTATACATTCTTAAGAAGAATGATACACGTTAAGAGCTTAGATCAACCTAACAAATTTGATCTTATCACTAAGTCCTTGTACATATCTTACTTGAAGGACTTTACAAATAATCATGAGCATATACATTAAAATATCAAATCATATTATGCATTCTTCCAACATTAACATTTCAACATTTGCCAACTCATAGGCTCAATAAAACTGAATAATTTGTTCTATTAACATTCTTAAATAAACTATTGAGGGTCAAGTGACCATGAACTATGTCCACAGTTATAAGTAATCTTTCAACTTTAACTTTAACAGTCATATGGCCATAAGGACTCCACGTACTCAGGGGGATCAATCCTTCGTACAATGTATTGTGCACAACCATTTCAAAAGCTAAGCGTAAACCCCTAAACATAGGGTTGTTCATCTCAGTATTTAGAGTACAAGTCCGCACCAAAGAAAGTTTGGTTTGGATAAGCTTTCAAGGGTAATTGAAGTTTAATGATCATCAACTAGGGAACTAAATGAATCCACAATGTTTGATAATACAACAGTTGTTTAATAACAACATAACTTAGAACATTTGAGAATCATAAATGAACTGATTATATACATCTAACTCATACTTGAAATAACTATAGAGCATAAGTATTCAATAGAATGAATAAAATGGTTAACCTTTGCTTGAACAATAAAATAAGCTAGGTTCAAGTTTTATAATATTTAGAAATGAATTCCTGAACTTTAAGAAACTTGCTTAACTGTAAACAAGTTGGAATGAATCAACAAATGGAGAATTTCCAATAACATTAGAGTTTGAGTTTGCTCAAATGGATTTTAGGAACAATTTACTTATTAAATAACAGTTGAAATAAAAACTCACTCAATCAAAAACATGCATTTATAATAATAGAACTAACTCAACGAAAATGTAGAGTTAAAACTTTTACAATGTAATAAACGAACTAGCTCAACGAACATGTAGAGTTAGAAGAATTGCATAAACATAACAAACTAACTCATTGAAAGTATGGAGTTAGAAGACTTGCCTCTAGAGTAAGCTAAAATATTAAACTCACGTTCACCTAAACACAGTATTAAAACCATAACATCCATTAGACATACTAATATTCACGTTTCAATATAAAACGCATTACTAGCTAAACTTGTTATTTTAACACAAGTCTTGTGCTACGCTTTACATTTCAGAATTTCCAAGTGTTAATCATCATAACACTTAACTATCATTCATTGTATAAACTATGTTATCACATAACGCATTTTCGATTTAATAATCAGTTTTGCAACTTTGATCATACTATCTACAACTCACTATGTTATGTTAACCTTAACATTACACATTTAACATGCTAACACAATTTCAGACTATGTTGTGACACTTTCACAAGTCTACTGAAGTAGCAGAAGTTAGAATCTCAAATCAGGGTATGGCGCAGCTGCGCCATACAAAGGCTTGGGACCGGCGTAGCTGCGCCGTTTTTTGTATTGGCACCGGCGCAGCTGCGCCGGTGTTCAGACAGACGCAAAGTTGTCTTTGAACAGTAGCCGACTTTAGCCAAACAAACACAAAATTTACCTAATAGACAGTAATATTAACACGTAGAATAAATACAACAATATCATAAACATGATTGCTCACAATTACAACAAACTAGCACAATTTAACACTAACACTAACTACAACTATTTTAATTTCTCAAAACTCATGTTTTTCACAAAAACTCAACTTTTCTTGACATTGTTATAGAAATCATCACTGTGAACTCACTAGTTGGCCAAATCATCTTATTCAAATTACATAATGCTCATATCTCACTAAACTAACATATACAATCTTCAATTTATAATTTCTCATACGAATTGGCCACTAGAATTGATACTTTTCATGAACATATGAAAAATATATATATACAACCAAATACTGTCAAAATTCCTACTGTCAAACCGAAATTTAGCATACAATTGTTGTTTAAACATAATCTCTACCATCATGAACATGTATAACCACAAGTAATCCATTGTAAAGCAACAATTCAATAAATTGAATTTCACAGATTATGTAAAAGTTTTGCCGTAATACTCATAACATAAATAATATCTAAGTTTGTAGAACATACCTTCAATTAGCTTTTAATTATTACTAAACTCGCTGAAATTTGCTTAAGTTTGCTCACAATTCTCTCAACCCTCTGTAATCTCTAAGCTAGCAAATAGAATGCGTAAAAGAAAACTAAACTGATATGCGTACTAATATAATAACAAAGAAAACTGACATAGACTTAATACGTATAATAAGTAACATCAGTTATTAGGATAAACATATATAACTTAAATATATTATATTTATTATTTGATTTTATCTTATTTAATTATTTATTTTATTTAACTAGAAATCTCAAAAGCCATAAGGCTTGTTTGGCAAATCATTTAAAATATTAAAGAATTAATATATTAAGCCTTGTTTGATAAACACTAAATTAAATTACTTTAATTTATTTTAACGACTCCTTATAATATAGTTATTTGTCACACTATATTTAATCAAGCTTTCATATTTATCTTAATTAATTCAAATCACAATTAATTAAATAAATCCTTTAATCACATAACACAATAAAAATAATATATCATTTAATTAAAATATCAATATAATAATCATTTCCTTAATTCATCAATTATTTATTTAACAAATAATTCTCCAAATAATATTAAATCAATAAAACAAATATTCATTTATCGATAATCACATCCATTAAATATTTATATAACTCAATAAATAATTAAAATTACATTTAAAATTCTGGAATGTAACAATATGTCATACTCTTCATAATTTAATCTGAGTTTTTCTTAATTAATGAGTAGACTATATGAAACAAATCATTATTTGAGAATGGCCATGCATTTCATAGTCCTACTCAATCAAGAGGCCTATGGATATCACCCCTAATATATTGGAGGGTTAAATTCCATCTAGATCACTCATATTCCTCACACGATTCATGATGTACCCAATAATCACCTTTATAGTCCACCCTATTAAAGGTGACCTTTGATGATATCAAAGTACATAAATTTCTCGTGTAGTAATATAGAGATTTCAGGTCAAAGGATCATTACATCATTTTCACTATGAGAATCGCTAATGACACTTCGCATAATGCTCCACATAGAATTCTCATGGTGGGTCTGTCCAGTACATCGTTCTATAACACGTACCTATGCGTTGACTTAATATCTCATATATTTATGACCAATGAGATTTGGTCATCAGTCAATCCATATACTAGTCTCAATGAATCATTGTTGTCCCATCAATAATGATACTCGACTAGGGACATTTAAGAGCAATGATACTAATTATAATTATATAATTTCATGTTCAAGTCACATACTTGAAACTATATAATTTGTATCACTATTCTAAGGAATTTTATTATGTTAACATTTATATAATGCAGTAAATAAAACCATAATAAAATCATTCATTTATTCAATCAAATATAATATCAAAATGTTAAGCAATTATATCAAATAATTGGTCTCTAGGGCATAAACTCTAACAAAATACACATACAAGACAACTTTAGAACTCATATTATGTGTGATTAAGTTATGTTTAACATCTTTAAACATCAGAACCTAAATCATGTAACATTCATGTATATTACTTAAATATAACAACCCTTTCCTTTAAAACGTTCTCTAACACAAAGCTAACAAGTTTAAATCATGATAAAGATATTATACATCATATATCATGCTCACTTAGGTTCCACATCAGTTATGTATGTGGTCTCATAAGTTCTGAATTCGTGAATACAAGTTTTCCACAAGGTTAGTTTTGAAAACTTTAAGTTTTGCTACAACTTCCTTACAAATCCAAGTTGATTACTTTATACCATATACGAAAGATCTATACCTTATACTATACTCCTTTATAGGCATTTATCTAAATCATAATACCAAGTTAGCAACACATAGCACAACAAAAATCAGCAACTGATTTTGGGCTACGGCGCAGCTGCGCTGCACCCCAGTACAAATAAGGCGCAGCTGCGCCATGCCTGCACCAGAGACAGTAATGTACTTTTTTTTTTTGCAGAGAATCAACCATTTTCCTTGATTTTAAACATGCTTCATAAAGTCATAATGCTTGCATTATTTGTTCGTGACAAAGCCTACTTTTGAAACTATGATTTCATTTCAAAACCACAAGTGTTGTGTCAATCATTGATATACTTGTTCATACTACATGAATGTGTTTAAATGTGTGTGTTAAAACAGTTTACAATCTTGCTCTAACAATGTACCAACAAGTTAGCATATCAAAAATGAAACAACAAACATCTGGTCTGGTGTAGGCCTGGCGCAGCTGCGCTACACCCTAGTACAATTAGGGCGCAGCTACGCCATGCCTGCATCATAGACAGTAACTTGCTCTATTCGGCAGTTCAGCAACCCACTATACAAAATCCTTCTAAAAAATGTTTCTAAAATAACCCAACACATTTATAAGTATGTATAACACTAAGAGACATAACCCAAGCCAACTATCAACCAATACATGCTTAATTCAAGAAATCTTAACAAAACTCAACTAAGAACATAAATTGGGATTTTCATACCTTTTGAGGTAATTGAGTTGCAATACTCTCACTCCTTACAAGCTCCTCAGCAAATAAATCTCAGCAATTGCAATAAGGAAGATGAATGTCTTATTTATAGAAGAATGGTTAACTAGACAATGCCATTACCTCACAATTCAAACCATTTGATTTCAAGAATGCAATATAGATAAGAGGAGGTTGGTGAGAGTTGGTGATTCCACTCATGAATCCCACTCCCCCTCCACTTATTGATCTAGGTTAGTTGATTTTGAGTTGAAAATAGAGTAGGATAGCTAGCTTTTGGAAAATACATAAATTAGCTTCACGCTCCTATTCATGTACATGGTGACACTCATTTAGGGACAAAGAAATCTCAGCACTTGCAAAATGAAATGCAATATTTGGCTTATACCATATATATATATATATATATATATATATATATATATATATATATATATATATATATATATATTCTCATAATATAACTTTGGTTTTAAATTATGTATACACAACTCTTTTCATATAACAGAGGCTATAATGATTTAGAGGTCATACAATGTATTTCCTAATTACAAGGCATCAAGTAGTGCACATACATATAATTCATGTACATTTTCTATTACTACAATACAATTGTGCATTGCTTATTATTTATTACCATGACTGTTATTATCATAACAACTTAATGACATCTTTATTAATTTAACAATTGATATTATTATATGTTAATAGGGTGTACATGAATATTTACCCACACACTTCATATCATATAACAATATTATTATGCAACTCACATGAATGCAAATAACTCTTACTATATAGTCTATATATATAATATATAGACATATTAATGTGTTACCTTGTACTATATAAAATATATAGCTAACTACCATATAATAAAGGTTTACTATATTGCACAAATTAATCAAGTAAACATATAATTATTTTATAAATTATTAATCTTTTACACATTAATTATTATTTATTCATAATAATTATTAATTAACACATTATCAATTAATTACTCATAATTGAAATTAATTAATATGTTCAAATCTTGACACTATATTCAAATACATTGAATATTTAATTATTAATAATCATATCAATTCTTTGATATTAAAAGTCTTAAGGTTAGTCCACTTATTTAAAAAACAATTAGTGACTCCCTTTAATCATATTTATAAATTCACATAACCACATAAGGTTTAAATAAACTCACAAAACTAACTCATTAAAAATTAAATCACACATTTAATTAAATAAGGAGTTTCAAATTTGTGGACGTTACATCTCTCCCCCGTTATAAAAATTCTATCCTCGGAATTGCAAAAATAAGGTTACTCAAATAAAAACGGATAATTTACTCTCATTTTCTCTTCTAGCTCTCACGTAGCTTCTTCTACTGCGTGATTCCTCAAGAGAATCTTAACAGAATGGATAATCTTATTCCTCAGCTTCTGTTCCTTCCTATCCAGTATCTGGACAGGAACTTCCTCGTACGATAAGTCTTTCTCGACTTGGATTGGTTCATAGGAGATAACGTGCTTGTAGTTTGGTTTATACGGTCACAATACTAACACATGAAACACGTTGTGAGTGTGCTCAAGTTCAGGAGGTAACGCTACCTCGTACGCCACTTCACCGACTCGCCTCAAAATCTCGAACGGTCCTATGAACCTAGGGCTCAACTTGCCCTTCTTCCCA
The DNA here is from genome assembly GCA_020205505.1 of Panax japonicus. NCBI lineage: Eukaryota > Viridiplantae > Streptophyta > Magnoliopsida > Apiales > Araliaceae > Panax > Panax japonicus. Next base: position 60,265,770 of record CM035113.1, read on the forward strand.
AAACAAATCTTCCCTTTCCAGGGAGATACTTTCAGAAATGCATAGCTTCCTAATTCAAAATCTTTCTTCTTGCGATGTAGGTCCGCATACTTCTTCTGGCGATCTTGAGCTGCTACTAGACGGGCTCTTATCACCTTGATGATTTCTACCGTCTATTTTACCAATTCTGGTCCTAACAGTTGACGTTCTCCAACTTCGTCCCAGCATAAGGGCGTTCTACACTTCCTCCCATACAGTGCTTCGTACGGTGGCATTCCAATACTGGCGTGATAACTATTGTTATACGCGAACTCTACTAATGGAAGGTGATCCTCCCAACTACCCTTAAAGTCCATCACACAAGCTCGAAGCATGTCTTCAAGTGTTTGAATTGTCCTCTCACTTTGCCCATCGATTTGCGGATGATACGCGGTACTCATTCGTAGTTGTGTCCCCATTCTTTCTTAAAGACTCTTCCAGAAGTTTGACGTGAATCACAGATCTCTATCAGATACAATAGATACTAGCACCCCATGTCTCGAGATAATTTCCTTGACATACAATTTGGCTAACTGGTCCAAACTATACCTAATCTTAATCAGAAAAAAGTGAGCTGACTTAGTAAGACGATCTACAATCACCAATATGGCGTCATGCCCTTTTTGTGTTGCCGAAAGTCCCACCACAAAGTCTATTGTGATGTGCTTTCATTTCCATTCTGGAATCTCTAATGGTTGTAATAATCCGCTTGGTCGTTAGTGCTATGCCTTGACTCTCTAATAAGTTAGACATCTACTTACACATTCCGCAACCTCTCTCTTCATGTTTGGCCACCAGAAGTGGTGACACAAATCTTGGTACATCTTCATGCTTCCTGGGTGTATCGAGTATCTCGTACTGTATGCTTCTTGCAAAATCTCCTCTCTCAGTTCTGGTACTAACGGTACCCAAATTCGTCTTTCAAATCTTAGCAGTCCAATGCTATCAATCTTAAATTTCAATTCATCACCTTCAGTCAATCGCTTCTTGATGTTATTGAAATCTTTGTCCTTTTCTTGGGCCTGTTTAACCTTATCCAATAAAGTCGGGCTCACTGTCACTGTAAATAATTGCTTATCGGTCTCCATCGGATACCTAATTTCCAAGTCTAGTCATTCGAAATCTTTCACTAATTCTTTTTGAATGGTCAACTTTAATAACTTCTCTCTGCCTTTTCTGCTCAAGGCATCTGCCACTACATTTGCTTTGCCTGGATGGTACAGAATTTCACAATCATAGTCTTTGATCAATTATAGCCATCGGCGCTGCCTCATGTTTTACTCCCTCTGCGTGAAGATATACTTCAGACTCTTATGATCCGTATATATCTCACACATCTCACCATATAAATAATGCCTCCAGATCTTCAAGGCGAAAACTACTGCTGCTAACTCCAGATCATGAGTCGGATATCCCTTCTCGTAATCTTTTAGCTGACGTGACGCGTACGCAATGACCCTGTCATGTTGCATCAGTACACAACCAAGACCCTTGTGTGATGCATCAATATACACTATAACCCCCCCCCCCCCCCCCCGTGTTGTTCGGTAAAGCCAACACAGGTGCTTGACTAAGCCTCTTCTTCAATTCTAGGAAATTTTCATCATACTTCTCTGTCCAAATGAACGTAACTATTTTTCTGGTAAGATTGGTCAATGGTGATGCTAATTTTGAAAAATCCTGAATAAATCTTTGATAGTATCCCGCCAATCCTAAGAAACTCCAAATTTTTGTCGGCATCTTTGGCTGCTCCCAATTGATAACCACTTCTACCTTCACTGGATCCACTAAACACCATTCTTGTCGATAACGTGCCCTAAAAACTGCACTCTCTGCAACTAAAACTCATACTTGGAGAATTTTGCATACATCTTCTCTCTCCTTAATGTCTCCAACACTATCTGAAGATGCTCGGCGTGTTCTTCCTCCGTCTCTGAATAAACTAGGATGTCATCTATGAATACGACAACAAACTTATCCAAATACTGTTTGAATACTATGTTCATCAAATCCATGAATGCTACTGGCGCGTTCGTCAATCCAAATGACATTACCAAAAACTCAAAGTGTCCATACCGAGTTCTGAATGCCGTCTTTGGAATGTCTTCCGGCCTCACTTTCAGTTGGTGATAACCAGTTCTCAAGTCAATCTTTGCAAAGTACTTTGCCCCCTTCAACTGATCAAACAAATTGTCTATCATGGGCAATGAATACTTGTTCTTAATGGTGACCTTGTTAAACTCTCGGTAGTCGATACAAAGTCTTAGCGACCCATCTTTCTTCTTCACGAATAAGACTGGTGCTCCCCACAGTGATACGCTCGGTCGAATGTATCCCTTATCTAATAACTCTTGCAATAATGCCATCAGTTCTTTCATCTCTACCGGTGCTATACGATACGACGTTTTGTATACCAGTGCTGTCCCCGGTGCTAAATCAATAACAAACTCAATCTCTCTATCTGGTGGCAATCCCGGAATCTCGTCTGGGAAGACATTAACGAAATCCCTTACAATAGGTATCTGACTCAGTTCACTCTCGACTCGTCGAGTATCAACCACGTGAACCAAATAACCTATACAACCCTTCCTAAACAATCTCTGCGCTTGCACCATTGTCAGACAATGCGATTGTCTCGGCGATTTACTACCATAAAATACCACCTTTGACTTATTCGGAGTCTTAAGGTGTACACACTTCTTCTTATAGTCTATAACTACTCCGTGAACCGATAACCAATCCATTCCAAGGATTACATCGAACTCCCCCAAATGAATTGATATCAAATCCACTTTGATCTTAAATCCTCACAATTCGGTATAATAATTCTTATGAATGTATTCTACGGGGATAATTTCCTTGTTCGCTACTTCTACATTCATAGGGTGTGCTAATCTCTCACAGGGTAAGTCTAATTATCTAGAAAATTCGTTGAAAAGAAAATAGCAGGTAGCACCCGAATCAAATAAAACGTATGCATCTATACCATTGATCGAAATGATACCTGACACCACATCCTTAGATTCCACCGCATCCTGTACGGTTTGAACGTTCGTGTCGTTGGTCTGTTGGCTTGACTGGCTGGCCCTCCAATGTTTAGCCCGTTGTTGTTGTTGTTGCGGTTGCCGCTATCTACATCACCCTTTTTCTTCGGGCAGTCCTTGATTTGATGGTCTGTGGCTTCACACGAGAAACATCCTCCCTTCTGCTTATTCAAACACTGAGAAGCCAAGTGCCCCAGTTGTCCACAATGATAAAAAACACTCTTTCCCTTCATGCACTCCCCGAGTGGTTCCTCCCATAGTTGTTGCACTTCATACTTTTCTTAGCCTCCCCCCAGACTTATTACCTCCCGAGGATTGGCTCTCCATCCATTTACGCTTTTTGGGGTTGCTTCCTCCGCTACTTCCCCCTTTCTGTCCATCTTGACTGGTCTTATTCTCTTGTTTGAATCGAGCGATGGCTTCATTGCCTCCTTCAACAATGATATCCCTTTCCAAAAGATCAGAGTAAGTCTTAATCTTCAGTACAACCACGACTTTCTACACCCATGGTTTCAGTCCTAATTCGAACCTCCTTGCCTTTCTGGCCTCCGTGTCAACTTGATGTGACGAGAATCGGGCCAACTTGTTAAATTTTGCCGCGTACTCTACAATAGACATACTACCTTGCTTCAGTTCTAGAAACTTAACTTCCATATCTTGTTGCGTATTCTCCGAGAAGTAACTCTCAAGTAATAGCTCCTTAAATCTATCCCAAAGAATAACTCATTCGTCTGCTCTGCCCTTATTGGCTTTCCACCAATAATTAGCTTCGCCCTTCATCATGAATGTGGCAAAACTCGTCTTCTGTGCTTCGACCACTCGTGCGACCTCAAACACCTTCTTCATCTCTTCTATCTATGTCTGGGCTTCAATTGGGTCCAAGGTTCCTCGGAACTCCGGTGCTGTCCTGGCTGCCCTGTTGCTGGCGGGGGTTTGTTTTGCAATGTCTCAGTTAACAGGTTAACGAAGTTCTGCATTGGATCAACATTTGCCCCTCCACCATTGTTAACGGATCCTTCCTCCCTCTAATTCCGCTGAAGTCTCCTAGGCGGCATGATCTGAGGAAAAGAAGAAACAATTAGGCTTTATGTGATATGCTATCCATGTTAGCATTAAGAAGTTTAAGAAGTCTATTAATCATTTTTGATTTAAATAAACCTCTTCAATATCACAATAAAACTCGATGGATTTCTTCATCCCATCACTTACATAATCTTCTTGAGTTTTCTACTAAGGTTATAACCTATGTTTCACATTCTTAACGTTTACAACCTAGGCTTTGATACCAACCTGTGACAGTCCCAAATTCGGGTCCTCTGACCCCGGTTCGGTCATCACGAAAAAAATACAAACATCCACCTCAAAACAACTTATTATAACTAAAATGCGGAAAATAATAAACGTATGTCGTTCATTCAAAAGGTGTAACTAGTCCCAAGATTCGATAACTTTTAATACAATCATACAAACATACCCTAAAATAATAATTAGGGTTCACATTACATAACAGTAATTTACACTAGGCATATAGTAAAGTCTGCTCATGGCGACTATCTTACATCTTTCATTTACCCTTGTCCTTTCCCGAGGTCTCGGGCTTAGCTACAATATAATTCATGATATAGCAAGGATGAGCAACAAGTTTGCTCAACAAGTTTAAATACAACAATAGGGATATATCATGATGAATGGAAAATATATGACAATGAATTCAACAATATGAATATCTGAAGGATTCAATAATATGAATATTAGAAGCAAAGATAATAATTGCTTTTAGAATAACTGCTAGTCAAGTAAACTTTTAACTATAAAACTCCAATGAAATCAATAATTAATTGACCCTTTGGTTACTGGCTACAGAATAAGTACTTGAGGGGATCAGCTTCGCGTACACAATGTCTATGCATAACATTTAAATCTGTTCTTTGTATCTATTGTTAGATACCTGGGGTACTCCCCTATCATAAAAGGGGTTTTTTTTCAGTCTAAGAATCCTTACCATCAATTGGTTTGGATAACTTTTATAAAACTTCAAATTCTTGTCTGACTGAACAAAGGTTCAGACTCTATCTGACACAGTTCAAGAATTATAGAACTTTAAATGAAGTACAAGTCCAAGACTGTACGAACTCAAGTGCACTAAGTGCAATATCAATAATATCGATGGGAATGGAGGTTGTTAAGGTAATTAAACCATTAATACAGACTTGGTAAGAAAGTTCAATCAAACGAATTAGTTATCAATTCAACAATAAACCTGCCCAATAAGATATGAGAAGGAATAGGAAACCTTCACAATCAAGAGGTGATTTAAGGAAACTTGCTCAATAATAATTTGATGAAGGAGGGAACTTTGCCTGTTGCTCGCTACAATTTCATTTAGCTTTTAACTTACTACGTTGAAACGCCTAACGTTATTAAGGCGATCATTTCAATTATATGTTGTAACTATATGTTTTTACACTAACACCATCAAGTCCATCAGGCTAACATGCGTACTATAACACATTAAAAAAGCACATTTGGTCACAGAATACAAGATATAGTATCATATAAGCATGCCTGTAAAACTTTAAACCAAAAAAGAATGTGGTAAGACTGCAGAGCGGGCACATAAGTTGCCTAGTGGTCTAGGGCTTAGAAGTGAAGCTGCGCAGACTCTGTCCTTGGCCAGGCCAAGGGTTTATCTTCGCACTTCCTAATTAAGTCCAACTCGAACATATAACATTGCAGACATATTAACAGACATACATGCTAGAGTTGTCACACAACAGCTGACCTACTTGAGTTTACTACTTCAAGTTTTACTTATACTTATATTGTCATTAAAATATAAAATCAGTAATCACAGTTTAATACATATGAACAGTTTAGGAATAATATTAGCATAACTGACACTTTACTTACTTTATTATCCTAGTAAACGCAAATAATATGCACTTAGTTTGAAAATAATGTCCAAGTTTTGTCTTTGAAATCTTTTTAGGCGCGAATATGCATAACACACATGCAGACAACTTTAGAACCATATAGTGTGATTAAGTTATTTTTTAACATCTTAAACACAAGAACTACATCAAATGTAACAGTCATGTATATTACTAAATATAACCACCCTTCCTTTAAAACGTGGCCTCTAACACAAAGCTAAAGTTTGTAAATCATTAGTTACTATATTCAGGGAAGATGTCATACTCTCATAATTTTAATATGAGTTTTTCTTGATCTTAGTAGACCTATATAAACCAAATCATTATTGAGCATGGCATCGCAGTTCATAGTCCTACTCAATCAAGAGGTCCTATGATATCACCCCTAATATATAGGAGGTTAATTCCAGCTAATCCCTCATATTTTTCTCACAACGATTTCATAGGTTTACCCATAATCACCTTAGAGAGTCCACCCGATTAAAGTACCTTTGATGATATCAAAGTACATAAATTTTCGTGTGTAATATAGTGATTTTAGGGTCAGAGGATCATTAAGCATTGTCACTATGAAAATCGCAATGACACTCTTCGCTAATGGCCTCCACATAGAATTCTCATGTTGGGTCGTCCATACAGATAAATCTTCTTAAACAAACACGTACATATGCGTTGACTTAATATGTCATATATTTATGACCAATGAGATTTGGTCATCAGTCAATCCACATACTAGTCTCAATGCATCATTGTTGTCCCATTAACAATGATACTAAACTAGGGATATTTAAGAGCAATGATACTAATTGTAATTATATAATCTCATGTTCAAGTCACATACTTGAAACTATATAATTTGTATCACTATTCTAATGAATTTTATTATGTTAACATATATATAATGCAGTAAATAAAACCATAATAAAATCATTCATTTATTCAATCAAATATAATATCAAAATGTTAAGCAATTATATCAAGTAATTAGCCTCTAGGGCATAAACTCTAACAATATACACATACAAGACAACTTTAGAACTCATATTATGTGTGATTAAGTTATGTTTAACATCTTTAAACACTAGAACCTACATATTGTAACATTCATGTATATTACTTAAATATAACAACCCTTTCCTTTAAAACGTTCTCTAACACAAAGCTAACAAGTTTAAATCATGATAAAGACACTATACATCATATATCATGCTCACTTAGGTTCCACATTAGTCATGTATGTGGTCTCATAAGTTCTGAATTCGTGAATACAAGTTTTCCACAAGGTTAGTTTTGAAAACTCTAAGTTTTGCTACAACTTCCTTACAAATCCAAGTTGATTACTTCATACCACATACAAAAGCTCTATACCTCATACTATACTCCTTTATAGGCATGTATCTAAGTCATAATACCAAGTTAGCAACACATAGCACAACAAAAATCATCAACTAATTTTGGGCTACGGCGCAGGTGCGCTACACCCCAGTACAAATAAGGTGCAATTGCGTCATGCCTGCACCAGATACAATGACGTACTCTGTTTTGCAGAGCATCAACCATTTTCCTTGATTTTAAATATGCTTCATAAAGTCATAGTGCTTGCATTATGTGTTCGTGACAAAGTCTACTTTTGAAACTATGATTTCATTTCAAAACCACAAGTGTTATGTCAATCATTGATATACTTGTTCATACTACATACATGTTCTTAAATGTGTGTGTTAAAACAATTTACAAGCTTGCTCTAACAATGTACCAATAAGTTAGAATATCAGAAACGAAATAGCAAACATCAGGTCTGGTGTAGGCCTGGCGCAGTTGCGCTGCACCCTAGTACAATTAGGGCGTAGCTGCATTATGCCTGCATCAGAGACAGTAGCTTGCTCTGTTCGGCAGTTCAGTAACCCACTATACAAAATCCTTCTAAAAATTGTTTCTAACATAACCCAACACATTTATAAGTTTGTATAACACTAAGAGACATAACCCAAACCAACTATCAACTAATACATGCTTAATTCAAGAAATCTTAACAAAACTCAACTAAGAACATAAATTGGGATTTTCATACCCTTTGAGGTAATTGAATTGCAATACTCTCACTCCTTACAAGCTCCTTAGCAAATAAATCTCAGCAATTGCATTAAGGAAGAAAAGCTCTTATTTATAGAAAAATGGTTAACTATACAATGCCATTACCTCATAATTCAAACCATTGGATTTCAGAATGCAGATAGGGATAAGAAGATGTTTGGTGAAGTTGGTTGATTCCATCATGAACCCACTCCCCCCTCCAATTTATTATTAGTTAGGTTTTTTGAGATGAAAAATAGAGTAACGGAGCTACTTTTGGAAAAATACGTAAATTAGCGTAAGCTCCTAGTCATTTACTTGGTTACACTCATTGAGGGACAAAGAAACTCAGCACTTGCAAAATAAAGCACATTTGGCTTACCATAATATTCAATAATATAAACTATTGGTTATAAATAACGTATACAACACATCCATTTCATATAACAAGTTATAATGATTTAAAGGTCATACAATGTTATTTCCTAATTAACAAGGTATCAAGTAGTGGCCATACAATATTCATGTACATTTTTGATTACACTTCAATACAATTGTGCATTGCTTATTATTTATTACATGACTGTTATTATATGACAATAGGGTGTACATGAAGTGTTTACCCACACACTTCATATCATATAACAATAGATTATACAACCAAATTAAATGCCAAATAACTCTTACATATAGTCCTAATATATATATATATAGACATATTAATGTGCAACCTTGTACAATAAAAATTAATAGCTAACATCATCATAATAAAGGTGTTAACTAATTGAACAATTAATCAAGTAAACGTATAAGTCATTATAATTATTAAATTTTTCACATTAATTATTATTATTCATAATAATATTAATTAATGTGAAGCCGGCCCAAAATTTGTATACAGGTCACCCATCTGAGTCGCCAATACATGGTACAGAATTTCAAATACAACTTAATATACAACTGGTCGTTTACAATACGACAAACTAAACTATATTTTGAATACAAATATGTCACTAGAGAGTAATACAAAACTCAAAATAAGCTCTCATTACAATATTATCACAACTTTCACGAATAGTGAGACTAACTAAATGCCCATCTATGACCACAACTCCGTTCCCCGACTCGTTCCAGCTATATTCTCATTTTCTGAAGAGAACAGTGAAAGAAAGGGTGAGCTCAACTAGCCTAGTAAGAAATATTATGACTAAGATAATGCAGAATAAATTATCATTAGCCTTAAACAGTGTTAAACTGATACAATATGACAAACATCAAGTTAACTGTAGCGGAACAAGCAATCCATTAAAAGAGTCAAGTAGAGAATAAAATCTACTATCTTCTATGATTTAAAAGGGTTTTCATGACTTTTATCGCTGAGACTCAGCTTAATAAATAATCCACATCATCAAATCATCCTGGCACTACAGGCCAAGGATATTCTTTAGTATCACGACCACGAATTATCCATGCACTACAGGCCAAAGATAATCATGTTTTCATCAACGGTCCTGATCATGCCATAAAACAATTCATCTTTGCACCCTTGGCCGAAGAGAATCCATAGCCATAATCATATCAAAAACAGTCCATCAATGCACTACGGGCTAATGAGGACTTTTTCACATCATTTGTAACATTACGGTCATGATTATACCGAATAATTCCTGGTCATAATCATACCAAGTCTATCTATGCACTACAGGCCACAAATGACTTTCAACATAATATAAACATGAGGATGATGACCGTGACATAATAATTCAATAAAACAAGTTCAAGAATTAATTTATCCAGGAACCAACAACGTCCAAATTGTCAACATTATACTGCTTTGTAGAGTAAAATTCAAGAATGCTCAGAAGAATATTTCCATGAAAAGATACTGGATGAAGCATAATTATAAAGGATATTCCACTAATTTCAAGGAGTATAGAAGTCAAAACTTTAACCAACTGAGTATAATAAAGAATGGAATAACAAAAGAAATCACCATGCATGCTGTGACACCCCCAAATCCGGGTTACCTGACCCCCGAGTTTGGTGTTCACGATCCACAATATAAATAACATTTAACTACCCATAATATATATATATAGATAATAACTTTCATAAGATTTTATCAGAGCTTAATAATAATATAACACCCAGGTTCTCTAACCTTAACTTTACAAACATACCCTTTAGTTAGACAAAAAGGGTTTACAATATAACATAATAAATATGTTCAACATAACTAATTTATAACTACGCCTTTTCCCTTGTCCTTTGCAGCACCTCTTGCAACTTCGTCCCTAGCTGAAAAATTTTATTTAGCAAGGGTGAGCAACTAATTTGCCCCGCAAGTTAAGACATACAATAAATGTATAAGAATTCAAAACAACAGTCTATCTATTTTGATAGAATGAAATCAAAGTTCGGGGAACTTTGAAATGGCTTAACAAATCGTTATTCAATAACAAGTTTTCTCGTATTCTATACAATCACAATAATTCAATAATGAAAGAGTACAACGCTTTCAAAGTTTCTACGATATTCTAATGAATAATCAAGAATCAATTCTACGAAATATCAAAGTGGAATGTTTTCCAGATTTATACTGATCGATCACGCAAGATCTTGAACTTATTTTCTCGGGTAGATATCAAAGATTTACTTTGATAAATACTCAGGTGTATCAGATAACTATAAAGATTAAATCATATCCCTCTGCAAGTATAACAAGTGATCAGCTTATTATACCCTATATTATGCATAATACCCAAAACGCGCGCAAAGGTCGAATTCACGACCCACAAAGGTTCCCTTTATAGAAAAGGTGTTCTTCTCAGTCTTAGAATCAAGATTTTGATTTTACACAACGAAATACTGGATTTTCAAATTTTATTTACTTTCTCGGTCGAGCCGGAATAATTGGCTTCGCTCCTGTCATAATAATGAATTCTCTTTTTCAAACCTATCAATTGTCAACAAATATGCTTCTGCTAGGATAATAGCTAAGGACATTTCTCAGTGTAATTTGACAATGAAACAGGATTATCTGTAGCGTTTATTCTAACTTCTACAGATAGGATATCCACAACAGTTATTCTATAAAATCTATTTCTGAATTAGTAATCAATTTTGTATTATTAAGCCGGGGGCATAACTGCGAATTATCAACAATAATTCCCTGGACGTGGCATAATTAGCAATAATTATCCACCAATAATAATTGAAGGAAATAACTCAAGGTTGAGTTAGGGAACTTGCCTCTTCCGCTGATTACAGCTACACAAAATACTTATCTGCTTTCGAAAGACCTATAACCAATAATATCGGTCTAACAATTAGCACAATAATCCACATAACACACAACACTGTAGTTCATAGTCAAACTTCTCCTAGACACATTACCACATAGCCACAACAGTGTTTATAACCTATATAAACACTTAACAAGTTAAACTAATTCTGTCTGGTTGGACTTCGGTCCATTCTCGGTGTTCTGGTCACCCTATCTGATAATTAACACAATTATTGTCAAGTAAATTTAGTTTTTAAGCTTCAATATTAATTTAGATAAGTCAATTATCAATTATAATATTTTTCGGAAGCTTTTAATAATTATCAAGCAATTATTATAATTTATAATAATTTTTCAAACACTTAAATCATTTTTAAATGATTTAATTATCAAATAATCTTATCATTATTAATATTTAATAATAACATACATTCCAAAATATTAAAGTTATCATCAATAACTTAAAATATTTTTAAATCATCAATATTCTACTTAAATAATTTTTAAATCATCACCATTAATATATAAATATTAATGAAATTATTATCCAAATATTAAAAGTCATTAATTATAACTTAAAATATTTTTAAACTATTTTTCTCATTTTTAAATGATTTTTAAATCAATAAAATAATTTTTAACTCATTTATTTAATATAATAATTAAATAAATCAAACATCATTAATATTAATTTATTAATGAAAATTCTCTAAAAATATTGAAAATTATATTTTATAATTTAAAATATTTTCTAACACTTTTATTCTCAATTAAAATGATTTTTAAATCATAAAAATCATTTTTATCTTATTTAATTAATTTAATAATCAAATAAATCTAATATCATTAATATTAAATTACTAATGAAAATTCTCCAAAAATATTAAAAGTTACATTGTATAACTCAAAATATTTTTAAATACATTATTCTTATTTAAAATAATTTTTCATAATATTAAATCATTTTTATCTAATTTATTTAATACACTAATTAAATAAATTAAATACCTTTAATATTTAAATAATTATAAATATTAAAGAAAAATATTCCAATTGGTCAAAAATTATTTTTCATAATTTAAAATAATTTTTAAAACCATTTTTGGTAATTTTTAGAATTTATTTCTATTTTTTAATCATTTTCCGGAAAAATCAGAAAATAAATTAATTAATCCATCGCTATAGAGCTTTAGCGACACAAAGCGTCGCTGTTGGTGTTCTTGAGCCCAAGAACACTGACAGCCTGTTAACAACCTGCCTTGTTTGACCAACTTATACACTCGATTTAAAATCGTTCTGGTTCAGGTTAAGTATTGATCATGTAGTGTGTATGTAACACTACATGAAACAATCTTCATCTCGGTCATCCATCAAACGAACAACTAGATCTAGCCCTCCCCAAAGTAACTTTCGACAGTTTCTATTTGGATTCCGTGTTAATCAACATAGATCACTAAAAAACATCTTCTCTTCCTGCAAGATCCTTGAACACAACAACACAAAAATGTTCTCAGCACAAAATCAAAATAAAAATAGGGTTATACCTTCCTTAATATTTTCGATCGTTGGCTCTTCCAATCGGTTATGATTGTATGAGACTGTTTTACTATGACTGATCCTACTACAGATTTTCGTGGTTTTAGGGGGTGGAGGAGAGAGTTTGGTAGAGCTTGTTAGCAATATGGCAAATTCTTTGCATTTTTCCTCTCCTTGATTCTTTTACATAATCTCTTAGATGCATGCTGCCATGTTTGCTTGGCACATAGCTGAAATGGCTAAGATTTTATTCTCTTGAGTCAACATAGTTGGTGAACCACTAAATGCTTGTCCCCATTTTTTTGTAAGCAATCTTATAAAAATCCCATAAAGGGCAATTTGTCATTTAGCAATTTAAATTAAATGTAAACTATGGAATTTTGTACAACCCTTAGGGTTTTTGGGGGCTTGGAATTTAGGGGTTTAAGATTTGAACCCTTTTAGGTATCAAAAATTTCTTAGTTCCCCATTATTCAAATATAGGTTTAAGTTGAAAAATAAATTCCTAAAATAAAAATTTTTCCTAAAATAGAAATTTAACATACAAAATATAAATTAGATTTTCTATCATATTTAAGTTGTAACAAACACTTTTAGTGCATTCATAAAATTAGGGTTTGCCTAATTAGGGGTTAGAATTATAGATTTTGAATTAGGGTTTGCCCGGCGTACAATTAATGGTTTTTAATTGTACAATTATTTCTAAATTTAGATTAGGTTTCTAATACCTTATTAAGGTTTATAATATGACCTTATCCATCAATTATGACAACATAATTCAACATACAGTACAACACATTCTTAGTCAATATAATTATTTTAATTATATTTTTCTAACCGATCCCTATTCGAAAATAGGGTTATGGTTTTCCTAAGTTGTTAAGCACAACTCTACTCTAAATTTATTAGTCAATACACAAATTGACTTTCTTGAGACTCATATCACAGATACTTGTCACAAAATTGATAATTAATATTATTATTAATTAAAAAAAATTATTCGCAAATTTTGGATTATTCGAAATCTTGGGTTATAACATTCAACCCTCCTTAAAAGGATTCCGTCCTCGGAATCATCGCTTTCTTATTCTTTACAATCTTTTAAAGTTGTATCATCAATTCATTTTTATCAACACAATATTAATTTGTTTTTTAAATTCTAACGTATGACTTGAATCTATAAAAGAAAACAATTCACAGCCATATTTATCCAATATCAATCGCGTAATTTAAGTATTAAGCGAAATCGTGACCTGCTGCCACCTCCTGAGTAGCTACCGCATCTAGCGCCGTCATGTTGAATGTACGGGCTGTTGGTCTTCCTGGCTATGAAGGTCCTCGAATCGCCAAGGTCCCACCACCAGGTCCCTTGTTGGAACTTTCTTTTTCTGCATTCTTCTTCGGACAGTTCCGCACCAGATGATCAGTCGATCCGCACGCATAGCAACCTTGAATCTTTTTCGGGTTGGGATAATTTGGCGACATATGCCTATCTTGTCCGCAGTTGTAACAAACCCCCTTCTTCTTCAAACAAACACCTGCATGATTCTTTCCACAATTTGCACAAGGCCCTCCTCCTTTCTTATTCCCTTCAGCTTTGCTACCCGATTGGGTATTTTCTCTCCACTTCCTCTTGTTTGGGTTACTACCACCGCTGCTTCCACCCTCACTGGTATTCTTCTTCTTCTCCTGATGAAAACGAGATACAGCCTCGCTTCCTCCTTCCGTAATTAATGCTTTCTCCAATAAAGCCGCAAAAGTGTTGATCTGCAGCACAATTACTTTGTTGTAAATCCCCGGCTTCAATCCGTTCTCAAATCTTCTTGCTTTTCTAGCTTCTGTATCCACCTGATGAGGTGCAAATCTTGCTAATTCGTTGAATTTAGCCACGTATTCAGAAACAGACATGTTTTCCTGCTTAAGTTACAAGAATTTAACTTCCATCCGAGCTTGCATACTCGGTGAGAAGTAGTTCTCAAAGAACAACTCCTTAAATCTTGTCCACGTCACCACCGTTGTACCAGCTCTCGCTTGATTCGTCTCCCACCAATAATTGGCTTCTCCGTTCATTAAGTATGTCGCAAAAGCCGTCTTTTCCTCTTCTGCCACACGCGCAATCACGAACGCTTTCTCCATCTCTTTCACCCAAGTTTGGGCTTCGATCGGATCCGTAGTCCCCTTGAATTCAGGCGGTCCTACCGCTTTAAAATCCTTAAAATTAGCCAATCTGTCGGCTGGCTGATTCCTTGGTCTTCCCCTGGCTGGACCCCTATTTTCCATAGCTTGGGCCAGCATATCCACAAAATTCTGCATCGGGTCCGCTTGACCTCCTTCATTATTCACTGATTGTTCTTCTCTTTGGTTCCGATTATGTCGTCTAGGCGGCATGATCTGATTTAAAAAAAATCTTACATTAATAATCTTTCTCTATACAAATTCTTAACACAATAAGAATTCAACACATAATTCTCAAGTAATCGCAAATTTATTCAAATAGCACATAGTACCTATAGTACTTAACACATATAACTATCCCTTTAAAATAATACTAGGATTAACACACTCAACTTTACAAAAGTTGCAATTCCCCAACTTTACACAAAAAGTTGGCATTCTCCAATTTCACATTACTATTTCCAGTTCATCAAACTTACCACACTTAGGAGTTCAGTAACTTGCCACAATCATATGAGTGTGTGAACTTATCCTAGTCAGACCTTTGGCGTCCATTCGCTGAGGGGTTCAGGACATTTCATATAATTATGAGTCATGAACATACCATAAGTATGAGTTTTAAGAACACACAATTTCATTTTTAATCTTATATTCATATAGAAAATAAAGATTTTATTCATACAAACATATATTTACATATGTTCAAACATCGTTCTTGATATTACATATCTTAATATCAGAAACTTCTACCAAAAGATACGATTACATATATCTAAGTTGTCTACCGACCACTTCCTTCACCAATCTTCTTCTTGTTGGGACACTTGCTAAATCCATGACCCGTTTGCCCACACGAAAAACACTTCCTCATATTCGATTTAGGACAATGCAAAGAGATATGTCCTTCCTGCTTACAGTTGAAGCACACGTTCTTCCACATCATGCATTCCCCCACGTGAGGTTTGCCACACTTACTGCAACCTTTCCTTTTCTTCGGGTTCGAATTTCCAGAGTTGTCGCTGTCTTTGTTCCTCTTTCTTTTCTTATTTTCCTTTTTGCTGGTTCCTTCAGATGATCCACCACCTTCAGCCTTCATCTTCTCCACCTGCGCTTTCAGCTCGTTCCGTTCTTCAGTAATTTCACGTAACGCCCGCTCCGTCTTCCACAACTCCTCCAAAAGAAATACTTTGCTTCGGAGTTCCTGAACTTCCACAAATAACTGATCTTGTTCACCAACCTTGATCTTATTCTTTAGTTCCACGTTAGCTTCTTCGGACTCCGCCTCCTCATCACCACTTAGATACATCTCAGGATAATCGTCATGATCACTCCCAAGATTGATCATTGGTTCATCTTTCCCCACTTCTTCAACCGATTCGCTTTGTACTGGCACCTCGGCTACTGGCATTGGTGCGACAGCCGCTGGCTTCTCCGTACTCATTTCATCTTTTCCCGACATCCTACAATCAGTTTTAAACAACTTGATTAGTACTTCACCAGTACAAATTTCTCTCACTACGAATTTACTTATCTCACTATCGATACACGTCAACGATCCATCACTTAGTAATCTAAATGAGTATTCTCTATCTCGCTATGGTCATAATCCTAGGGTTTTCCCCCACCCCACTTAAGGTTTATAACATACAGCTCCACTACCAGCTAGTGACACCTTGGTCACTACAGCTCTGATACCAACCTGTGACACCCCCAAATCCAGGTTACCTGACCCCCGAGTTTGGTGTTCACGATCCACAATATAAATAACATTTAACTACCCATAATATATATATATATATAGATAGTAACTTTCATAAGATTTTATCAGAGCTTAATAATAATACAACACCCAGGTTCTCTAACCTTAACTTTACAAACATACCCTTTAGTTATACAAAAAGGGTTTACAATATAACATAATAAATATGTTCAATATAACTAATTTATAACTACGCCTTTTCCCTTGTCCTTTGCAGCACCTCCTGCAACTTCGTCCCCAGCTGAAAAATTTTATTTAGCAAGGGTGAGCAACTAATTTGCCCCGCAAGTTAAGACATACAATAAATGTATAAGAATTCAAAACAATAGTCTATCTATTTTGATAGAATGAAATCAAAGTTCGGGGAACTTTGAAATGGCTTAACAAATCGTTATTCAATAACAAGTTTTCTCGTATTCTATACAATCACAATAATTCAATAATGAAAGAGTACAACGCTTTCAAAGTTTCTACGATATTCTAATGAATAATCAAGAATCAATTCTACGAAATATCAAAGTGGAATGTTTTCCAGATTTATACTGAGCGATCACACAAGATCTTGAACTCATTTTCTCGGGTAGATATCAAAGATTTACTTTGCTAAATACTCAGGTGTATCAGATAACCATAAAGATTAAATCATACCCCTCTGCAAGTATAACAAGTGATCAGCTTATTATACCCTATATTATGCATAATACTCAAAACGCGCGCAAAGGTCGAATTCACGACCCACAAAATGTTCCCTTTATATAAAAGGTTGTTCTTCTCAGTCTTAGAATCAAGATTTTGATTTTACAACGAAATACTGGTATTTCAAATTTTATTTACTTCTCGGTCGAGCCGGAATAATTGGCTTCGATCTGTCAATAATAATTGAATTCTCTTTTCAAACCTATCAAATTCAAACAAATGTTCGTCTAGCTAGGATAATTAGCTAAGACATTTCTCAGTGTAATTTGACAATAAACAGGAATTATCTGTACTGTCAATTCTAACTTCTACAGATATGAATATCCAACAACAGTTATTCTACAAATGTATATTTTTGAATCAGTAATTCAATTTGAATTATTAAGCATGCATTAACTGTGAATTATCAACAATAATTCCCTGGACGTGGTATAATTAGCAATAATTATCCACCAATAATAATTGAAGGAAATAACTCAAGGTTGAGTTAGGGAACTTGCCTCTTTCGCTGATTACAGCTACACAAAATACTTATCTGCTTTCGAAAGACCTATAACCAATAATATCGGTCTAACAATTAGCACAATAATCCACATAACACACAACACTGTAGTTCATAGTCAAACTTCTCCTAGACACATTACCACATAGCCACAACAGTGTTTATAACCTATATAAACACTTAACAAGTTAAAATAATTCAGTTTGGTTGGACTTCGGTCCATTCTCGGTGTTCTGGTCACCCTATCCGACAATTAACACATTTATTGTCAAGTAAATTCAGTTTCTAAGCTTCAATATTAATTTAGATAAGTCAATTATCAATTATAATATTTTTCAGAAGCTTTTAATAATTATCAAGCAATTATTATAATTTATAATAATTTTTCAAACACTTAAATCATTTTTAAATGATTTAATTATCAAATAATCTTATCATTATTAATATTTAATAATAACATACATTCCAAAATATTAAAGTTATCATCAATAACTTAAAATATTTTTAAATCATCAATATTCTACTTAAATGTTTTTTAAAGTAATTAAAATCATTATTAAATCATCACCATTAATATATAAATATTAATGAAATTATTATCCAAATATTAAAAGTCATTAATTATTAATTAAAATATTTTTAAACCATTTTTCTCATTTTTAAATGATTTTTAAATTAATAAAATCATTTTTAATTCATTTATTTAATATAATAATTAAATAAATCAAACATCATTAATATTAATTTATTAATGAAAATTCTCCAAAAATATTGAAAATTATATTTTATAATTTAAAATATTTTCTAAAACTTTTATTCTCAATTAAAATGATTTTTAAATCATAAAAATCATTTTTATCTTATTTAATTAATTTAATAATCAAATAAATCTAATATCATTAATATTATATTATTAATGAAAATTCTCCAAAAATATTAAAAGTTACATTGTATAACTCAAAATATTTTTAAATACATTATTCTTATTTAAAGTAATTTTTCATAATATTAAATCATTTTTCTCTAATTTATTTAATACACTAATTAAATAAATTAAATACCTTTAATATTTAAATAATTATAAATATTAAAGAAAAATATTCCAATTGGTCAAAAATTATTTTTCATAATTTAAAATAATTTTTAAAACCATTTTTGGTAATTTTTAGAATTTATTTCTATTTTTTAATCATTTTCCAGAAAAATCAGAAAATAAATTAATTAATCCGTCGCTATAGAGCTTTAGCGACACAAAGCGTCGCTGTTGGTGTTCTTGAGCCCAAGAACACTGACAGCCAGTTAACAACCTGCCTTGTTTGACCAGCTTATACGCTCGATTTAAAATCGTTCTGGTTCAGGTTAAGTATTGATCATGTAGTGTGTATGTAACACTACATGAAACAATCTTCATCTCGGTCATCCATCAAACGAACAACTAGATCTAGCCTCCCAAAGTACCTGTCAGACAGTTTCTGGGTTTCCCAGAAACCCAGACAGTCTGAGTGGTCACTTTCAGGCTCCATTTAATCTAGGTTTCAGTCATGATATTGGTGGTTTTATGGTTCACACGGGTAGTATGCATGACAAAGAACATTACTATAACAACACAGAAGTTTAAAAACAACAGATCTACAAGATACAATCCGGTCAAACTCTGCCGGAAAACATGTTCTTCACTTTTCTGGAAATTCCAAAAATTCCCATCCGTGGCCAAGTGACCTACTTTGACCATTTCATATGTTAAATCCTTGGATGTTTTAGGCGATCTAATTACCCATATTTGTAGTACACATAACCAGCTACAATATGTACTAATAAAAAACATCAAACACTAAACAGACTAACAGATACGATCATTACAAAAACTTGTCAGACACTGATTTCAACGTTCTGGGCTGCCCAGAAAGTCACTCGGTCAATCCCGGTCAACGGGTTTTGACCGTTGATACCTCCCGATCCAGACATCATTTAGCAGTAATACCAACTACATATTAAAGACATCCTACCAGGCTACCAATCCAAAACATAAAACAAGAAAAATCAAAAACAGACACGGATCTATGGTACCTGACATTAGCTTGTCAGACCATAGATAGTGTTCTTGACAGTTTTTGAAAAACACCATTTTAAAGCCATTTGATGTTATGGATCCGTGTTATATCAATATAGATCAACTAAAAACATCTTCTAGCAATATCTTGAACACATAAACACAAAAATTTCTCAAGCAACAAAGATCAAAAATAAAAATAGGGTTATACCTTCTCTTGAATAATTTTCGATCTTGGCTCTCTAATCTGTTTATGATTGATATTGAGGCTGTTTCTAGGACTGATCTACTACAGATTTTCGTGGTTTTAGTGGAGAGAGAGAGTTGGTAAGAGCTTGGTTAGCAATATGGCAAATTCTTTGCATTTTCTCTCTCTTGATTCTTTATATAATCTCTTAGATGCATGAATGCCATGTTGTGCTATCACAATAGGCTGAAATGGCTAAGATTTTATGTCTCTTGAGTCAACATAGTTGGTGAACCACTAAAGCCATTGTCCATTTTTGCAAGCAATCTTATAAAAATCCCATAAAGGGTAATTTTGTCATTAGCAATTTAAATTAAATGGTAAACATGGAATTTGTACAAACCCTTAGGGTTTGGGGCTTGGATTAGGGTTTAAGATTTGAACCCTTTAGGTATCAAAAATTTCTAGTTCCCACAATTTTCAAATTTAGGGTTTAATTAGAAAAATAAATTTTCTAAAAAAAAATTAGGGTTTCTAAAATAAAAATTTAACATACAAAAATATAATTAGAGTTTTCTAATCATATTTAAGTTTAACAAATACTTTAGGCATGCTAATAAAAATTAGGGTTGCCTAATTAGTGTTTAGGAAATTCCAGATTTTAAATTAGGGTTTCCCGGCGTACAATTAAGGTTTTTAATTGTACAATTTATTTTCTAAATTTAAGATTAGGGTTTCTAATCCCTTATTAAGGTTTATTAATATTAAACCTTATCCAATCAATTATTGATCAACATAATCAACATACAGTACAAACACATTCTTAGCAATATAATTATTTTAATTATATTTTCTACCGAATCCCTATTCGAAAATTAGGGTTAGGGTTTTCTAAAGTTGTTAAGCATAACTCTACTCTAAATTTATTAGTCAATACACAAATTGACTTTCTCGAGACTCGTATCACAGATACTTGTCACAAAATTGTTAATTAATATTAATATTAATTAAAAAAAATTATTCACAAATTTTGGATTATTCAAAATCCTGGGTTATCACATTCACCCCTCCTTAAAAGGATTCCGTCCTCGGAATCACCGCTTTCTTATTCTTTACAATCTTTTAAAGTTGTATCATCAATTCATTTTTATCAACACAATATTAATTTGTTTTTCAAATTCTAACGTATGACTTGAATCTATAAAAGAAAACAATTCACAGCCATATTTATCCAATATCAATCGCGTAATTTAAGTATTAAGCGAAATCGTTACCTGCTGCCACCTCCTGAGTAGCTACCGCATCAAGCGCCGTCATGTTGAATGTACGGGCTGTTGGTCTTCCTGGTTGTGCAGCTCCTCGAATCGCCAAGGTCCCACCACCAGGTCCCTTGTTGGCACTTTCTTTTTCTGCATTCTTCTTCGGACAGTTCCGCACCAGATGATCAGTCGATCCGCACGCATAGCAACCTTGAATCTTTTTCGGGCTAGGACAATTTGGCGACATATGCCCATCTTATCCGCAGTTGTAACAAACCCCCTTCTTCTTCAAACAAACACCTGCATGATTCTTTCCACAATTTGCACAAGGCCCTCCTCCTTTCTTATTCCCTTCTGCTTTGCTACCCGATTGGGTATTTTCGCTCCACTTCCTCTTGTTTGGGTTACTACCACCGCTGTTTCCACCCTCACTGGTATTCTTCTTCTTCTCCTGATGAAAACGAGATGCAGCCTTGCTTCCTCCTTCCGCAATTAATGCTTTCTCCAATAAAGCCGCAAAAGTGTTGATCTGCAGCACAGCTACTTTGTTGTAAATCCTCGACTTCAATCCGTTCTCAAATCTTCTTGCTTTTCTAGCTTCTGTATCCACCTGATGAGGTGAAAATCTTGCTAATTCGTTGAATTTAGCCACGTATTCAGAAACAGACATGTTTTCCTGCTTAAGTTCCAAGAATTTAACTTCCATCCGAGCTTGCATACTCGGTGAGAAGTAGTTCTCAAAGAACAACTCCTTAAATCTTGTCCACGTCACCACCGCTGTACCATCTCTCGCTTGATTCGTCTCCCACCAATAATTGGCTTCTCCCTTCATTAAATATGTCGTAAAAGCCGTCTTTTACTCTTCTGCCACATGCGCAATCACGAACGCTTTCTCCATCCCTTTCACCCAAGTTTGGGCTTCGATCGGATCCGTAGTCCCCTTGAATTCAGGCGGTCCTACCGCTTTAAAATCCTTAAAATTAGCCAATCTGTCGGCTGGCTGATTCCTTGGTCTTCCCCTGGCTGGACCCCTATTTTCCATAGCTTGGGCCAGCATATCCACAAAATTCTGCATCGGGTCCGCTTGACCTCCTTCATTATTCACTGATTGTTCTTCTCTTTGGTTCCGATTATGTCGTCTAGGCGGCATGATCTGATTTAAAAAAAATCTTACATTAATAATCTTTCTCTATACAAATTCTTAACACAATAAGAATTCAACACATAATTCTCAAGTAATCGCAAATTTATTCAAATAGCACATAGTACCTATAGTACTTAACACATATAACTATCCCTTTAAAATAATACTAGGATTAACACACTCAACTTTACAAAAGTTGCAATTCCCCAACTTTACACAAAAAGTTGGCATTCTCCAATTTCACATTACTATTTCCAGTTCATCAAACTTACCACACTTAGGAGTTCAGTAACTTGCCACAATCATATGAGTGTGTGAACTTATCCTAGTCAGACCTTTGGCGTCCATTCGCTGAGGGGTTCAGGACATTTCATATAATTATGAGTCATGAACATACCATAAGTATGAGTTTTAAGAACACACAATTTCATTTTTAATCTTATATTCATATAGAAAATAAAGATTTTATTCATACAAACATATATTTACATATGTTCAAACATCGTTCTTGATATTACATATCTTAATATCAGAAACTTCTACCAAAAGATACGATTACATATATCTAAGTTGTCTACCGACCACTTCCTTCACCAATCTTCTTCTTGTTGGGACACTTGCTAAATCCATGACCCGTTTGCCCACACGAAAAACACTTCCTCATATTCGGTTTAGGACAATGCAAAGAGATATGTCCTTCCTGCTTACAGTTGAAGCACACGTTCTTCCACATCATGCATTCCCCCACGTGAGGTTTGCCACACTTACTGCAACCTTTCTTTTTCTTCGGGTTCGAATTTCCAGAGTTGTCGCTGTCTTTGTTCCTCTTTATTTTCTTATTGTCCTTTTTGTTGGTTCCTTCAGATGATCTACCACCTTCAGCCTTCATCTTCTCCACCTGCGCTTTCAGCTCATTCCGTTCTTCAGTCATTTCACGTAACGCCCGCTCTGTCTTCCACAACTCCTCCAAAAGAAATACTTTGCTTCGGAGTTCCTGAACTTCCACAAATAACTGATCTTGTTCACCAACCTTGATCTTATTCTTTAGTTCCACCTTAGCTTCTTCGGACTCCGCCTCCTCATCACCACTTAGATACATCTCAGTATAATCGTCATGATCACTCCCAAGATTGATCATTGGTTCATCTTTCCCCACTTCTTCAACCGATTCACTTTGTGCTGGCACCTCGGCTACTGGCATTGGTGCGACAGCCGCTGGCTTCTCCGTACTCATTTCATCTTTTCCCGACATCCTACAATCAGTTTTAAACAACTTGATTAGTACTTCACCAGTACAAATTTCTCTCACTACGAATTTACTTATCTCACTATCGATACACGTCAACGATCCATCACTTAGTAATCTAAATGAGTATTCTCTATCTCGCTATGGTCATAATCCTAGGGTTTTCCCCCACCCCACTTAAGGTTTATAACATACAGCTCCACTACCAGCTAGTGACACCTTGGTCACTACAGCTCTGATACCAACCTGTGACACCCCCAAATCCGGGTTACCTGACCCCCGAGTTTGGTGTTCACGATCCACAATATAAATAACATTTAACTACCCATAATCTATCTAATAAAATACAAATAATTTTGAATTTCCCGCTCACTCAATAAATCATCTGGGCCGTCCAAAGTTTGGGATAAATCCCACCGTTCATACATCTATCTAATAAAATACATCTATCTATCTAATAATCTAATAATCTATCTAATAAAATACAAATGATTTTGAATTTCTCGCTCACTCAATGAATCATCTGGGCCGTCCAAAGTTTGAGATAAATCCCACCGTTCATATATCTATCTAATATAATACATCTATCTATCTAATAATCTAATAATAATTTAATAAAATACAAATGACTTTAAATTTTCCGCTCACTCAATAAATTATTTTGGTCGTTTAAAATTTGAGATAAATTATATTGTCCATACAGTACCGGAGGCACGGGACCCAGCTAGTATATATATAGATAGTAACTTTCATAAGATTTTATCAGAGCTTAATAATAATACAACACCCAGGTTCTCTAACCTTAACTTTACAAACATACCCTTTAGTTATACAAAAAGGGTTTACAATATAACATAATAAATATGTTCAATATAACTAATTTATAACTACGCCTTTTCCCTTGTCCTTTGCAGCACCTCCTGCAACTTCGTCCCTAACTGAAAAATTTTATTTAGCAAGGGTGAGCAACTAATTTGCCCCGCAAGTTAAGACATACAATAAATGTATAAAAATTCAAAACAAGAGTCTATCTATTTTGATAGAATGAAATCAAAGTTCGGGGAACTTTGAAATGGCTGAACAAATCGTTATTCAATAACAAGTTTTCTCGTATTCTATACAATCACAATAGTTCAATAATGAAAGAGTACAACGCTTTCAAAGTTTCTACGATATTCTAATGAATAATCAAGAATCAATTCTACGAAATATCAAAGTGGAATGTTTTCCAGATTTATACTGAGCGATCACACAAGATCTTGAACTTAATTTCTCGGGTAGATATCAAAGATTTACTTTGATAAATACTCAGGTGTATCGGATAACCATAAAGATTAAATCATACCCCTCTGCAAGTATAACAAGTGATCAGCTTATTATACCCTATATTATGCATAATACTCAAAACGCACGCAAAGGTCGAATTCACGACCCACAAAATGTTCCCTTTATATAAAAGGTTGTTCTTCTCAGTCTTAGAATCAAGATTTTGATTTTACAACGAAATACTGGTATTTCAAATTTTATTTACTTCTCGGTCGAGCCGGAATAATTGGCTTCGATCTGTCAATAATAATTGAATTCTCTTTTCAAACCTATCAAATTCAAACAAATGTTCGTCTAGCTAGGATAATTAGCTAAGACATTTCTCAGTGTAATTTGACAATAAACAGGAATTATCTGTACTGTCAATTCTAACTTCTACAGATATGAATATCCAACAACAGTTATTCTACAAATGTATATTTCTGAATCAGTAATTCAATTTGTATTATTAAGCATGCATTAACTGCGAATTATCAACAATAATTCCCTGGACGTGGCATAATTAGCAATAATTATCCACAAATAATTATTGAAGGAAATAACTCAAGGTTGAGTTAGGGAACTTGCCTCTTCCGCTGATTACAGCTACACAAAATATTTATCTGCTTTCGAAAGACCTATAACCAATAATATCGGTCTAACAATTAGCACAATAATCCACAGAACACACAACACTGTAGTTCATAGTCAAACTTCTCCTAGACACATTACCACATAGCCACAAAAGTGTTTATAACCTATATAAACACTTAACAAGTTAAACTAATTCAGTCTGGTTGGACTTCGGTCCATTCTCGGTGTTCTGGTCACCCTATCCGACAATTAACACATTTATTGTCAAGTAAATTCAGTTTCTAAGCTTCAATATTAATTTAGATAAGTCAATTATCAATTATAATATTTTTCGGAAGCTTTTAATAATTATCAAGCAATTATTATAATTTATAATAATTTTTCAAACACTTAAATCATTTTTAAATGATTTAATTATCAAATAATCTTATCATTATTAATATTTAATAATAACATACATTCCAAAATATTAAAGTTATCATCAATAACTTAAAATATTTTTAAATCATCAATATTCTACTTAAATGATTTTTAAAGTAATTAAAATCATTTTTAAATCATCACCATTAATATATAAATATTAATGAAATTATTATCCAAATATTAAAAGTCATTAATTATAACTTAAAATATTTTAAAACCATTTTTCTCATTTTTAAATGATTTTTAAATCAATAAAATCATTTTTAATTCATTTATTTAATATAATAATTAAATAAATCAAACATCATTAATATTAATTTATTAATGAAAATTCTCCAAAAATATTGAAAATTATATTTTATAATTTAAAATATTTTGTAACACTTTTATTCTCAATTAAAATGATTTTTAAATCATAAAAATCATTTTTATCTTATTTAATTATTTTAATAATCAAATAAATCTAATATCATTAATATTAAATTATTAATGAAAATTCTCCAAAAATATTAAAAGTTACATTGTATAACTCAAAATATTTTTAAATACATTATTCTTATTTAAAATAATTTTTCATAATATTAAATCATTTTTCTCTAATTTATTTAATACACTAATTAAATAAATTAAATACCTTTAATATTTAAATAATTATAAATATTAAAGAAAAATATTCCAATTGGTCAAAAATTATTTTTCATGATTTAAAACAATTTTTAAAACCATTTTTGGTGATTTTTAGAATTTATTTCTATTTTTTAATCATTTTTCAGAAAAATTAGAAAATAAATTAATTAATCCGTCGCTATAGAGCTTTAGCGACACAAAGCGTCGCTGTTGGTGTTCTTGAGCCCAAGAACACTGACAGCCGGTTAACAACCTGCCTTGTTTGACCAGCTTATACGCTCGATTTAAAATCGTTCTGGTTCAGGTTAAGTATTGATCATGTAGTGTGTATGTAACACTACATGAAACAATCTTCATCTCGGTCATCCATCAAACGAACAACTAGATCTAGCCTCCCAAAGTACCTGTCAGACAGTTTCTGGGTTTCCCAGAAACCCAGACAGTCTGAGTGGTCACTTTCAGGCTCCATTTAATCTAGGTTTCAGTCATGATATTGGTGGTTTTATGGTTCACACGGGTAGTATGCATGACAAAGAACATTACTATAACAACACAGAAGTTTAAAAACAACAGATCTACAAGATACAATCCGGTCAAACTCTGCCAGAAAACATGTTCTTCACTTTTCTGGAAATTCCAGAAATTCCCATCCGTGGCCAAGTGACCTACTTTGACCATTTCATATGTTAAATCCTTGGATGTTTTAGGCGATCTAAATACCCATATCTGTATTACACATAACCAGCTACAAGATGTATTAATAAAAAACATCAAACACTAAACAGACTAACAGATACGATCATTACAAAAACTTGTCAGACACTGATTTAAACGTTCTGGGCTGCCCAGAAAGTCACTCGGTCATTCCCGGTCAACGGGTTTTGACCGTTAATACCTCCCGATCCAGACATCATTTAGCAGTAATACCAACTACATATTAAAGACATCCTACCAGGCTACCAATCCAAAACATAAAACAAGAAAAATCAAAAACAGACACAGATCTATGGTACCTGACATTAGCTTGTCAGACCACAGATAGTGTTCTTGACAGCTTTTGAAAAACACCATTTTAAAGCCATTTGATGTTATGGATCCGTGTTATATCAACATAGATCAACTAAAAACATCTTCTAGCAATATCTTGAACACATAAACACAAAAATTTCTCAAGCAACAAAGATCAAAAATAAAAATAGGGTTATACATTCTCTTGAATAATTTTTGATCTTGGCTCTCCAATCTGTTTATGATTGATATTGAGGCTGTTTCTAGGACTGATCTACTACAGATTTTCGTGGTTTTAGTGGAGAGAGAGAGAGAGTTGGTAAGAGCTTGGTTAGCAATATGGCAAATTCTTTGCATTTTCTCTCTCTTGATTCTTTTTATAATCTCTTAGATGCATGAATGCCATGTCGTGCTGTCACAATAGGCTGAAATGGCTGAGATTTTATGTCTCTTAAGTCAACATAGTTGGTGAACCACTAAAGGCATTGTCCATTTTTGCAAGCAATCTTATAAAAATCCCATAAAGGGCAATTTTGTCATTAGCAATTTAAATTAAATGGTAAACATGGAATTTGTACAAATCCTTAGGGTTTGGGGCTTGGATTAGGGTTTAAGATTTGAACCCTTTAGGTATCAAAAATTTTTAGTTCGCACAATTTTCAAATTTAGGGTTTAATTTGAAAAATAAATTTTCTAAAATAAAAATTAGGGTTTCTGAAATAGAAATTTAACATACAAAAATATAATTAGAGTTTTCTAATCATATTTAAGTTTAACAAACACTTTAGGCATGCTAATAAAAATTAGGGTTGCCTAATTAGGGTTTAGGAAATTCCAGATTTTAAATTAGGGTTTCCTGGCGTACAATTAAGATTTTTAATTGTACAATTTATTTTCTAAATTTAATATTAGGGTTTCTAATCCCTTATTAAGGTTTATTAATATTAAACCTTATCCAATCAATTATTGATCAACATAATCAACATACAGTACAAACACATTCTTAGCAATATAATTATTTTAATTATATTTTCTACCGAATCCCTATCCGAAAATCAGGGTTAGGGTTTTCTAAAGTTGTTAAGCACAACTCTACTCTAAATTTATTAGGCAATACAAAAATTGACTTTCTCGAGACTCGTATCACAGATACTTGTCACAAAATTGATAATTAATATTAATATTAATTAAAAAAAATTATTCGCAAATTTTGGATTATTCGAAATCCTGGGTTATCACACATGCGGTACTTCGCATAGCCAGGTTATTCCAACAGAATACTAAATAACAGAACCAGGTCAGGCGAAATTCGCACCGATAGGATGTTCCAACAAAATAATAAAGAATGGAATAACAATAGAAATCACCATGCATGCGGTACTTCGCATAGACATGTTATTCCAATAGAATACTAATAAGGACGGAATTAGGTCCGGCGTAAAATGTACAGACTGGATATTCCAACAGAATAATAATAAAGACAGAACCAGGTCCGGCGTGAAACGCACAGACATGATATTGCAACAGAATAGTAAAGACGGAATAATAGAAGAATGTCACCAAGTATAGGGTAGCCCACGTATACATGTTATTCCAATAGAATAATAAAGAATGGAATAACATAAGTTCTCTTCATGAATACAAAAGAATAACACCCCTTACGAGTACAACAAATAATATTCCCTACCTTAGAAAGAATAGTACTGGATATAGAAGTAGTGAAGTAGCAGAACACTTTTCTTTTTTCTCTCTATAGTTTCTCTCTCTAGAGTTTCACTGAATTCGTAAGAAATAATGAATGAATGAGCTTCTATTTATAGAAAAATGGACTGCATAGTAACTAACTCATGAATGGTCCAAATTGATTTACTTTAATCTGACGGTCCATATTTAAAACAAAATCTTTTAAATAAAAATATAATATATTCTATTTATAATCTAATAAAACAAATAACTTTATAAAAGATTTTACTATGCAAACACTATGTAGGCACTATGCAAACACTATGCATAATAAAATATAATATATTGTAATTATTGTCTAATAAAACAGATAACTTTATAAAAATATTCTGTTTTATATAAAATGATTTTACTATGCAAAACACTATGCAGGCACTATACAAATACTATGCATAATAAAATATAATATATTCTAATTATTGTCTAATAAAACAGATAACTTTATAAAAGTATTCTGTTTTATATAAAAAGATTTTACTATGCAAAATACTACGCAGACACTATACAACACTATGCATAATAGAATATAATATATTCTAATTATAGAATAACTTTATAAAAGTATTCTGTTTTATATAAAAAGATTTTCTGTATTATTACATTAATAATACCAACAAAACTGAGTGACTTATCACGTAAGCATCAGTAATTAATACCGTGTGCTACTATGCAACCACGTGTATTGCTGTACTTTTACTATCGAATAGATCAACAATATTAACGGTAAAAATTCTGCCGTTATTTTCATAAAATATTTTTGTCATTATCCCAATCCGACAATAATTCCGTTGTGGGGTCCACCAATGATTTTGCCATTGCACGAATATTCCCTGATAAAACAAATATTCCCCGACTAATCGAATATTATATAACAACTTGCGTACTTTGCAAAATTTATAAATATTAACCACAACTATAACATTATATCAAATCCACACCATAATATTCAAAACATTATTTCAAGAAAAATAAATATTTATTCATAAAATCTGGGGTCTCACAATCTCCCCTCCTTATGGAATTTCGCCCTCGAAATTTACGTACGGACCTAGTACGCCGAAGAGGTGAGGATACCTTGACTTCATTTCAGATTCTAATTCTTGAGGTATAACCTTTGAGTGTTAAATACGATCCTTCTTATCCAAGATTTTAACACGTAGCTCCTCATACGTTAAATCTTCTGCTATCTCGTCTAGTTCTAATTTAATAACGTGGTTCGGGTCATCCACATATTTACGTAACATCGATACGTAAAAAAAATGTTCTGAACACGCAACATAATTGGCGGTAAAACGAGTCTATAAGCTACAGTTCCTACTCGATCAAGGATTTCAAATGGGCCAATTAAATCGAGGGTTGTGATTTCCTCTCTTTGTCGAATATTTCTTCTAGAATAACGCCCTCTTGAACCTTCTTTTTCACATTCATCAGCTCCGGGTGTGTAGCTTGAGCGGCTTTAACTTTGTCGATTAAAGTCAATTTTACTCGTATATTCTTATCTTCACGTGGGTTCGTATATTCGCACTTGTAACCGCATACGATCTTCTAGTCAATGCATTAGCTACCATGTTCGCACTTCCACGATGATATTGCATGGTACGATCGTAATCTTCCACAGCTCGAGCCAACGTCTTTGGCGCATGTTACGTTCATTTTAGTTGAAGAAATATTTAAGGGTTTTAGAAATGGGTTTTGTACTGGGGTCAATACAAAATTCGATTTCAGGCTCTAGGGGTAGGCTAAGAAGTCTTCATGAATACGTCAGGAAATTTATTAACAATAGAAATATCATTCAAAATTATGACCCTCATCCAAGACTTGGATAGTACGTCACATTGATACCTATCAACTTACCATCATCATTCACGATGTCGCCTACAGAAAGTCTGGCTTTGGTGCATTCCACACAAGAAAGTCAACAACGAAAGGATCGGGGCTCTTTACTTATGGCTTGATATGACAATGATTGACTTTAGTGGTTTGGTTGCTTGAATTCGCATAACAAGTTGGTTAAGAATATGAAAGCTAACAACCTTACGAAAAGCATGATGAGTAGTTAACCAATCTATTCCTAAAATCACATCAAAGGCAAGTATTTTCAAAGAGATACGATCGACAGGTAACGTGAAAGTGTTGATTTGAACAAGATTTATAAATAGTGGAGGTAACGAAGGTTTCTCCTAATAGATATATCAAAGTCTAACTTCTCTAGAGTTAACTTCAAACATTGAACACAACTAGGTGAAATAAAAGAGTAAGTAGAACCGGTATTTAACACGGTATAGACTTGGCAAGAGTTTATGACTAACATACCCGTGATAATTTTATTCAGATTCCTCGTCACGAAAAAAAAATGCTTTCTCTTAAACAACCGGCTTTGGCTTGTCTGGGACATCCTTTGGCATCATTATCCCAGCTGGAATTGACTTCACCATACGACAAAATCGAGCTAGGTGACCTTCTCTTCCGTAATTAAAACACGTTTTGGATTGCTGCGTACAGTTTGGATGGATGTGTCCCTCCTGTCCGTATTTGAAACATACGACCGGTGGTCGTTCTTCTTCCTTTGAAACGGGTGCTGGTGCCGACGTCTTTACGTCATTGTTGAACCTTCTCTTCTTGAAATGTCCATTCTTATTCTTTTGGCCATGATTACCACCGAAGTGGTTACCCTTTCTAACATTTTGATTCCCTCTATGCTTACTGTCACCGCTTTGATGAGTGTTATCACCGATATTATCAATTTTTCGGCTGCTCTCTTTTGGTTTGGTTGACTCATTATCACGCTCCAATAACTGAGCCCTATTAACAACATCTGAATACAAACATAGTTTATGAGAGATAAGATATTGACGTATCTCCGGCTTCAAACCTCTTAAAAACATCCGCGTCATTCTCTTTTCATTATCAACCAAGTGGGACGTAAATCGGGACAACTCGGCAAACTTGGCTTCGTACTGCGACACGGTCATGTTGTTTTGCTCCAACTTGATAAATTCCACCTCCTTCATGTGACGAATGTTTTCGAAAAAAGTATTTATCATTGAACAGCTCTTGGAACTTCTCCCAAGACATCTGATGAGTAGGTTTTATACCTATGAATCTGATATTATTAAACTTAATTATTGTTTTCTTTTATTGTTTTTTAGTATCTTTTTATGTGTTTTGTGTTTATTTGTTATAGGTTGGAGCTGGAGGGACAAATTGGTCATTTTGGAGAAGAAAAAGGTCAAAAATCATGAAAATTAAAGCTGAGTGGCATTTTTGTAATTCTGTGGTCCTGGCCAAGCGCCTAGGCGCTTGGAAATAGCCTATGATGAGCGCCTAGGCGCTCTAGTGCGTAAAGATGTGCGTTTTTCTGCTGTCAAGTGGGTTTTTGAAGCCAAATAGGAGTCTGAATGAGGGCTGAGACCAATACAAATAGGAGAGGACTCTAAAAAAGAAGAAGTAACGAATTTTGCAAGGAATCAATCAATTTTTCAAGAGATTTACAGAGAGAACAACGAGAAAAACACGAAGGAGAATTGCAAAGGCTGAAGATCTAAGAGAGAGTTTAAGAGCAAATTCAGAGTTTCTTCTTCTCTTCTCTAGTTTTATCTTTTGTAACTATCTGGGATGTTTGGTTTATTAACTTGGATGATGTTTTTCTTTATTATTATCATGAACTAAATTTTAATTAAGATTGCAACGGAACTTGGTATGTAGTTTAAATTGCAAGCTTCCCATTGAATGAAAGTTGGTTTTTATTGAATTGTTTATTATATCTTATGTTTATTGATTAATTGTTTGGCCAACAATTACTGTGATAATCTATATAAAATTGGAAGATGGAGTATAGATTGAGATCTGGATATGATAACATCTGTTCATATAATCTGAATAGGGTTAATATGATTAGCATGTAGGATAGGAATATACCTATGTGTCTTTTGTATCCATTGAAAGAATTTGTGCGTAAACCTTAATTAACTTGATTCACATAGGAATATAGTGAGTTGATTAACTGGGGTGTTCCTTGTAATTCCGCGTCTTAAAGATTGGATTTAGGAGGATTTGTTCACGTGTCTTTGGAAGAAGTGCGTGAATATTCATAAAGCATTCTTGGATAACAATTTATATTAATTGATTTATTTTAAATGGGAAGTAAGTTAGTTTAAATGAAATACCAAGGGAAGTTGTAATCTTAACCTGTTAAATCTGCAGTTATTCTTGTGAAATTTTGATTTTTAATCATTAGTTTTGTTAAGTTTAAATTTCAAATCACAAACAAAATTTTCTTAGTTTAAAATAGGATTAATTGCCTTAGAGTTAGTAATTGATAAATATTAGTCTATTTCCTCGTGGGAACGATATCCTTGCTTGCTGAATATTACAATTGAACGCATATACTTGCGTGGTAAAGTGCTATTAAAAATTTAGGCAGCATCTTGAGTGCGTCAGGCTGGGTACGTTTTATAGATTCCCACCAGTGATCTGCCTCTTCACGCAACATAAAGGTGGCAAAAGGAACCTTTTGCTCCTCAGAGCATCCCAAGATATCAAATATCTTGGTGATCTGCTTTAACCACGTCTCCGCCTTAAGTGATTCTGGCTTTCCCAAAAACTCCGGTGGTCCCAGCTCCTTGAATTGCTTAGCGGTGACCAACCGTGGGTTGCCATTGTTTCCTCCTGCATTATGAACAGGAGCCGTCTTTGCCTGATGTTACATGAATTCTAAAAACCTCCTAAACATACCGTTGTTCGTCAATTGATCAGTGTTGTTGATTATAGGAGGATTATCACCATCATGTTGCACATTGTCCTGATTATTGATCTGTGGAGAATCAACAGTCTCCTGTGCTCCATTGTTTATCTCAACATTTTCAGATGCCATTTTTAAATACTGCCACAAAACAAGTGTTAATTAACATATCACATATTATCTCTATAGTCTGACCGACCAATTAAATATAAAATAAACTTAGGTAGGTCATACTAGCGAAGGAATTCCCCGTCTCTCCCCTCCTAGTTCTTGTCTCACATCTCAGCCAGGGATCATATCCCTAAGCTTTGATACCAACTGTGACGCCCCCAAAATTAGGTATACATCACCCATCTTGAGTCGCCAGATACATGGTACAGAATTCAAATACAACTTAATAATACAACTGTCGTGTACAATACGACAAAACATAAACTATGAGTTTGAATACAAATATTGTCTACTAGAGAGTATACAAACTCAAAAGGAGTCCTCATTACAATTATTATCACATTATTTCACAGAATAGTGAGGACTACTAATGCACCATCTAGGACCATCACTCCGTTCCCCGACTCGTTCCAGCTATATTCTCATTTCCTGAAGAGAACAGTGAAAGAAAGGGTGAGCTTAACTAGCCCAGTAAGAAATATTATGACTAAGATAATGAAGAATAAATTATCATTAGCCTTAATCAGTGTTAAACTGATACAATATGACAAATATCAAGTTAACTGCAGCGGAACAAGCAATCCATTAAAAGATTCATGTAGAGAATAAAATTTACTATCTTCTATGATTTAAAAGGTTTTTCATGACTTTTATCGCTGAGACTCATCTTAATAAATAATCCACATCATCAAATTATCCCTGCACTACAGGCCAAGGATATTCTTTAGTATCACGACCACGAATTATCCATGCACTACGGGCCAAAGATAATCATGTTTTCATCAACGGTCCTGATCATGCCATAAAACAATTCATCTTTGCACCCTTAGCCGAAGAGAATCCATAGCCATAATCATGCCAAAAACTGTCCATCAATGCACTACGGGCCAATGAGAACTTTTTCCACATCATTTGTAACATTACGGTCATGATTATACCGAATAATCCCTGGTCATAATCATACCAAGTCCATCTATGCACTACAGGCCACAGATGACTTTCAACATAATATAAACATGAGGATGATGACAATGACATAATAATTCAATAAAACAAGCTTAAGAATTAAATTATCCAGGAACCAACAACGTCCAAATTGTCAACATTATACTGCTTTGTAGAGTAAAATTCAAGAATGCTCAGAAGAATATTTCCATGAAAAGATACTGGATGAAGCGCAATTATCAAGGATATTCCACTAATTTCATGGAGTATAGAAGTCAAAACTTTAACCAACTGAGTATAATAAAGAATGAAATAACAAAAGAAATCACCATGCATGCGGTACTTCACATAGACGTGTTATTCCAACAGAATACTAAATAACAGAACCAAGTCAGGCAAAATTCGCATCGACAGGATGTTCCAACAGAATAATAAAGAATGGAATAACAACAGAAATAACCATGCATGCGGTACTTCGCATAGACAGGTTATTCCAATGGAATAGTAATAAGGACGGAATCAAGTCCGTCGTAAAATGCACAGACAGGATATTCCAACAGAATAATAATAAAGACAGAACTAGGTCCGGCGTAAAAAGCACATACAAGATATTCCAACAGAATAGTAAAGACGAAATCAGGTACGACATAAAACACACAGACAGGATATTGCAACAGAATAGTAAAGACGGAATAATAGAAGAATGTCACCAAGTATATGGTAGCCCGCGTATACATGTTATTCCAACACAATAATAAATAATGGAATAACATAAGTTCTCTTCATGAATACAAAATAATAACACCCCTTACGAGTACAACAAATAATATTCCCTACCTTAGAAAGAAGAGTACTGGATATAGAAGTAGTGAAGTACCAGAACACTTTTCTTTTTTCTCTCTATAGTTTCTCTCTCTAGAGTTTCAGTGAATTCGTAAGAAATAATGAATGAATGAGCTTCTACTTATAGAAAAATGGACTGCATAGTAACTAACTCATGAACGGTCCAGATTAATTTTCTTTAATCTGACGGTCCATATTTAAAACAAAATCTTTTAAATAAAAATATAATATATTCTATTTATAATCTAATAAAACGAATAACTTTATAAAAGATTTTACTATACAAACACTATGCAGGCACTATGCAAACACTATCCATAATAAAATATAATATATTCTAATTATTGTCTAATAAAATAGATAACTTTATAAAAGTATTTTGTTTTATATAAAAAGATTTTACTATACAAAACACTATGCAGATACTATGCAAACACTATGCATAATAAAATATAATATATTCTAATTATTGTCTAATAAAATAGATAACTTTATAAAAGTATTCTGTTTTATATAAAAAGATTTTACTATACAAAATACTATACATATACTATGCAACACTATGCATAATAGAATATAATATATTCTATTTATAAAATAACTTTATAAAAGTATTACGTTTTATATAAAAAGATTTTCTGTATTATTACATTAATAATACCAACAAAACTGAGTGACTTATCATGTAAGCATCAGTAATTAATAGCGTGTGCTACTATGCAACCACGTGTATTACTGTACTTTTACTACTGAGTAGTTCAACAATATTAACGGTAAAACTTTTGCCATTATTTTCATAAAATATTTTTGTCATTATCCCAATCCGACAATAATTCCGTTGCGGGGTCCACCAATGATTGTGTCATTGCACGAATATTCCCTGATAAAACAAATATTTCCCGACCAATCAAATATTATATAACAACTTGTGTACTTTGTAAAATTTATAAATATTACACACAACTATAAGATTATATCAAATCCACACCATAATATTCAAAAAAATTATTTCGAGAAAATTAAATATTTATTCATAAAATCTGGGGTCTCATAATTAACACATTATCAATTAATTACTCATAATTTAAATTAATTAATATGTTCAAATCTTGCCACTATATTTAAACACATTGAATATTTAATTATTAATAATCCTATCAATTCTTTGATATTAAAAGTCTTAGGGTTAGTCCACTAATTTAAATAACAATTAGTGACTCTCTTTAATCATATTTATAAATTCACATAACCACATAAGGTTTAAATAAACTCACAAAACTAATTCATTAAAAATTAAATCACATATTTAATTAAATAAGGAGTTTCAAATTCGTGGATGTTACAGTGTCACTGGTAATACCTTTTCAAGTGCTCAACGTTCCATGGATGGGGTAAGACCTTCCCTTTGGAATTCTGGATCTTGTATGTGCCTGGTCTTACCA
This sequence comes from Panax japonicus, assembly GCA_020205505.1. Lineage (NCBI taxonomy): Eukaryota > Viridiplantae > Streptophyta > Magnoliopsida > Apiales > Araliaceae > Panax > Panax japonicus. Next base: position 60,303,520 of record CM035113.1, read on the forward strand.
CTTCTGTTACAAGGTATGGTCCTTCCCAATTTGTTCCTAGTTTTCCTTCGCGCGAATCCTTTGTGGTGAGGATCACCTTCTTAAGGACCCAATCTCTTGGTTGGAAGGAACGAAGCTTCACCCTTGAGTTGTAGTACTTTGCCATGCGACGCTTATATTCTGCGTTGCGGACCACATCCATCTTCCTTGCCTCCTCTACCAAGTCGAGGTTGATGCGAAGTCCTTCCTCATTAGTGGTAGGGTCCTGGTGTTGGAACCTTAGAGAGTTCACCCCGATCTCAACAAGGATGATCACCTCAGTTCCAAAGGCTAGGGAAAAAGGGGTTTCCCCAGTTGGAGTTCTTGGCGTGGTTCGGTAGGCCCACAATACGCCTGGGAGTTCAACGACCCAAAGCCCCTTCTCCCTTCCAAGCCTTATTTTTAAATTGCGTAGCACTGTTCTTATCATGACTTCTGCTTATCCATTTGCCTGTGGATGAACTGGGCTAGAGTACGGCTGCTTTATTTGAAGGTCGGAGTAGAAGGAATTTAGCAGCTTGTTGTCGAATTGCTTAGCATTGTCACTGATAATGGAGTGGGGTATGTCGAAGCGGCATACTATATTCTTCCAAATAAAATCTTTAACCTTTGCATCTGTGATTTTTGCTAAGGGTTCGACTTTAGCCCACTTGGTGAAATAATCAACTGCTACCACCACGTACTTGCACTGTCCTTTGCTAAGAGGCAATGGGCCTAGGATGTCGATACTCTATTTGGAGAAAGGCCATGGGCTTAAAATGGTTATTAGTTCTTCTGGTGGTTGCCTAGATACGGTTACGAAGCGTTGACACTTGTCGCACTTCCTGGAGAACTCATGTACATCCCTTACCATAGAAGGCCAGAAGTAACCTTGCCTGAGCGCCTTGTGGGCAAGGGATCGTCCTCCAGAGTGGTTCCCACGTATTCCTTCATGGATTTCTTGCAGGCCATAGTGAGCTTCTTTGGGTGAAAGGCACCGGAGCAATGGCAAGGAATAACCTTTCTTGTATAAAGTGTCTTGCGGGATGGTGAACTTAGAAGCTCTCATTCTCAGCTTTCTTGCTTCTGGAGGGTTATTTGACAACACACCTTTTCAGAGATATGTCCTTATTGGGGTCATCCAGTTTGATTCAGTCGATGTACAATTGACATTCGTGGTTCCCGAGTCCATCATGCATGGTTCGACCTAGTGACCAATGAATATTGGTCCTTCTGGTGGGGTTTCCAAGGATGAGGCAAGCCTTGCAAGTGCATCGACGACCATGTTGTCTTCCCTGGGAATGTGGAAAATCTAGAAGTGTTTGAACTTTATCATCATGCTTCTTACAATGCCAAGATATTCTTGCATTTTGGCTCCTTTTGCTTCGAACTCGCCCTTCACTTAATTGACTATCAACTGAGAGTCACTATAGATAAAGAGATGTTGAATCTCTATCTCAATTGCCAATCTTAACCCAGATAGGAGGCTTCATATTCTGCCTCATTATTTGCGGCAATAAAGTGGAGCTTCAGTGCATACTTAAGAGTGGTACCATCTGGGCTGATCAAGACCATACCTGCTTCACCTCCATCACTGGTCGAGGAATCATCTACATAGAGATTTCAGGATGGAAGAGGGCAGGGATCGGAGACTAAAGAGGGAGACTAGGCGCCAGGATGAGGAACTAGGACTCCAATCTGAGTTGCTTTTGAAGAGGAAGTCTGGGAGTCCAGCATGATGGTCTGGTCGTCTGAGATGGCCTGGGCGCCCATCCTGGGCAACTGAAGGCCTTCCTTATGTTGTTCAGTACTTTTATCAACCATCTCCAAACTGGGCGAGGTGGAAATTTTGTTATTTTCAACCTCTGTTGGTGTTAGCTTAGCAACAAAATCCGCTAGTGCTTGTGCTTTGATGGCTGACCTCGGTTGGTACTGTATGTTAAACTCACTGAGCTCCACTTCCCATTTAAGCTGTCTCCCAGATACATCGAGCTTTCTCAGGACTCTTTTAAGAGGTTGATCTATGATGACAACAATGTTGTGACTTTGGAAGTAATTTCGTAATCATCTCGCTGTTGGGATTAAAGCGAGCGCCAATTTTTCTAACTCGAATACCTGAATTCTTCTCCTCGGTATGCTTTGCTCACATAGTAGATAGGCTTCTGCGCTCCATCATTGTTCCTCACGAGGACTGAGCTTACTGCCGATGGGGAGGAAGAAAGGTACAATATAACACCTCACCTGGTGTGGCATGCGAAAGGAGAGGAGGTGCAGCCAAGTAGGCTTTGAGTTTTTGGAATGCCTCCTCTGCCTCATGTCCCCACTCAAAAGCTTTTCGAAGAATTTTAAAAAAGGGCAGACACTTATCTGCAGACTTGGAGATGAACCTATTGAGTGCTGCAATTCTTCTGTTGAGGCGCTATAGCTCTTTGGTTGAAGTGGGTGATTTCATGTTGAGAATGGCTTTGATCTTGTCGGGGTTTGCTTTAATTTCCCTCTGGTTGAGCATAAAGCCCAGGAACTTTCTTGATCCTACGTCGAAGGCACACTTCTTAGGATTCAGCTTCATGCGGTATGATCAAAGAACATTGAAGGTCTCTTGAAGGTGATTAATGTGATCTGCTGCGGCGAGGCTCTTTATCAGCATGTCATCAACGTAAACTTCCATTGTTCGCCCAATTTGAGCTTGGAACATTTTGTTCACCAGTTATTGATAGGTTGCTCCTGCATTCCTCAACCTGAAGGGCATGGCCCTGTAGCAGTAGGTCCCTTTAGGAGTGATAAATGATGTCTTCTCCTGGTCCGGGGGATGTATGATAATCTGGTTATACCCAGAGTACGCATCCAGGAAGGTGAATAACTCATGCCCTGTAGTGGTGTCGATGAGGAGGTCGATCCGTGGTAGCGGGTAGCTGTCTTTTGGGCATACCTTATTAATTTCTGTGAAGTCAACACAGAGGCGCAACTTCCCATTAGCTTTAGGGACCATTACCACGTTGGAGAACCATTCTGGATATGCTACTTCTTTTACTACTCCATTATCTATTAACTTTTTCACTTCCTCATCCATGGCTTGGGCCCTTTTAGTAGAGGCACCCCTTAGCTTTTGGCGAACTGGTTTGTGAAGCGAGTCAACATTGAGACGGTGTGTGGCCACTTCTGGGTCGATGCCCTCCGGGTCTACATGTGACCATGAAAAGACATCCATGTTATTTTTTAGGAAGTCTATTAGTTGGTGAACTAGCTCTTTACTGAGGGAAGAGCCAATGTACACCGTTCTGTCTGGGTGTTCCTTGTCCAAGACTATAGGGGCGAGCTTCTCGACGATCTTGATGAGTAGGTTTTTAATCTATGATTTATGTTCGTTTAGCTTGATATATTGTTAGTTTTTGGTAATTTCATGTTACTTTTGATAGGTTGTTCACTTGTTGCAGGATAATCCATGGGCCAATCAAAATGTTATAATTGGAAGGAGAATTCGAGCAATTTTAGAGTTTCTGACTACCTAGTGCGGGGCACGCTGTGCTGCATAGGGAAATAGCGCGGGGCGCACTGGAAGGAGATCACCTCCTGGGACGCTAGCGCGGGGCGTGCTGTTGGTATGCAATTCGTAGCGCGGGGCACGCTGCATCGGGATTTATGTTGGGCGAATTTTGCTGATTGGCGAGAAGTTGGGCTATGTTGGGAACTAATAATTTTTATGTAATGTGTCAAGATTAGGATTGTGGGATGGTTGTTAGATTATTTTGTGGGAGTCTTTGACTTTTAAGTTGTTGATTTTGAAAAGGTTTCATGTCTCCACTTGATTTCTTATGAGGAGAGTTAGAGTTGGATTAGGAGAGTGGTGTGGAGCTGAATTGAGATTACTTCTATGTTAAGTGTGGAAGAAGAGAGATTATCGAGACAGACTACGATTATCAAGATTTTGAAGAACAAGAGCTTGGAGGAAAGAAAGAAGGAGATTAATTCCACGAAGATTACAGAATCGAAGGCCGAGAAGGGTGGTGTATTACTATTCTCCTTAATTTCCTATATTCTATAATTGGGATGATGTGTTCTTGTTTTATTTCAATTTTTAATTCATTTGTTATGAACTAATTCGCTTATTCTCCATTAATTGTTTGAAATTCCGGATTTTGATATTAGTGATTGTTTTGCGATAGTTTATGCATTTATTAATTTAGTTTCTATAATTTTAAATCATTGATTTGAATAGTTTAATAGAATTAGGATTAATAGGAAACTGATAATTGTGAAGTTAAAATTCTTGCTAATTTGTCTTCGTGGGAACGATACTGTATTCACTACTATATTACTTGTTGACCACGTACACTTGCGTGTTTTGTGCGTATCAATTTTACCCAACAAGTTTTTGGCGTCATTGTCGGGGACAATTTAGCCTAGATTTTAATATTCTTTACGATATTAGTTTAATTAGTCCAGTTTTACTTAAACACTTTTTGTTTTTGTTATTCCTATTTTAGGTTTTGACATTTGTTTATGCAAACACGATCCAAAAATCCAGACTTGCTTCCTTTTGAGGACGACATTGAAAGAAGATTTCAGAGGTTAAGTAAATGGATTGAGGAAACATAGAACGAATTCGAAAACTCTGATAAGGAAGAAGCAATGGCTGCCGAAGACTAGAAAGCGTTGAGGGATTTTGCAACACCTAAGGTGACTAATCTGCAGTCGAGAATCACTAATCCTGCAATAGCTGTAAATACTTTTGAAATCAAGCCTGGGACCATTCAAATGATGCAGAATTCAGTTCAGTTTGAGGGAATGGAAAATGACGATCCGAACGAGCATTTAATCAGTTTTCTGGAAATGTACGACACCTTCAAGTATAATGGGGTGTCGATGAGGCAGTGAGACTTCGCTTGTTCCCGTTCACTTTACGGGACAAAGCGAAGAGTTGGTTACATTCTCTGCCGCCGGGGTCGATAACTATGTGGGAAGACTTGGCTTAGAAATTTCTTGCCAAATTTTTCCCACAGACGAAAACTGCTAAAATGAGGAATAACATAACGATGTCTGAGCAACAAACTAGGGAGTCACTATATGAGGCATGAGAGCGTTACAAGGAATTACTTAGAAAGTTCCCACATCATGGATTGCCCAAGTGACTGCAACTGAACACCTTTTATAATGGACTAAATGGGAATGGCAGAACCAGTATTGATGCAGCGTCAGGCGGAGCATTCATAGCGAAGAGTTACGAGGAAGCCTACAATTTGATCGAAACCATGGCGGAAAATAACTACCAGTGGCCCACAGCAAGAATGACACAGGCAAAGGCAGCTAGTATGTTTGAAATAGATGGGGTGACAACTTTACAAGCACATATTTCTGCACTGTCCAAGAAGTTTGATACTATGAATGAGAAGGTTGATACTATGACATGGGCTCATGCTTAGCAGGTTACGGTAGTATGTGAATTGTGTGCGGGTGATCATCATAAAGATCAATGCGCAATTAACCAAGCATTCGTCCAGTTCATACGAAACCACAACAGAATTCTGCAAAATACGTATCAAAACACCTACAACCAGGAGAATAGGAACCACCCAAACCTCTCATGGAGCAATAACCAGTAAACTCAAGCTCCACGACCATCATATCCCCCTGGTTTTCAGAGTCGCCAACAACCGGTTCAACACAAGGAAAGGAAATCAGATTTCGAGGAAATGGTGTCGAAGTTCATAACTAGCGGTGAGGCAACAATAAAAAATCAAGCAACGATATTAAAAAATCAAGAGATGATAATGAAATCACAAGAGATGGCTATCAAGAATTTAGAAAATCATATAGGATAGATGGCGTTAGCATTGAATAATAGACCACAAGGAACATTACCTAGCGACACTAAGAGAAATCCGAAGGGTAGTCATGAGCAATGTCAAGCAGTTACATTGAGAAGTGGAAAACATCTCGGGGGTAATAATGCAAAAAATTCAGCGACACCGGAGGAAAAAGTTAATGACAGTAACCTGGTGGAAGGTAACAAGGATGAGGAAATAAAGTTAAACAATAACCCAATTGTTTATCCTCCACCACCGTTTTAGCAGAGGGTGTAAAAACAGAAGACAGATAATCAGTTCGTAAAATTTTTAGACATGTTCAAGAAAATCCAGATTAACATCCCATTCGCAGAGGCCTTAGAGCAAATGCCGAGTTATGCAAAGTTTATGAAAGGAATTCTGTCGAGGGAAAAGAAATGGGAAGAATTTGAAATAGTAGCACTAACAGAGGAGTGTAGTGCGGTGTTACAGAAGAAGCTACCACCAAAACTCAAATACCCGGGGAGCTTTACTATCCCATGCACGATCGAGAAAATAACGTTTAACAAATTTTTATGTGATTTGGGGGCAAGTATAAACCTGATGCCATTATCAGTATACTCCGAATTGGGTTTGCCTGCGCCAAAGCCTACAAATATTTCATTGCTGTTGGCGGATAGGTCAGTCACATATCCGAGAGGCATTGTAGAGGACATTCTGGTTAAGGTGGATAAGTTTATATTCCCTGCGAAATTTTTCATTTTGGATTATGATGAGGATAAGAACATCTCGATTATCCTAGGGAGACCTTTCTTGGCCACGAGAAGGACACTCATAGACGTGCAAAAAAGAGAACTTACTATGAGAGTCCAAGATCAAGAAATAAAATTTAATGTGTTCAAGGCCATGAAATACCCTATGGATGAGGAAGAATGTTTTCGGATGGATTTAGTTTAGCAAATCACTAGCAAAGATATGAGCAAGAGTTTGGTCAATGATCCGTTAGAAACAACCTTATTAGGGCATGAGGAAAAAGATGACCTAGAATTTGTAGACCTATTACAGATGCTAGACTCATTACCACGAGTTAGCCGATTCAGAGCACCGTTTGAACCTCTGCACACTAAGGAGAGGGCTGCAGAAAAATTAAAACCATCATTGGAGGAGCCACCAACATTGGAACTTAAGCCACTCCCTAAAAATCTCAGGTATGCTTCCTTGGGCAATTTAAATTCTTTACCTGTAATTATTTCTGCTGCACTTAACGAATTGTAGGAAGAAAAGTTGCTGAGGGTGCTTAGGGATCAAAAATCAGCAATTGGATGGACGATTGTGGATATAAAGGGAATTAGTTCGTCATTCTGCATGCATAAGATTCTGATGGAGGATGATGTATGACCGTCGGTGGAGCATCAACATCGACTTAACCCAATTATGAAGGAAGTGGTCAAGAAGGAAATTCTGAAATTATTGGATGCCGGTATCATATATCCAATTTCCGACAGTAAATGGGTTAGTCTGGTTCATCGTGTGCCGAAAAAAGGGGGGATGACGGTGATAAAGAATGAGGACAATGAGTTAATTCCAACAAGAACAGTGACAGGATGGAGGGTGTACATCGACTATAGGAGGTTGAATAAGGCTACCCGAGAAGATCTTTTCCCGCTACCATTTATCGATCAGATGTTAGACAGATTAGCGGTACATGAGTTTTACTGTTTATTGGATGGATACTCGGGCTATAAGCAGATTGTCATCGCTCCCGAGGATCAAGAAAAGACAACATTCACATGCCCTTACGGCATATTTTCATTCAGGAGGATGTCATTCAGGCTATGCAACACACCAAAAACTTTTCAACGGTGTATGATGGCCATTTTTTCAAATATGGTGGAGAAGAAAGTTGAAGTCTTCATGGACGACTTCTCGGGGTATGGAGACAACTTTGATACTTGCCTAGGGAATCTGGTCATGGTTTTGCAGCGATGTAAGGATACAAAACTCATACTCAATTGGGAAAAATGCCACTTCATGGTTGAAGAAGGCATAGTTCTGGGCCATAAGCTGTCGGCTCAAGGATTGGAGGTGGACAAAGCAAAGCTGGATACGATCGAGAAACTGCCTCCACCGAGCTCAGTTAAGGGTATTCGAAGTTTTCTGGGGCATGCTGGGTTCTACAGGAGGTTCATAAAAGACTTCTCTAAGATTGCAAAACCTCTATGCAGTCTTTTAGAGAAGGATGCTACTTTCAGCTTTACTGCGGAATGGAAGTTAGCGTTTGATCTATTGAAGAAGAAATTAACTACAGCCCCCGTGATAGTCGCATCGGACTGGAAAATGCCATTCGATCTTATGTGTGATGCGAGCGACTATGCGGTTGAGGCTGTTTTGGGCCAAAGATGAGAAAAGGTGTTTCACACCACATACTATGCAAGCAAAACACTCACAGAGACTTAAATGAATTACACTACCATTGAAAAGGAATTGCTTGCAGTAGTGTATTCGTTCGGCAAATTCTGGGCATACTTGATTTGGACTATGGTTATAGTCTACACGGACCATTTAGCGATTAGATACCTAATAGCAAAAAAAGATGTTAAGCCACGCCTTATCCGATGGATTCTCCTACTTCAAGAGTTTGACTTAGAAATTAAAGATAGAAAGGGGACGGAGAATCAAGTTGCCGACCATTTATCAAGACTGGAAAATCCAGAGAAAAAGGATGAAGATAGATGCGCAGTCAATGAGTCATTCCCGGATGAGCAAGTATTCGGGTAAAATGCAGAATTTCCTTGGTATGCTGACTTCGCGAATTATCTGGTGAGCAACATGCTTCCCCCTGATCTTACGAGACAACAGAAAAAGAAGTTTCTCAATGACGTCAAGTGGTACATGTGGGATGAGCCTTATCTATTCAAATAATGCGTTGACAAGATGATTAGAAGGTGTATCCCCTACGGTGAAGTTCACAACATATTGCAGGAATGCCACTCATCGGCTTATGGGGTACATTATGGGAGTGAGCGGACCGCAGAAAAAGTGCTTCAAGCCGTGTTTTATTGGCTAACATTATTTAAAGACGCCCACCAATTTGTGAAAACATGTGATAGATGCCAAAGGGTGGGCAACATCTCTAAACGGAATGAGATGCCCCTACAAACAATTCTTGAAGTAGAAATCTTTGATGTATGGAGCATCGATTTCTTGGGGCCATTCCCTTAGTCTTTGAGCAATCAGTATATTCTACTCGCGGTGGACTACGTCTCGAAATGGGGTGAAGCTGCAGCACTACCATCTAACGATGCCAAGGTGGTCCTCAAATTCCTACAGAAAAATATTTTTACGAGGTTTGGCACGCCAAGGGTAATAATCAGTGACGATGGTAGTCACTTCTGCAATAGGTCTTTTACTGCTCTTTTGGCTAAGTATGGGATTAACCACAAGGTGGCTACAGCGTATCACCCTCAAACAAATGGACAGGCTGAGGTATTGAATAGAAAAGTTAAGAAGATATTGGAAAAAGTTGTAAATCCAAGTTGGAAAGATTGGTCACTTTGGTTGGATGACGCATTATGGGCGTATAGGACTGCCTATAAGACGCCAATAGGTATGTCACTATACCAGCTACTGTACGGAAAGGCCTGTCACTTACCAGTCGAGCTACATCACAAGGCCTACTGGGCCATTTAGAAACTTAACTTCGATCAAACAGCTGTAGGGGAAAAGAGGTTACTACAACTAAACGAGCTTGATGAATTTCGACTTCAAGCATACGAGAACGCTAAACTATACAAGGAGAATGTCAAGAAATGGCACGACAAGAAAATTATGCACAAAACTTTCAAGCCGGGGCAATCAGTATTATTGTTTAAATCTCGTTTGCGGTTGTTCCCCGATAAGCTTAAGTCAAGATGGTCGGGACCATATACCATCAAAACCGTGTTTCCATATGGCGCAGTCAAACTCTACAGCCGAAATGCATTGGAGACATTCAAGGTCAATGGTCAACAGATAAAGCATTATTGAGGCGGAGATGCGAACTGGGATGCTGACAACATTACCCTAGCCGATGCTCAGTGACACGAGAGTCATCTTCGGGCTTATGACGTTAAAACTAGCGCTACTTGGGAGGCAACCCATGTTCTACACTTTTTCTTTTTGTTTTACCTTTTCTTTTTATAGGTAATTTATTTGCGTCAAATTTTTACGTCCATTCTGATTAATTCGCAGGACAAAGAAGGAAGGCATTTATGCCATAACAGCGCGGGCCGCGCTGTCCAATATACAGAAGCAGCGCGAGACGCGCTTCAAGACTAGATAATCATGCCATGCAGCGCTGGGTGCGCTGATTCACCATCAACACAGCGCTAGGCGCACTATTATAAGCGCAGGGCGAGCCAAATCTACTATATCTCCTGACCCACTAGCGCGGACCGCGCCTCCAAAGACTAATACAAAGCGCTAGGCGCGCTAACTCGTCGAGACCTCCTGACCCACTAGCGTTGACCGCGCTATCTCTACCTATATCACAGCGCGGGCCGCGCTGCATTTAAATCCCAGACGCCAAATTGAATGTAAAACCGCGACCTTGCCTCTCCTTCACTAAATCAAACTCTTTTGCCTCTCCTTCACCAAATAAAATTCTTCCACTTCTCTCCCACCACTTCAAATTCCAACCCTCATTAACTTCAACGATCATGACATCACCTCATAAATCCTTCTCCACTTCAACTTCTACTTCATTGATACCCACTCACCTTCCATCTCCCATTTTCCAATTCAAGTTGGATTTCTTCTCATATATAAACTCCACCTCTAATCACCCAATTCATATCAACTATACACTACAAGCCAATCCTACATCCATTCCATACCTTACACAAAAAATCAATCACTTGGGGAGACATACTCAAACCGGAGAATTCCATTAGTGCAAGGACTCGTATCTCACTTCTTGCCTGATCTTTTTCTCCATTCTGAATAGCAAGTAAGTAGAACAATTTGGGTATTGGGGTTTGTTTTCATAATTTGGCTAGCAAGATTACACTAAGTACCCTATTTTGGGGGGAAACTAACCTCACCCACCAACTATTCGATAAAACACCTGAACAAAACCTTGAACCTATTCATTCAACAAACTACCATGTCTTCCAACAACAGACAATGCCCATCCTCCTCCACTGCTAGGCCTCAATATGACCACACTAGGTTTGTTAGTGAGAGGGCCGCTGACCGATTTAAGTCAACTATTGACAAGAAAACATTGGTTCTCGAACGTGGGTTGAAACCGAATGCTAATTTGGATGGCGACATGGCTTTGCAAATTGTGGAGCAGAATTGGTTTCAGTTGGTTGAACAACCACTTCCAACGGCAATCAACATAGTGAAAGTGTTTTACGCAAATGCAATGGAGCATGTAAATCACATAGTCATGGTTCGGGGGAAACCGGTGGCATTTCATGCCGATGCTATCAACGAGTATTTCGGGTTAGAGGCACCAGACGAGGACAGATATAATGATAACTTGCCTGATTTAGACAAGTTGATTATTAGACTATGTAAACTGGGTACTCAATGGGTCATTCAAACTGGAAAAAAATGAAAAGATAAGTTTCCCACACTCTGCGCTTAGTCAATATGGAAAAGCATGGTATACATTTTTATATGCCCGATTAATGCCTACGCGCCATCAAACTGAGGTCACTAAGGCAGGAGCTCGGCTATTGTATGGGATTGTACATCACCATTTCCATATGGACAACTCAATTTCTTTCTATAATGTCGATGTGGGGGAATGTATTCAAAAGTCCATTGATCGGGTGTTATGAGGGAGCACTACTGGAGGTTTGTTGCATGGATTCTTAATCACTGACTTGTGCCAAAAAGAGGGAGTACAGTGGCAACCTACCGAACCTATCCAACACCCAATGGCAATTATCGATCATGCAACAATTGAGAAGTATAAAGCTTGGGAAGGGGGAAGATCACATCCACGCAGTGAAGGCTATATTATGATCCGACAACCCTCACCCCTAGTGATAGCAGAACCAACACAGGAGCCAACACCGAGGACTTCTAGGAATCAATTTCTATGGTTGGCTCAACGTCAAGGTTTAATGCATCAGTACAATGCAAATGCATTCAATACGCTTGCTGATGCATTTTCCCGCTGCAATCCATCTGCACCTCCAGTTGTCATGCCCATTCCTCCCAATTTTCCTGCATATCTTCCAAAGGACGACGACGAGCAGTAACTCGTTTACAGGGAAGGCCTCATATTTTTCTTTGAATTATTTTGGCGTAGTGAGGTCATTACTTGTTTTAAGTTTGGGGGTCCTGTTTCATGTTTTTTTTAGTCATCTATAATTGTCATTTCTATCAAAAAAAAGAAAAAAGAAGAAGAAAAAGATGGAAAAATAAGGGTATAGAGCCCCCCGTCAAAGAAAAAAGAAAAAAAATGGTGCAAAAGGAAGTGAGTATGAATACCCTTTTCGGAACATGAACCTTGGTAATTGTTTGAGCTGAGCTAGAACTGGTTTGTTTTTGAAATTTTTGAGTTTATGTTGTATGATTCCTGATAAGAAACTGGTTATGTGACTGAATTTGATTCGATATCAGTTAGCCTGGTTGTTGCACACACCCACTGTATTAGTGATAACAGGGTAAGATGTGTGGATTGATAGTGAGTGTGGATTGATATTGATATGAAGTATGACATGTTTACTAGTTTTTCTGACGCTATTTGAGCAAATCATCTTTACTGTCATAATTCTGGATTCGTAGTTTAGTTGTTAGTACATTGCATTGCATGTTGCTTGAGGACAAGCAATGTTCAAGTTTGGGGGAATTTGATGAGTAGGTTTTTAATCTATGATTTATGTTCGTTTAGCTTGATATATTGTTAGTTTTTGGTAATTTCATGTTACTTTTGATAGGTTGTTCGCTTGTTGCAGGATAATCCATGGGCCTATCAAAATGTTATAATTAGAAGGAGAATTCGAGAAATTTTAGACTTTCTGACTACCTAGCGCGGGGCGCGCTGTGCTGCATAGGGAAATAGCGCGGGGCGCGCTGGAACGAGATCACCTCCTGGGACGCTAGCATGGGGCGCGCTGCGTCGGGATTTGTGTTGGGCGAATTTTACTGATTGGTGAGAAGTTGGGCTATGTTGGGAACTAATAATTTTTTATGTAATGTGTCAAGATTAGGATTGTGGGATGGTTGTTAGATTATTTTGTGGGAGTCTTTGACTTTTGAGTTGTTTATTTTGAAAAGGTTTCATGTCTCTACTTGATTTCTTATGAGGAGTGTTAGAGTTGGATTTGGAGAGTGGTGTGGAGCTGAATTGAGATTACTTCTATGTTAAGTGTGGAAGAAGAGAAAGTATCGAGACAGACTACAATTATCGAGATTTTGAAGAACAAGATCTTTGAGGAAAGAAAGAAGAAGATTAATTCCATGAAGATTACAGAATTGAAGGCCGAGAAGAGTGGTGTATTACTGTTCTCCTTAATTTCCTATATTCTGTAATTGGGATGATGTGTTCTTATTTTATTTCAGTTTTTAATTCATTTGTTATGAACTAATTCGCTTATTAGACTTGTGATGGATGTGACACCCCCAAATTCGGGTACTTTGATTCCACGGGATTTGGTGTTCACTGTACAAATATCATCTATCTATATACCCATAATAAATACAAAACATGCAATAGATAGAAATAAAATCTTCCCTTTAAAGGGTTACAACATCTGAATCATAAACATAATCCCAAATTAAACTAACCTTAAACATCTGTGCGGAAATATAAATAATAAGTCTTAAACAACATCAATAACTCAAGTCTAATATAAATACATCATCAAACAAAATAACAAGTCTTCATCATTTGCTAACTTTTCCTTTGCCTTTACTAGTGGAAGGTTCATCGGTTCTTCCGTTCTTAACTGCAATGTTATTATTAAGCAAGAGTGAGCACTATTGCCCACAAGTATAACAATGAAATAACATTATAATAACATGCGAGTAAATCAAAGACATCTGAATAAAAGCTCAACTTTTGAATCAAGAATGAATAACAATAATCAAAAGAATTCTGAGGGTCATAAGACCTTGAACTATGTCCTAGGATATCAAGGGTTATACTTGAAACCTTTAATAGTCATAAGACTATGGACCTTTCTACTCGTACTTAGGGGGATCAGCCCTTAGTACCATACTGTGCACAATATCTTAACGCTAACTGTGACAACCCCAAAATAGGTCCATTCCATCCAACCCATTCTGAGTCGCCAAATACACATGGTACAGAAACAACTACAACTTTTACCACCCATAAGCTGTGAGTTTGAATACAAACATTATCATCTAGACAATATCCACATGCAAATAAATCCCCATCATAATTATTGATACATAATTTTACAAAAAATGGTGAGGACTACTAAACAACTCTCTCTAGAACCTTCATTCCATACCCCGAATAGTACTCGCTACATTCTCGCCTCCTGAGAAGAAAAATGGAACAACAAGGAAAAGGGTGAGCTCAACTAGCCCAGTAAAGAATATTATGACTAAGATAATGTACAACAAATTATCCTTAGTCTTTAACAGGGAAAAATCTGATAGAATACAATAGACAACAAGTTTTAGATCAACAACTGCAGCGGAAACAACAATTCATTAGAAGGGTTAAGTAGAGAATAAAATCTACTAACATCTATGAATTTAAAAGTCTATCATCAATATTTTATCCCTGTAACATCAATCAATATATATCTCAAATCAAATCAAATATTCATCTTTACACTACAGGCCAAAGATATTCATCAGTTGGTCATGTTCATCTAAAAACCTGTTCATCTTTGCACTACGGGCCAAAGATATTCATCAATTGTTCATGTTCATCTCAACACATGTACATCTTTGCACTACGGCCAAAGATATTCATAATAAAATCAACCATCTTTGCACTACAGGCCAAAGATATTAAGTAACACCATCATTTAGGACTGAAGATGATGAAAAATATTTTAAAGGAAACGAATCCAGTGAAATAAAATAACAAGTATTAAGGATTCGTACTCTAAACAACCTGAGTTCAAAAATACTTCATAATTAATCATACTGAAGTAAAATTCAAGAATGATCAAAACATGGATACAATCAAAGCTAGTATCCAGAATAGATATTTTGGACAAAAAGAAGAAATTTCATTTTTCGGTGAATAGTGCCGTATTCATGAATAGTGTCGTATACGTGAATAGTGTCGTATACGTGAATAGTAACTCCGACACCAAAAGATAGAAATTTCACAAAAAACATCATCACGTTTCATGAATAGTACTCGTGAATAGTAACTCGTGAATAGTAACTCATGAATAGTAACCCCGACATGAAAAAGTTCCAAATTTGATAAAAAGTTCCAACCAACATTTTAGCATAATGATATTGAAGAAATAATATCATTTGAGAAGAAAATAACATCTTTTACCTCGAAAGACAGCACTTCTAGTTAAAACACCGGATATAGGCTATGACTTGAACATTCACCGTATAGCAATACTCAAAGTATACTCAAAATACTCACAAGAATACGCTCGATAATATAGAGAGAGAAAACTTCAGTTTCTGGTGTGATTTTCAATTCTAACCTAAGCACCTATTTATAGGAAATTGCTTAGAACACCAAAGCAGAAAATTTAATATAATAATAATATATATTAAAAATTCTTACGCCCATTTTTTTCAGATCTGATTTCAGCTCAATAACATGTGCTCCCTTCTAGAAAAATAAATAAAAAACGTTTTTATTATTAAAAATATTTTAAACTTCCAAAAATCAATTATTTTGGAACTCCGAAACTTCAATAATTCATAATAAATAGCCCTTTTGTCAGAAAATTCGAATCTCGCGAGTTTTTATAGGAAATTCAATTCTCTACAACTTTGCAGAAGGAAGTTTTTCGAAATTCCAAACAGAAATTGACCGAAATCCACAAACAGGCGATTTTACAGGCTATAATCAAATTTTCAGTCAAGAAATAAGTCTACCGACACACAAAATCTATGTTAAACATTTAATGCCACAAAAATACTCATCCTCCTCATATACTCATATATCTCACATTCATCATAAAAGTATCACCGTTAATATATTATTAAAATAATATATTTAAATGAATTATTTTATCAGAAAAAGATAAAATATTAATTTTCAACAATTGTCATAATAAAAATTTTCTCCATCTATATCCACATAAAATCAATATTTTTCTCATCATATAAATCAATAATTAATTATTCACAAATAATATTACAGAATCACAGTACTAGCAACTAGGCCGTTCCCAGGAAAGAGGGGGCTTTCCAATAAGAATTTCTCCTTACTGGCGCGCAATTAGGTGACCAAACCTCTCCTTAGACAGAACTTTCTAGACATTGCCAATAATGTTATCAAATAATATTATTCAGATAATATGAATTATTGCTTCGATAATGAAAAATACTGTGTAGTGACAATTATTGAAACAACAGTAATATAAAATATCAATGCAGCAATTATTGAATCAATAACATAAAATACTGAACAGTAATTACTGTAACAATTATTGAGTAGTGCCTTCTTACGTAAGAATCAATAATTGGTGCAATACCGTGTGCTACTGTGCAACAACGCGTATTACTTTACTTTATCCACCGGGTATTCCAACAGTATAAACGGTAACAACTACGCCGTTATTTATAAACAACTTATTTTTGTCGTTTTCTTCATTCAATCGCTTTCCGTTATGGGGCCCACAAAAGACTGCGTCGTCGTACGAATATTCCCCGACAGCAAGAATATTCCACGACCAAACGAATATTCCCCGACAACAATGAATATTTTATAACCACTTGCTTATTCAAAATATTTGCGCATTTTACCCATAACTATCCACATTAATCAAATCAACCCTTACTATTTCAAAATAATAAATAAAGGAAATTCCTTTTTATTTAAAAATTTTTGGGGTCTTACAACCTCCCCTCCTTATGAAATTTCGTCCTCGAAATTGACGTACGTAACTGGTGTTTCAAAAAGGTGAGGATACCTCGCTTTAATTTCCGTTTCCAACTCCCACGTCATCTCCTCTATAGCATGGTTCCTCCACAAAACTTTAACTTGTGGTATGACCTTCGTGCGTAGGACATGCTCCTTCCCATCCAACATCTTGACAGGTACCTCCTCGTACGTTAAGTCTTCAGCTATTTCGTCCGGTTCTAACTCAATGACGTGGTTCGAGTCGTCCACATCGGTACATAAAAAAACGTTATAAACACGCAACATACTTGGCGGTAAAACGAGTCTATAGGCGACAGTTCCTATTCGATCGAGAATTTCAAATGGATTAATAAATCGAAGGTTTGAGCTTTGCTCACATAGCCAATTCTCGCTTTTGGAATAACAACTTCTTGTACCTGCTTCTTCATATTCACCAGCTCCGGTGTGTAGCTTGAACAACTTTAACTTTATCGATTAAAGTCAATTATACTCGTATATCATCACGTGGATACCTAGAGTTTTCATCTCCATCTCTATTATTTGTAAATTATACGAAATGAGTTTTTGACAATATCGTACTCGTACTTGTATACGATCTTCTACTCAACCCGTCAGCTACCACGTTCGTTTTTCCAGGATAGCGTGGTCAGAACATGTGCTAAAATGAATCTCCTCTTGAGTTCTTCGAAGCTCTTCCCACATTCCTTGCTCCATTCGAATTTTGTATCTCTACGAGTCAGCTGCGTTAATGAAGTAGCGATTCGAAAATATCCTTCAACGAATCTCCGATAATAATCAACTAAGCCTAAAAAGCTACGTATTTCGATTATCGACTTAGGTTGTTCCCAACTGTGACTCATATCCCAACCTTGGATAGCACGTTACAATAACACCTATCAGTTTACTACCGTACGAATATGGCATCCCCTACGGAAAGTCTGGCTTCTGTGTATTCCACAAAGGAAGTCACCAGATAAAAGCTCGGGTATCAACTTCTACAGTTGGGTTTTTAACTCCTGAAGTTTAATAGGAGCCATTCGATATGAGATTTTAGAAATGGGTTTTGTACCGGATTCAAAGTCGATACAAAATTTAATATCACGCTCTGGGAGTAAACCAAGAAATTCTTCAGGAAATACATCAGGAAATTTACTAACAACAGAAATATCATTCAAATCTGATGTACTTTTGTTCAAGTCCATGACATGAGCTAAGAAAACATGACATCCATTTTTCAATAAACGAATGACTTCATGGCTTGATATAAAAATGTTTGACTTTAATGGTTTGATTACTTGAATTCGAATAACAGGTTGCTTAGGAATATGAAAACTAACAACCTTACAAAAACAATTAATTTTGGCATGATGAGTAGTTAACCTTAAAATCACATCAAAAGCAAATATCTCTATAGAAATAAGGTTAACAGGTAATGTGATAGTGCCAACTTGAATCAAGCAAGATTTCTAAACAACGGATGTAATGAAAGTTTCTCCTAACGGAGTCTCCATAAATAGGTCAAAGTCTAATTTCTCCGTAGTCAAGTTCAAACGTTGAGCGCAAGCAAGAGAGATAAAAGAATGGGTAGAACCAGTATCTAGTAAGGTATAAACTTCGCAAGAATTATAATTAACTAACCCGTGCTAACTTCATTCGGGTTCCTCGCATTTTGACCGGTCACGACAAACGTTCTTCCAGAAATCGTTGACTTTGACTTTTCTGGGACATCCTTTTGAATCACCATCCCCGCTGGAATTGGTTTCGCTACCGTACACTCTCGAGCGATATGTCCTTCCTTTCCACAATTATAGCATACCTTGAATTGTTGTGGGCAGTTTGGGCTGATATGTCCCTCTTTCCCGCATTTGTAACATACGACCGGTGGTCTTTCTCCTCCCTTGGAACCAGTTGCTGCTGGCACTGTCGTCTTCACATGGTCGTTGTTAAATCTCCTCTTTTTAAAATCTCCTCCTGACTCGCTTCTTCTAATTTCATGGCCACGATTACCACCAGAGTGGTTACCGCCTTTGTCCATATTCTTCTTTCTCCGCTGGTTATCGTTATTCTGATGACTACTATCTTCGGTATGATCCTGGTTATGGTCCCTCGGTTGAATGTACTCGTTATCTCGCTCTAACAACTGAGCCCTGTTGACAACATCTGAATAGATAGAAAATTTATGAGAAATGAGATACTGACGTATGCCGGGTTTCAAACCTCTCAGAAACATCCGCGTCATGCGTTCCTCATTCTCCACCAAATGAGGTGCAAACCTGGATAACTCCGCGAACTTCGCCTCGTACTGGGACACCGTCATGTTATTCTGCTCTAGTCTAATAAACTCCACTTCCTTCATATGGCGAATACTTTCAGGAAAGTATTTTTCGTTGAAAAGTTTCTGAAACGTCTCCCATGACATGCTGAGTGCGGCTGGATGTGTACGCTTCACAGACTCCCACCAGTAGTCTGCCTCGCCACGGAACATAAAGGTGGCGAATGGAACCTTCTGTTCCTCCGTACATCCCAAGACATCGAATATCTTGGTAATTTGTTTGACCCATGTTTCCGCCATGATCGGATCCGGCTTTCCCCAGAATTCTGGTGGTCCCAACTCTTTGAACTGCTTGGCTGTGACAAGCCGAGCGTTGCTATCATTTCCACCCGTATTCTGTACACGAGTCTCCCTCGTCTGGTTTTGCATAAACTGCAAAAAGCTCCTAAACATCCCGTCGTTTATCGTCTGCTCAGTGGCGTTGTTCACAGGAGGAACATTGCCAGCCTGTTGCACGTTCTCCTCATTGGTGAGTACAGGCGTCTCTACAGTCTCATTAACTCCACTGTTAACATTCTCAGTTGACATTCTCAAATACTGTCATAAAACAAGGGTTAATTAAACAATTTAACAAATCACATATTACCCCTATATTATGACCAACCAACAAATAAGATTAGGTAGAACACACTAGCGAAGGATTTACTCGTCTCTCCCCTCCTAGTTCTATTCCCCGATCTCCGCCAGAGATCATATCCCTAAGCTCTGATACCAACTGTGACAACCCCAAAATAGGTCCATTCCATCCAACCCATTCTGAGTCGCCAAATACACATGGTACAGAAACAACTACAACTTTTACCACCCATAAGCTGTGAGTTTGAATACAAACATTATCATCTAGACAATATCCACATGCAAATAAATCCCCATCATAATTATTGATACATAATTTTACAAAAAATGGTGAGGACTACTAAACAACTCTCTCTAGAACCTTCATTCCATACCCCGAATAGTACTCGCTACATTCTCGCCTCCTGAGAAGAAAAATGGAACAACAAGGAAAAGGGTGAGCTCAACTAGCCCAGTAAAGAATATTATGACTAAGATAATGTACAACAAATTATCCTTAGTCTTTAACAGGGAAAAATCTGATAGAATACAATAGACAACAAGTTTTAGATCAACAACTGCAGCGGAAACAACAATTCATTAGAAGGGTTAAGTAGAGAATAAAATCTACTAACATCTATGAATTTAAAAGTCTATCATCAATATTTTATCCCTGTAACATCAATCAATATATATCTCAAATCAAATCAAATATTCATCTTTGCACTACAGGCCAAAGATATTCATCAGTTGGTCATGTTCATCTAAAAACCTGTTCATCTTTGCACTACGGGCCAAAGATATTCATCAATTGTTCATGTTCATCTCAACACATGTACATCTTTGCACTACGGCCAAAGATATTCATAATAAAATCAACCATCTTTGCACTACAGGCCAAAGATATTCAGTAACACCATCATTTAGGACTGAAGATGATGAAAAATATTTTAAAGGAAACGAATCCAGTGAAACAAAATAACAAGTATTAAGGATTCGTACTCTAAACAACCTGAGTTCAAAAATACTTCATAATTAATCATACTGAAGTAAAATTCAAGAATGATCAAAACATGGATACAATCAAAGCTAGTATCCAGAATAGATATTTTGGACAAAAAGAAGAAATTTCATTTTTCGGTGAATAGTGTCGTATTCATGAATAGTGTCGTATACGTGAATAGTGTCGTATACGTGAATAGTAACTCCGACACCAAAAGATAGAAATTTCACAAAAAACATTATCACGTTTCATGAATAGTACTCGTGAATAGTAACTCGTGAATAGTAACTCATGAATAGTAACCCCGACATGAAAAAGTTCCAAATTTGATAAAAAGTTCCAACCAACATTTCAGCATAATAATATTGAAGAAATAATATCATTTGAGAAGAAAATAACATCCTTTACCTCGAAAGACAACACTTCTAGTTAAAACACCGGATATAGGCTATGACTTGAACTTTCACCGTATAGCAATACTCAAAGTATACTCAAAATATTCACAAGAATACGCTCGATAATATAGAGAGAGAAAACTTCAGTTTCTGGTGTGATTTTCAATTCTAACCTAAGCACCTATTTATAGGAAATTGCTTAGAACACCAAAGCAGAAAATTTAATATAATAATAATATATATTAAAAATTCTTACGCCCATTTTTTTCAGATCTGATTTCAGCTCAATAACATGTGCTCCCTTCTAGAAAAATAAAAAAAAACGTTTTTATTATTAAAAATATTTTAAACTTCCAAAAATCAATTATTTTGGAACTCCGAAACTTCAATAATTCATAATAAATAGCCCTTTTGTTAGAAAATTCGAATCTCGCGAGTTTTTATAGGAAATTCAATTCTCTACAACTTTGCAGAAGGAAGTTTTTCGAAATTCCAAACAGAAATTGACCGAAATCCACAAACAGGCGATTTTACAGGCTATAATCAAATTTTCAGTCAAGAAATAGGTCTACCGACACACAAAATCTATGTTAAACATTTAATGCCACAAAAATACTTTTCCTCCTCATATACTCATATATCTCACATTCATCATAAAAGTATCACCGTTAATATATTATTAAAATAATATATTTAAATGAATTATTTTATCAGAAAAAGATAAAATATTAATTTTCAACAATTGTCATAATAAAAATTTTCTCCATCTATATCCACATAAAATAAATATTTTTCTCATCATATAAATCAATAATTAATTATTCACAAATAATATTACAGAATCACAGTACTAGCAACCAGGCCGTTCCCAGGAAAGAGCGGGGCTTTCCAATAAGAATTTCTCCTTACTGGCGCGCAATTAGGTGACCAAACCTCTCCTTAGACAGAACTTTCTAGACATTGCCAATAATGTTATCAAATAATATTATTCAGATAATATGAAATATTGCTTCGATAATGAAAAATACTCTGTAGTGACAATTATTGAAACAACAGTAATATAAAATATCAATGCAGCAATTATTGAATCAATAACATAAAATACTGAACAGTAATTACTGTAACAATTATTGAGTAGTGCCTTCTTATGTAAGAATCAATAATTGGTGCAATACCGTGTGCTACTGTGCAACAACGCGTATTACTTTACTTTATCCACCGGGTAATCCAACAGTATAAACGGTAACAACTACGCCGTTATTTATAAACAACTTATTTTTGTCGTTTTCTTCATTCAATCGCTTTCCGTTATGGGGGCCACAAAAGACTGCGCCGTCGTACAAATATTCCCCGACAGCAAGAATATTCCACGACCAAACGAATATTCCCCGACAACAATGAATATTTTATAACCACTTGCTTATTCAAAATATTTGCGCATTTTACCCATAACTATCCACATTAATCAAATCAACCCTTACTATTTCAAAATAATAAATAAAGGAAATTCCTTTTTATTTAAAAATTTTTGGGGTCTTACACTAACGCATAAGTAAATCCCTTTGCAAGGTTGTTCATCTCAGTTTAACATTCTAGTCCGCACCAAAGGAAGTTTGGTTTTGATAATTCAATAAGGGCTCTAAAATTTAGAAAGTTCATCAACTAAGGACTAGTTGAATCAATAAAATTCACTAGTCTAATAAGGTTCAACAATAATGATATTCAATTTGAATAATAAACTCAAGAAGTATACAATAGAACAATTATTGTATAACTGAATCATGCTTTGAAAAGATAATCAATCTTTAATATAATAATTCGACTTGAATAATAGTAATGATAATTTACTCGAAGTAAATGATAAACTTGAACAATAATGACAAGTAGGGTTAGGAAACTTGCCTCGTGAGTAGTCTAAACGATTACTACTTCTGTTCACCAGAAATCCTACACACATACCATATGTATTCACGACATTAATTAGTTACATTTTCACTTAATTATTTAATATAAACTCCACTTTATTTAAGAAATCATTACCCTTCTAATTTAATTACTTAATTAATTTAGAATATTTTCATTCTCTTACTATTATTACACTCGAATAAATTATTTTATAATAATTTCGATCGAATATTTATTTTATTCCATAAATATCTCAATTAAAATATTTAATTTATTTTATAAATATTTTAATAATAATTTTCATCGAATATTTATTTTATTCCATAAATATCTCAATTAAAATATTTAATTTATTTTATAAATATTTTAGTAATAATTTTTATCGAATATTTATTTTATTCCATAATATCTCAATTAAAATATTTAATTTATTTTATAAATTTTTTAATAATAATTTTCATCCAATATTTATTTTATTCCATAAATATCTCAATTAAAATATTTAATTTATTTTATAAATATTTTAATAATAATTTTCATCAAATATTTATTTTATTCCATAAATAACTCAATTAAAATATTCAATTTATTTTATAAATATTTTAATAATAATTTTCATCAAATATTTATTTTTTTATTTTTTATTTTTATTTTATTTATTATTTATTATTATTTATTTATTTATTTATTGACCGTCGGGGTGGGGTAATTTAGTTTGGTAGCGCCCGCCGGGGGCGCGGTTACCCAGGCTCATTTTCTGCAGTTTCTGCAGTTCTACAGTTCGCGAACATAACAAGGCCAAATTAGGCCAAAATCAATCACAGGTAAAATTATATATGATATGGCCATAACTTCCAATTAGTTATTTTTACACGAATTTAGACTTACCCAATCATTACAATATATATATAATCATTACTTAACCCATCTAGCATGATTTTTAACAAGTTACAACACATAATTTGCAAAATCAACACATTTACTTCCACTGTTCTTGATGTTCTTGAAGGTTCTGAAAATAAAACATGAAAATTGATACTACGAATTCGTTATAACACCGAATGGGTTCGTTTAAAGTTTGATCTCTTTGTATCAATATGTATAATAATATACGAGTGTAAAATTTAGAGATAATAAATGATCAACACATGAAATATCACGTATAAGGTCATATGGCCGAAACCCAAACTCTGTAAATTTTTGAAATAACAATTCATCGTATTATGAAACAGATGATATGGTTTGTGAAATATATATAATTAAATACAATATGGTAACATTTAACACATATAAAACACATAATCCATACCCTTTATAAATACAGAGACTTTACAGAAAACTTGAAATCCATTTTCATAAAACTTAAACAACATAACTTTAAAAATTTGGGAAGGAGGAGATTACCCTGAATACTCTGCTTAGATTACACAGGGTGACAACAATTCCCAATTTCTAACACTTCTTCTCCTTTAATCACAGTATTCACAATCTCTCTCAAAGTTCTCAAACGTATGATATAATAAGAGAATTGACGCACTGAGTGGTCAGTTAACCCAATAATGGGTAACTGCTCCAACTCCCCATAGGGCCTTGTTTGGCTAGCAAAATAGATTTAAAAACTATTTAATTTAATAAATCCTCTACAATATAGTTTAATTCATGTCACACCTAATTATACAATAGCTCAATTATATTATTTAATTTAATATAAACTAATTATAATAATTTCTCATAAATTCACATAGTCACATAATTAATTTTCTCATTAATTAATTATATCCAATTACTAAATCTCCAATTAATTATTACATTAATTAAATAACATAAGGCTTATTAAATATTTCATTTAATTCAATAAGCTCACATAATTACATAATTGAATAATAAAAATTCTCCACATTAATTTAATAAATGTAACACATATAATTAAATTAATCTACCACAATTTCATCAATTAATATTTAATCTAATAATTAATTCATCGAAAAATATTTATTCAATTCAATAAATATTAAATTAAATTACAAAAATTCCGTTCGTCACATCTTCCCCCCTTAAAAGGATTCTGTCCCCAGAATCACGACTCAATAAATTCAACCCGTTACATTCTCCCCCCTTACAAAGATTCTGTCCCCAGAATCGCTTACACATAAATTAAGTAAATAAATGAGGGTAATTCGTCATCATATTCTATTCGAGTTCCCACGTAGCTTCTTCAGCATTGTGGTTCCTTCAAATTACATTAACAGAAGGTATTACTATATTTCTGAGAACTTTTTCTTTTCTGTCGACAATTTGAACAGGGATTTCTTTGTAAGATAAGTCTTTGTCAAAATGTAGGGGTTCATATTCAATCACGTATTTGTAATCGGGTCTGTAGGGTCGTAGTACTGAGACATGGAAAATGTTGTGAACATTCTCGAGTGCTGGAGGTAAGGCTACCTCGTACGTGACTTCACCGATTCTTCTCAGTACTTTAAAGGGTCCAATGAATCTTGGGCTCAATTTCCCTTTCTTTCCGAACCTGATCTTTCCCTTCCAGGGAGAGACCTTCAAGAAAACGTAACTACCTGATTCAAACTCGATATTCTTACGATGTGGGTCAGCGTATTTCTTCTGTCGATCTTGAGCCACTACCAGTCGTGCTCGGATCACTTTGACTATTTCTGTCGTCTGTTGTACCAATTCTGGCCCTAGCAATTGTCTTTCACCAACTTCATCCCAGTAAAGCGAAGTTCTGCACTTTCTGCCGTATAACACTTCGTAAGGCGGCATGCCTATACTAGCGTGGTAACTATTGTTGTAGCCGAACTCTACTAATGGTAGGTGATCACCCCAATTTCCTTTAAAGTCCATCACACAGGCTCTTAGCATATCTTCTAATGTTTGAATTGTTCTCTCACTCTGTCTGTCTGTTTGAGGGTCGTAAGCTGTACTCATTCGTAATTGCGTACCCATGCATTCTTGAAGACGTTTCTAGAAATTTGATGTGAAGCGCGGATCCCTTTCTGAAACAATTGATACTGGAACTCCGTGCCTCGAAACAATCTCTTTTACGTATAGCCTCCCCAACTGATCTAAGTTGAATCTTATTTTGATCAGAAGGAAATGTGCAGATTTCGTCAGTCGGTCAACGATAACCCATACTACGTCGTAGCCTTTCTGAGTCATCGGAAGGCCAACCACGAAGTCCATTGTAATATGTTCCCATTTCCACTCTGGGATCTCTAACGGTTGTAGCAATCCACTCAGTCTCTGATGTTCTGCTTTCACTTTCTGACAGGTCGGACACTTGGCAAGACATTCTGCAACATCACGCTTCAAATTCGGCCACCAAAAATGTTGTCTAAGATCTTAGTACATCTTGGTACTACCAGGGTGAATCGAATATCGTGAACTATGAGCCTCGCTCAAAATATCTTCCTTAATCTTGGTGACTGGTGGTACTCAAATTCTACTCTCAAATCTCAGTATTCCTTCCTTATCCATCTTAAATCTCGGTTCGATTCCTTCAGATATCTTCTTTGTCACCTTTTTGTATTCATCATACTGAAGCTGAGCCTCCTTTACTTTATCTAGTAGAGTTGTACCAGATTGCATCTGAAATAGCTTTTCATCGATCTCCATAGGATACTTTACTTCCAACTCCAGTTTCTCCATTTCTGTAATTAGCTCCTCCTGAGCAGTCAACATCATCAATTTCTTACGACCCTTTCTACTTAAGGCGTCGGCAACCACATTTGCTTTACCCGGATGGTATAAAATCTCACAGTCGTAATCTTTAATTAATTCGAACCATCTTCTTTGACGCATATCCAAATCCTTCTGCGTGAAAATATATTTCAGACTCTTATGGTCCGTATATATTTCACACTTCTCCCCGTAGAGGTAGTGCCTCCAAATTTTCAAAGCAAAAACAACTACAGCTAACTCCAAGTCATGGGTCGGATATCCCATCTCGTAATCCTTCAATTGTCGTGATGCATACGCAATGACTTTTCCGTTTTGCATCAGCACACAGCCAAGTCCTTTATGCGATGCATCACTATAAACAACAAAATTTCCTATATCATCCGAAAGAGATAACACAGGGTCCGTACTCAACCTCTTCTTCAATTCTTGAAAACTTTCCTCACACTTATCCGTCCAAACAAATTTCACAGCTTTTAGAGTTAAATTCGTTAAAGGAGTTGCGATCTTGGAAAAGTCTTGTATGAACCTTCTATAATATCCTGCCAATCATTGAAAACTTCGTACTTCCGACGGCGTCCTCGTCTGATCCTAGTTAATCACGGCTTCTACTTTGGATGGATCTATCGAAATTCCATTTTTATCGATCACGTGCCCAAGAAATTGCACTCGTTCAATCCAAAATTTGTATTTCGAAAACTTGGCATATAACTTTTCCCTTCTCAATACTTCCAACGTTAATCTCAAATGCTCTTCGTGTTCTTCTTTGGTTTTTGAATAGACCAAAATGTCATCTATAAATACCACTACGAACTTGTCCAAAAACAGCTTGAACACACCATTCATTAGTCCCATAAATGCTGCAGGAGCATTTGTAAGACCAAATGACATTACTAAAAATTCATAGTGACCATATCGCATTCTGAACGCTGTCTTCGGTACATCCTCTGGCCTCACCTTCAGTTGATGATAACCGCTTCTCAAGTCTATCTTGGAAAAGTATCTTGCTCCTTTCAATTGATCAAACAAGTCATCGATCCTCGGTAATGGATATCTGTTCTTAATCATGACCTTATTCAGTTCTCTGTAGTCAATGCAGAGCCGCATCGATCCGTCCTTCTTTTTCACTAATAACACCGGCGCTCCCCACGACGATACGCTCGGTTGAATGTACTTCTTGTCCAACAATTCTTGTAGTTATACCATTAATTCCTTCATCTCTACTGTTGCCATTCGGTATGGTGCCTTCGATATTGGAGCAGTTCCTGGCGCCAAATCGATCACGAAACCTTCCTCTCTATCTGGTGGAAGTCCTGGAAAATCGTCTGGAAATACGTCGACGAAGTCCCTCACAATCGGTATTTCTTCTACCTTTGGATTCTATTTTTGACTGTCGACTATGTAAGCTAAGTATCCTACACAGCCTTGTCTTAATAACTTCCTGGCCTACATCATCATCAGACAACTCGCTTGTCTAGGCGACTTGCTACCATAAAATACAACCTTTGACGGAGTCATAAGGTTAATACGCTTCTTTTGGTAATCAATTACAGTCCCGTAATTGAATAATCAGTCCATTCCCAAAATAACATCAAATTCCCCAAGTTGAATAGGGATAAGATCTACGTTCATGATATTACCCTTAATATTCACTCTACAGTTCTTATGTACGTACTTAACAGGGATAATTTCACTATTCGCAATTTCTATGTTCATGGGGTAATCCAATTCATCCTTAGGCAAATCTAAATTCTTGGAAAAGTCATCGGATATAAAGGAACAAGTAGCACCCGAATCAAATAAAACATAAGCATTAATTTTATTGATCAGAATGATACCTGACACCACATCACGGGATTGAACTGCATCTTATACCGTCATGTTGAAAGTCTGGACGGTCGGTCGATTTGTTGTGGTTGGTCCGGTGATGGTTAAGGTATTTCCACTGTTGTTTCCCCGATTTCCTCCTGATCCTGACCCTCCCGATCCCTTCTTGGGACAATCTCTTGCCAGATGGTCCTTCGAACCACAAGTAAAACAAGCACCCTTCTTTGGGTTTGGACAGTTTGGTGCTATGTGGCCTTCCTGACCACAATTGTAGCACACTCTTTTTTCTTTCATACAAACTCCCAGATGGGCTTTCCCGCAAGTCGGGCATGCTTCGATTCTTTTCTTCTGATTACCTTGTTGATTCCCCAATGATGAGCTGTCGTTCCACCTTTTCTTCTGATTGAAATTTCCACCTCTTGTGCCACTTCTACTGGCCTTGTTATTAATTTCACCTTCACTCTTCTTCTTCTTCTGATCTTGATTGTACTTGGTCACTGCATCGCTTCCTCCTTCGGTGAGGATGGCCTTTTCCAGTACTCCAACAAACATGTTTAGCTGAAACATTGATACCTTGTTATACACCTAAGGCTTTAGTCCTTGCTCGAATCTTCAGGCTTTTCTTTCGTATGTGTGTACTTAATACGGGGCGAACCTCGCTAACTCGTTGAATTTAGCCGCGTAGTCAGGTAAACTCATGTTTCCCTGCTTCAGTTCCAGAAATTGAACTTCCATCTGATTCTGCGAACTAGTTGGGAAATACATTTCGAAAAACATTTCTTTAAATCTCTCCCACATAATTACACCTTCACCTCCTCGCACTTTGTTTTCTTTCCACCAGTAGCTAGCCTCAGACTTCAACATAAACATTGGAAAAGCGGTTTTCTGGTCTTCTCTAACCCTAGCAACTTCAAAAACCTTCTCCATTTCCATAATCCACGTTTGAGCCTCGATTGGGTTCATGGAACCTTTGAACTCTGGCGGTCCCACCGCCTTAAAGTCCTTAATCGTTGTGTTTGGTGGAGCTTGAGGTTGGTTATTCATGGCTCTAGTCAGTAAGTTCACCAACTGCTCCACGGGATTAGCGTTGGCATTATTGTCATTATTAGTTGACTCTTCCTGAGCCGGTTGACGTTGTTGTCTTCTCCTTGGCGGCGTTTTTCTGTTAAATAAACACTTTATTAGAACTTTATTTATTTCTCTAAATAGTTAAGGCATTACTCAACAATTTAACATATCACTTAACACATCATCTCAAATAACTTGATATATTTGCATACAAATCAAAGTTTTAACATTAAACGATAGCATAACTGCTATTTACATCCACCATCCTGAGATATAGATTCCACAAGATTTAAATATTAAAATATTCCTTCGTTCATAAACACATCGAAATTTACATATAAAAACTAATTAAGTCTTTCTAATAATTAAACAAATTCTATCACTGTCTGTCAAGGTGCTGAATAGCCTTTCCACGCTCCTCATTCATGATACGAGACATCATCCTGCGATCCAGCATGTACGATGGAAGTCCTTCAAACTGGATGGGGTACCTCAAAACTCGATCTTGGGCCTCATCCATTGAATGATTAAGTGTAGAGTATGTCTCTCCAAGCTTCGCCTTCTTTGCACGACCGCCTTCTTCCGCAAGATCAGCATGACGTGACTCTCTTACCCATCCCTCCTCTGCTATGACAAGCCTCTTTGAACTCTCTTTCAGATCCTTCTTCAACTTTTCTATCTCTGCGGTCTTATCTTCGGTTTGACCCTTCTCGTGGACCAAATCCCATTCTATATTTCCATTTCGTGAGTGAAGAGTCGAAATCTCCCTCTCCTTCTCCTCTAGAGTAATCTGCTGAATAATAGCTCGATCAGTCAGATCCTGCACCTCATCTCATAACTCCACGTTACGGTCGTATAATGTGTCATACATCTCAGCATCAACGGTGTACCGTGGTAACTCCTCTTCTTCCTCTTCTTCGTCAAACTCCTCCTCAGGATCCTCCTCAGGATCTGTCTCAGGTTCATGCTCCTGACCAACAACGGTGATCAATGGAGATGAATCCCTTTGAACTAACTATTCCCTAATGACATGTATGTCTCTGGGCTCCTCCTCTGTCGGTACTATAGGTACTCGGGGTTCCTCCTCCCCTGCTCGACTAGTTCCTCCAACATCATACATCCTGACAACAAAAATTTCAAATTTTAGTTACTAAGTCGTACTAGTGAGCACCTAATTTAACACATAAGCACATAAAGTCTTTTATTATCTTTAATGAATTACAGAAATTCATTTCCTAGAACTCGATAAGAGTTTTCCATTACTATCTTCTTCTATAAGGCTACTACCTAAGGTTGTTCCCCCACTTAAGGTTCATAACCTACAGCTTTGATACCAACTTGTGACACCCCCAAATCCGGGTACTTCGATTCCATGGGATTTGGTGTTCACTATACAAATATCATCTATCTATCTATCGATAATAAATGTAAACCATGCAATAGATAGAAATAAAAACTTCCCATTAAAGGGTTATAACATTTGAATCATAAACATAATCTCAGGTTAAACTAACCTTAAACATCTTTGCGGAAATATAAATAATAAGTCTTAAACAACATCAATAACTCAAGTCTAATATAAATACATCATCAAACAAAATAACAAGTCTTCATCATTTGCTAACTTTGCCCTTGCATTTACTAGTGGAAGGTTCATCAGTTCTTTCGTTCTTAACTGCAATGTTATTATTAAGCAAGAGTGAGCACTATTGCCCACAAGTATAACAATGAAATAACATTATAATAACATGCGAGTAAATCAAAGACATCTGAATAAAAGCTCAACTTTTGAATCAAGAATGAATAACAATAATCAAAAGAATTCTGAGGGTCATAAGACCTTGAACTATGTCATAGGTTATCAAGGGTTATACTTGAAACCTTTAATAGTCATAAGACTATGGACCTTTCTACTCGTACTTAGGGGGATCATCCCTTAGTACCATACTGTGCACAATATCTTAATGCTAACGCATAAGTAAATCCCTTTGCAGGGTTGTTCATCTCAGTTTGACATTCGAGTCCGCACCAAAGGAAGTTTGGTTTGGATAATTCAATAAGGGTTCTGAAATTTAGAACGTTCATACACTAAGGACTAGTTGAATCAATAAAGTTCATTAGTCTAATAAGGTTCAACAATAATGATATAACTGAATAATAAACTCAAGAAGTATACAATAGAACAATTATTGTATAACTGAATCATGCTTTGAAAAGATAATCAATCTTTAATATAATATTTCGACTTGAATAATAGTAATGATAATTTACTCGAAGTAAATGATAAACTTGAACAATAATGACAAGTAGGGTTAGGAAACTTGCCTCGTGCGTAGGCTAAACGATTACTACTTCCGTTCACCACAAATCCTACACACATACCATATGTATTCACGACATTCATTAGTTACATTTTCACTTCATTATTTAATATAAACTCCACTTTATTTAACAAATCATTACCCTTCTAATTTAATTACTTAATTAAATT
The DNA here is from genome assembly GCA_020205505.1 of Panax japonicus. Lineage (NCBI taxonomy): Eukaryota > Viridiplantae > Streptophyta > Magnoliopsida > Apiales > Araliaceae > Panax > Panax japonicus. Next base: position 60,335,610 of record CM035113.1, read on the forward strand.
AGAATATTTTCATTCTCTTACTATTATTACACTTGAATAAATTATTTCATAATAATTTTCATCGAATATTTATTTTATTCCATAAATATCTCAATTAAAATATTTACTTTATTTTATAAATTTTTTAATAATAATTTTTATTGAATATTTATTTTATTCCGTAAATATCTCAATTAAAATATTTAATTTATTTTATATATATTTTAATAATAATTTTTATAGAATATTTATTTTATTCCATAATATCTCAATTAAAATATTTAATTTATTTTATAAATATTTTAATAATAATTTTCATAGAATATTTATTTTATTCCATAAATATCTCAATTAAAATATTTAATTTATTTTATAAATATTTTAATAATAATTTTTATAAAATATTTATTTTATTCCATAAATATCTCAATTAAAATATTTGATTTATTTTCTAAATATTTTAATAATAATTTTCATTAAATATTTATTTTTTTATTTTTTATTTATTTATTATTTATTTTTATTATTTATTTATTTATTGACCGTCGGGGCGGGGTAATTTAGTTTGGTAATGCCCGCCGGGGGCGGGGTTACCCAGACTCATTTTCTGCAGTTTCTGCAGTTCGCGGACATAACAAGGCTAAATTAGGCCAAAAATCAATCACATGTAAAATTATACATGATATGTCCATAACTTCCAATTAGTTATTTTTGCACGAATTTAGACTTACTCAATCATTGTAATACATATATAATCATTACTTAACCCATCTAGCATGATTTTTAACAAGTTACAACACATAATTTGCAAAATTAACACATTTACTTCCACTGCTCTTGATGTTCTTGAAGGTTTTGAAAATAAAACATGAAAATTGATACTACGGATTCGTTATAACACTGAATCCATTCGTTTAAAGTTTGGTCTCTTTGTATCAATATGTATAATAATATACGAGTGTAAAATTTAGGGATAATATATGATCAACACATGAAATATCACCTATAAGGCCATATGGCCAAAACCCAAACTCTGTAAATTCTTGAAATAATAATTCATCGTATTATGAAACAGATGATATGGTTTGTGAAATATATATAACTAAATACAATATAGTAACATTTAACACATATATAACACATAATCCATACCCTTTATAAATACAGAGACTTTACAGAAAACTTGAAAGCCATTTTCATAAAACTTAAACAACGTAACTTTAAAAATTTGGGAAGTGTGAAACCCCAGATTTTATAAATAAAAAATTAATTTTCTCGAAATAATTTTTTTTATATTATGTTGTGAATTTGAGATAATGTTATAGTTGTGGGTAATATTTATAAATTTTGCAAAGTATGCAAGTTGTCATATTATATTCGATTGGTCGGAGAATATTCGTTTTAAATAAGAAATATTCGTACGACAACACAATCATAGGTGGACACCACAACGGAATTATTGTCGGATTGAGAAAACGACAAAAATATTTTATTGAAAATAACGGCGGAAGTTTTACCGTTGATACTGTTGAACTACTCGGTAGTAAAAGTACAGTAATACGCGTTGTTGCATAGTAGCACACGGTATTGATTATTGATATTTATGTGAGAAGTCACTCAGTTTTGTTCAATTATTGCTACAATAGTTGCTGTATAATATCTCACATTATTTGATTCAATTATTGTTGATTTAGAAGTTTTGTTTTATTCATGTAATAAAATAAAAACATCTTTTTATATAAAACAGAATACTTTATTAAAGTTATTCTGTAAATAGAATATATTATATTCTATTATGCATAGTATTTTGCATAGTAAAATCTTTTTATATAAAACAGAATACTTTATTAAAGTTATTCTATAAATAGAATATATTATATTTTATTATGCATAGTGTTTGCATAGTTCTCACGTAGTGTTTGCATAGTAAAAATCTTTTTATATAAATAGAATATATTATATTTTATTTAAAATATTTTTCTTTAAATATGGACCGTCAGATTAAAGTAAATCAATCTGGACCGTTCATGGATTAGTTACTATGCATTCAATTTTTCTATAAATAGAAGCTCATTCATTCATTATTTTCTTACGAATTCACTGAAACTCTAGAGAGATAAACTATAGAGAGAAAGAAGAAAGTATTCTGCTACTTCACTACTTATATATCCAGTACTATTCTTCTTAAGGTAGGAAATATTATTTGTTGTACTCGTAAGGGGTGTTATTCTTTCTTATTCATGAAGAGAACAGTTGTTATTCCATTTCTTATTATTCTGTTAGAATAACATGTATACGCGGTCTACCCTATACTTGGTGACATTCTTCTATTATTCTGTTAGAACATCTTGTCTGTGTGTTTTACACCGGACCTGGTTCCGTATTTATTATTATTCCGTTGGAGCATCATGTCTGTGTGTTTTACACCGGACCTGGTTCCGTCTTTATTATTCTGTTAGAACATCCTGTCGGTGCAAATTTTGCCTGACCTGGTTCTGTTATTATTATTCTGTTGGAATAACCTGTCTATGCAAAGTACCGCATGTATGGTGATTTCTTTTGTTATTCCATTCTTTATTATACTCAGTTAGTTAAAGTTTTAACTTCTATACTCCATGAAATTAGTAGAATATCCTTGGTATTTACGCTTCATCCAGTATCTTTTCATGGAAATATTCTTCTGATCATTCTTGAATTTTACTCTACAAAACAGTATCATGTTGACAATTTGGACGTTAATAATTCCTGGATAAAATAATTCTTGAACTTGTATTATTGAATTCTTATATTATTGTCATCATCCTCATGTTTATATTTTGTTGAAAGTCATTTGTGGCCTATAGTGCATAGATGGACTTGGTATGATTATGACCAGGGATTATTCGGTGTAATAATGACCGTAATGTTACAAGTGATGTGGTAAAAGTCCTCATTGGCCCATAGTGCATTGATGGACAGTTGTTGGCATGATCATAACCATTAATGAATACACAAATATTCTTGGCCCGTAGTGCATGAATAAATGTGGTCGTGATACTAAAGAATATCATTGGCCGTAGTGCAGGGGTGATTCGATGATGTGGAATATTTATTAAGCTGAGTCTCAGCGATAACAGTGATGAAAAACCTTTTTAATCATAAAAGATAGTAGATTTTATTTTCTACTTGACTCTTTTAATGGATTGCTTGTTCCGCTGCAGTTAAACTTGATGTCTATTATATTTTATCAGTTTAACATTTTTGGAGACTAATGATAATTTATTCTGCATTATCTTAGTCATAATATTTCTTACTGGGCTAGTTGAGCTCACCCTTTCTTTCATTGTTCTCTTCAGGAAATGAGAATATAGCTGGGACGAGTCAGGGAACGGAGTGATGGTCCAGATGATAGAATTAGTAGTCCTCACTATTTTGTGAAATAGTGTGATAATAATTGTAATGAGGACTCCTTTTGAGTTTGTATAATCTCTAGTAGACAATAATTGTATTCAAACTCACAGTTTATGTTTTGTCGTATTGTACATGACAGTTGTATTAGTAAGTTATATTTGAATTCTGTACCATGTATCTAGAGACCCAAGATGGGTGATGTATACCTAATTTTGGGGGCGTCACAGTTGGTATCAAAGCTTAGGGATATGATCCCTGGCTAAGATGTGAGATAAGAACTAGGAGGGGAGAGACGGGGAATTCCTTTGCTAGTATGACCTACTTAAATTTATTTTGTATTTAAATTGGTTGGTCAGAGTTTAGAGATATTATGTTACATGTCATTTAACCTTTGTTTTGTGGCAGTATCCGAAAATGACATCCAAAAATGTTGAGAATAGCAATGGAGCACAAGAGACCGTTGAATCTCCACATATCAATAATCAGGAGAATGTGCATCAGGAAGGCGACAATCCTCATGCAAACAAAAACACTGACCAAATGCTGAATGATGGATTGTTCAGAGGCTTTATGCAATTCATACAACAGCAGGCGAGAGCGGCTCTTGTCCAAAATGTAGGTGGAAACATTGGAAACTCTCGGGCGGTCATCGCTAAACAGTTCAAGGAGCTGGGACCACCTGAGTTTAAGGGAGAACCAAAACCACTTATGGAAGAAGCTTGGATAAAACAGATCACCAAGATATTTGTTGTCTTGGGATGCTCCGAGGTGCAAAAGGTTCCCTTTGCCACCTTTATGTTGCGCGGAGAGTCAGATTACTAGTGGGAATCGGTAAAACGTACTCAACCTGCCGTGCTAAAGATGTTTTGAGAGAAGTTCCAAGAGCTGTTCAACGACAAATACTTTCCCGAAAGTATTCGTCACATGAAGGAGGTGAAGTTTATCAAATTGGAGCAAAACAATATGACCGTGTCGCAATACGAGGCAAAATTTACGGAGTTATCCCAGTTTGCATCCCATTTGGTCGATAATGAGGAGCGAATGACGCGAATGTTTTTGCGAGGTTTAAAACCCAATATACTTCAATACCTCATTTCTCACAAACTTTGTTTATATTCAGATGTTGTGAATAGGGCTCAGTTATTGGAGCGTGATATTGAGTCAGCACAACCAAAAAGCAACGACAGACAACACGATAATAATCATACCGGTGGCAACGGTCATCGGAACAACGATAACCATCGTGGGGGATATTATCATGCCAAGAATGGTAACCATTTCGGTGGTAATCATGGCCAAGATAATAAGAATAGACATTTTAAGAAGAGAAGGTTCAACAATAACGTGAAGACGTTGGCACCAGCACCCGTTTCAAAGGAAGAAGAACGCCCATCGGTCGTATGTTTCAAATGCAGACAAGAGGGACACATCCGTCCAAACTGTACGCAACAATCCAAAGCGTTGTTTAATTGCAGAAGAGAAGGTCACCTAGCTCTATTTTGTCGTACAGTGAAGTCAAGTCCAACTGGGATAGTGATGCTAAAGGATGTCCCAGACAAGCCAAAGCCGGTAGTTTAAGAGAGAGCGTTTTTTTTCTCGTGATAAGGAACCTGAATAAATTTATCACGGGTAAGTTAATCATAAGCTCTTATAAAGTCTATACTGTGTTAGATACCGGTTCTACTCACTTTTTTATTTCACATAGTTGTGTTCAATGTTTGTACTTAACTTCGGAGAAGTTAAACTTTGATTTATCTATTGAAACTCCATTGGGAGAAACCTTCTTTACCTCCACTGTTTATAAATCTTATTTGATTTAAATAGACACTTTCACGTTACCTGTCGATCTTATCTCTTTGAAAATACTTTCCTTTGATGTGGTTTTTTTTTAAACGATTGGTTAACTACTCATTATGTTTTTCGTAAGGTTGTTAGCTTTCATATTCCTTGTGAATTCAAGCAACCAAACCACTAAATTCAATCATTGTCATATCAAGCCATAAGTAAAGAGCCCTGATCCTTTTGTTGATGACTTCTTTGTGTGGAATGCACCGAAGCCAGACTTTCTGTAGGCGACGTCGTGAATGATGATGATAAGTTGATAGGTATCATTGTGAGGTGCTATTTAGGTTAAGGGATAGAAGTCACAATTGGTATCAATGTGACGTACTATCCAAGTCTTGGATGAGAGTAACAGTTTTGAATGATATTTCTATCATTAATAAATCTCTTGAAGTATTCCTGAACACTTCTTAGCCTACCCTAGAGCGTGAAATCGAATTTTGTATTGACACCAGTACAAAACCCATTTCTTAAACCCTCAAAATATTTCTTCTACCAAAACGAACGTAACATGCGCCAAAGACGTTGACTTGAGCTGTTGAAGATTATGATCGTATTATTCAATATCATCGTAGAAGAGCGAACGTGGTAGTTGACGTGTTGAGTAGAAGATCGTATGCGTTTACAAGTGCGATGTTGTTAACACAAAGACTCATTTCGTATAACTTGCAAATGACGAGGATAGAGTTAAAGACTTTAGGGACCCACGTGACGATAACGAATATACGAGTAAAATCGACTTTAATCGATAAAGTTAAAGACGCTCAAGCTATATACCCGAATCTGATGAATGTGAAGAAGAAGGTTCAAGAGGGCGTTATTCTAGAAGCAAGAGTTGCTGAAGAGAGGAAATCTCAACCCTCGATTTAATTGGCCCATTTGAAATCCTCGATTGAGTAGGAACTGTGGCTTATAGACTCGTTTTACCGCCAAGTATGTCGCGTGCTCATAAAATTTTTAACGTATTAATGTTACATAAATATGTGGATGACCCGAACCACATTATTAATTTAGAATCGGACGAGATAGCGGATGATTTAACGTATGAGATCTCGTGTTAAAATATTGGATAAGAAGAATCGTATCCAACACTCAAGGGTTATACCTCAAGAGTTAGAATCTGAAATGAAGTCAAGGTATCCTCATCTGTTCAGCATACTAGGTACGTATATAAATTTAGAGGGCGAAATTCCATAAGGAGAGGAGATTGTGAAATCCCAGATATTATGAATAAAGAATTATTTTTCTCGAAATATTTTTTTTATATTATGGTGTGAATTTGAGATAATGTTATAGTTGTGGGTAATATTTATAAATTTTACAAAGTATGCAAGTTGTCATATTATATTCGATTGGTCGGGGAATATTCGTTTTAAACAGGAAATATTCGTACGACAACACAATCATTGGTGGACCCCACAACGGAATTATTGTCGGATTGAGAAAATGACAAAAATATTTTATTGAAAATAACGGCGGAAGTTTTACTGTTGATGCTGTTGAACTACTCGATAGTAAAAGTACAGTAATACGTGTTGTTGCATAGTAGCACACGGTATTGATTATTGATATTTATGTGAAAAGTAACTCAGTTTTGTTTAATTATTGCTACAATAGTTGTTGCATAGTATCTCACATTATTTGATTCAATTAATATTGACTTAGAAGTTTTGTTTTATTCACGTAATAAAATAGAAACGTCTTTTTATATAAAACAGAATACTTTATTAAAGTTATTCTATAAATAGAATATATTATATTCTATTATGCATAGTATTTTGCATAGTAAAATCTTTTTATATAAAACATAATACTTTATTAAAGTTATTCTATAAATAGAATATATTATATTTTATTATGCATAGTGTTTGCATAGTGCTCGCATAGTGTTTGCATAGTAATTTTTTTTATATAAATAGAATATATTATATTTTATTTAAAAGATTTTTCTTTAAATATGGACCGTCAGATTAAAGTAAATCAATCTGGACCGTTCATGGATTAGTTACTATGCATTCCATTTTTCTATAAATAGAAGCTCATTCATTCATTATATTCTTACGAATTCACTGAAACTCTAGAGAGATAAACTATAGAGAGAAAGAAGAAAATATTCTGCTACTTCACTACTTATATATCCAGTACTCTTCTTCTTAAGGTAGGGAATATTATTTGTTGTACTCGAAAGGGGTGTTATTCTTTCGTATTCATGAAGAGAGCTGTTGTTATTCCATTTCTTATTATTCTGTTGGAATAACTTGTATACGCGGTCTACCCTATATTTGGTGACATTCTTCTATTATTCTGTTGGAACATCCTGTCTGTGTATTTTACACCGGGCCTGGTTTCGTATTTATTATTATTCCGTTGGAATATCCTGTCTGTGTGTTTTATACCGGACCTGGTTCCGTCTTATTATTATTCTGTTGGAACATCCTGTCTGTGTGTTTTACACCGGACCTGGTTCCGTCTTTATTATTCTGTTGGAACTTCCTTGTCGGTGCAAATTTTGCCTGACCTGGTTCCGTTATTATTATTCTGTTGGAATAACCTGTCTATGCGAAGTACCGCATGCATGGTGATTTCTTTTGTTATTCCATTCTTTATTATACTCAGTATGTTAAAGTTTTGACTTCTATACTCCATGAAATTAGTAGAATATACTCAGTATCATGTTGACAATTTGGACGTTAATAATTCCTGGATAAAATAATTCTTGAACTTGTTTTATTGAATTCTTATATCATTGTCATCATCCTCATGTTTATATTTTGTTGAAGGTCATCTGTGGCCTGTAGTGCATAAATGGACTTGGTATGATTATAACCAGGGATTATTCGGTGTAATCATTACCGTAATGTTACAAGTGATGTGGTAAAAGTCCTCATTGGCCCGTAGTGCATTGATGGACAGTTGTTTGCATGATCATGACCATTAATGAATATACAAATATTCTTGGCCCGTAGTGCATGAATAAATGTGGTCGTGATACTAAAGAATATCATTGGCCGTAGTGCAGGGGTGATTCGATTATGTGGAATATTTATTAAGCTGAGTCTCAGCGATAACAGTGATGAAAAACCTTTTTAATCATAAAAGATTGTAGATTTTATTTTCTACTTGACTCTTTTAATGGATTGTTTGTTCCGCTGCAGTTAAACTTGATGTCTATTATATTTTATCAATTTAACATTGTTGGAGACTAATGATAATTTATTCTGCATTATCTTAGTCATAATATTTCTTACTGGGCTAGTTGAGCTCACCCTTTCTTTCACTGTTCTCTTCAGGAAATGAGAATATAGCTGGGATGAGTCGGGGAACGGAGTGATGGTCCAGAGGATAACATTAGTAGTCCTCACTATTTTGTGAAATAGTGTGATAATAATTGTAATGAGAACTCCTTTTGAGTTTGTATAATCTCTAGTAGACAATAATTGTATTCAAACTCACAGTTTATGTTTTGTCGTATTGTACACGATAGTTGTATTAGTAAGTTGTATTTAAATTATGTACTATGTATCTGGCAACCCAAGATGGGTGATGTATACCTAATTTTGGGGGCGTCATAGGAAGGAGGAGATTACCCTAAATACTCTGCTTAGATTACACAGGGTGACAACAATTCCCAATTTCTCACACTTCTTCTCCTTTAATCACAGTATTCACAATCTCTCTCAAAGTTCTCAAACTCTCTTTGTGAATATTTCTTAGACTTAATAAAAAAACAATAAAGAAGACGTATGATATAATAAGAGAACTGACCCACTGAGTGGTCAGTTAACCCAATAATGGGTAACTACTCCAACTCCCCATAAGGCCTTGTTTGGCTAACAAAATAGATTTAAAAACCATTTAATTTAATAAAGCCTCTACAATATAGTTTAATTCATGTCACACCCAATTATACAATAGCTCAATTATATTATTTAGTTTAATATAAACTAATTATAATAATTTCTCATAAATTCACATAGTCACATAGTTAATTTTCTCATAAATTAATTATATCCAATTACTAAATCTCCAATCAATTATTACATTAATTAAATAACATAAGGCTTATTAAATATTTCATTTAATTCAATAAGCTCACATAATTACATAATTGAATAATAAAAATTCTCCACATTAATTTAATAAATATAACACATAATTAAATTAATCTACCACCATTTCATCAATTAATATTTAATCTAATAATTAATTCATCGAAAAATATTTATTCAATTCAATAAATATTAAATTAAATTAAAAAAATCTCGTTCGTCACAATGGATCTTTGAGTGAAATGATGATTCTATAACTTTGATTTCCAATTCAATAAAATATTTTCAGTTTATATATGTTAATTCGAGCGTGAATTTTTGAGTTGATTGATCACCAATTCCTTGTGGATTTGAATGGAGTCGAGAGAGGATATTCAAATCTAGACCTAGTTAATATAGCATGTGTCATAAATTTTGTCAATAGCAAATTTTTTATTATTGGTAAGGTAGAGATATGCTTGACATCACATGTAATTGGATAGAGAACTTAAGCTTAAACCTTCTTTAATTGCAGTTCACATGAGATATAGTGAGTTGGTTGATTTAGGTGTTTAACTTGTTTCTATCTTAATTGTGAATTTAAGTTAATATGGTATTAGTACATCGAGAGGTGGCTAGTATTACATTCGTGTTCTTGATTAATAAACTTGGATATTGAATTGAGTTGAAATAAATGGGTTGAAAATCATAGTGAAACTCAGGGTGAAATCATAAGTCTAATTCTCCATTAATTGTTTAAAATTCTGGATTTTGATATTAGTGATTGTTTTGTGATAGTTTATGCATTTATTAATTTAGTTTCTATAATTTTAAATCATTGATTTGAATAGTTTAATAGAATTAGGATTAATAGGAAACTGATAATTGTGAAGTTAAAATTCTTGCTAATTTGTCTTCATGGGAACGATATTGTATTCACTACTATATTACCTGTTGACCACGTACACTTGCGTGTTTTGCGCGTATCGATTTTACCTAACAGAGCTCTCTTCTTTCTATGGTGGAGTCATCCCTTGGGTCAAGGACCTCAACCTGTAATGCCTCCTATGGCTTCATGATCTTCATGGAGGAGACATAACACTCCCTTATTGCTACCTGGTCTCCTCTGACCACTCTGACTCCATTTGGGTTTGGAAAATGAAGGATAAGATGATAGGTGGAGGGGACGACCTTCAATGTGTTAAGAGCATATCGCCCCAATATGATGTTATAGGCTGATGGGCAGTCTATAACTAAAAAATTGACCATCATTGTAGATCTTCTTGGTGCCGCTCCGGTTGTGATTGGCAGGGTGATAAACCCTAGGGGATATACCTTCTCCCCTAAGAACCCCATGAGGGGAGATCTAATAGGCTGCAATCTCTCCCTCCCCAGGTTGAGCTTGTCATAAGCTTCTACGAATAAGATATCGGCAGAGCTGCCACTGTCCACCAGGATTCTGCATACTTGAAAATTGGGCACGGTCAATGTGAGCACCAGGGGGTCATCATGTTGGTGCTGAATTCCCTTCAAGTCCTCATCTGAGAAGGATATAACTTCGCTGGCATCTTATCTGGGCATCTTAGATGGGCGACCCTCATCGGGGTGCCTTTCTTTTCTTGTGTGTGCCTTCATGGCAGACATCGACTCTCCCCCTCATGCGAATCCTCCTGAGATGGTATGAATCTCCCCCACTGGATGTTGATCATCCTGGTTACGAGTTGGTGATGGTGCCTGTCTTCTACCAGTAACATACTGGCAAAGTTGACCACGTTGAATAAGATCTTTAATTTGTCTCTTGAGTTCTTAGCAATCGTCGGTGTCATGGCCGTGGTCGTGATGAAAATGGCAGTACTTGTTCGGGTTTCTACTATTTGGAGGAGACTTCATCCTCGCTGGCCACTTTATGGTGGGGTTATCCTGGATCTGTAAAAGAATGTGCTCGATAGTGGCATTTAGGGGAGTGAAGGGTCGTCAATCTTTCTGAGGAGCAGGACTGAGTCTATCTTTGGCAGACACCCTCTCTGTCCTGCTTGATTTGCTGTCAGTTTCCTTCTTATCATCCCTATCTCTTCTTTTTCTCTTCTCTCCTGCTCTGGAAGATTCACCTCGTCTGGCCTTTGTGACGTCCTCAACATTCATGTATTTCTAGGCCTTTGCTAGTAGCTCAGTCATGTTCATTAGTGGACATTTTATCACTGAGAAAAGAAAACTTGACGAGCGGAGGCCTCCCAAGAAGGCAGTCATGGTTACTTTATCATCAAGCTCTTCGACCTGAAGTACCTCCTTGTTAAAATGAGTGAGGTAATCCCTCAGGCTCTCATCTCTGTCTTGTTTTATGCTGAGAAGATATGTGACAGAATTCTGATGACGTCGCCCCCTAATAAAGTGAGACACAAAAGCCCTCCTTAGTTCAGCAAAGGTTGAAATGGAGGCTGGAGAGAGCTTGGTAAACCATTGTTGAGCAGAGCCCCTCAAAGTGGATGGGAATGCTCTACACAGGATTTCATCAGAGATATTATGAAGCTACATCAGGGTTTTGTATGTTTCGAGATGATCTAGCGGATCTTTCATTCCGTCAAAAGTCTCCACAGATGGCATTTTGAACTTTTGAGGGAGTGGATTGTTCGCCATGTCAGGCTTGAAAGGCGTGTCTGTTCGCCCTACCAGGTAGTCCACAGTTTCTAGTCCTCCCGCCTTCATGGCATTGAAGATATCACCTAATTGGTTTTGTACTTCCTTATTTTTTTGATCCCAGTGATTAGGAGCTCCCCTGGAATGATCATGGGGATGACTCCCATGCTCCACGCTCTGGTTCTCACCTTCATCTTCTTGGAGATAAGGATCTCAACCCTGGGAAACAGGAGGAGGAGGAGGAGGTTGATCATGATGGGCTCCCTTGTGTGGAGCTCCTTGATGTCCAGGGGGTGGAGCTCCTTGAGGTCCTCCTATTCGCACTCCTCCTTGTTCGGCGAGCAGGAGTTGCAGTATCTGCTTGTTTTGGGTAGCCAACTGTTGCATGGTCTCCAACATTTGCTATGGATTTGGAGCTGGAGTATTTGAGACGGGGTTGGTGTGCGGAGGAGCACCCTCCTCTAGTTGTGGATTGTCTTTAGGTTGGTTCATTGACCGGGTTGTAATCGCCATTGGCGTAGATGTTTAAAGGTGAAAATCTTTTCGATTCCCACAGACGACGTAAAACTGATGATGCACAAAATGGACTTTGTACACACCTGTCAAGTAATAATAAATACGGTAATTAAAGTAGGAAATAAGACAAGTATTAAAGTGGTTCGGTCAAGTTGACCTAGTCCACTGTTGAATGGCTCTAGTCGCCGACACTTTATATTATGTCAAAAGTGTTGAAAATAGAGAGAGTACAGAGAGTTCTCAGGTACAAGAAATCAATTGTCTACCAGTGATGGTGAGGCGTTCCATTTATAGTCGACCCCATGACAGTTTTGGAGTGGACATGTAGCCACTAAGACCACTACTTTAGTGGAGCTCCCCCACTTCTCCTAACGTGCAAGATGGTTGTCCTGCTCTCTTTGAGATATGAGACGAGGCTTGACCACTTCCTTCATGATGTGGGCGTGCGTAACTTATTACTGATGAGCTCAATTAACCAAACCGTGATAGACCACATTTGTTGAGCTCGCCAGACTCCTTGAACTTGGGCCTATATTTCGTATTGAACTTACGAGATGGACTGAATCTTTGTACTAAACCCATCAAGAATCAAGAAAGTTAAGTACAACATTGTAGCACTGAAGAAAGAAGATCCTGAAGCATACAATTGGCTGAATGATAAACACCACAACATTGGTCAAGATCAGTACTCTTCAGTCCTTACTGAAAGTGTGATATGCTGACAAATACTCCCTCCGTTGAAATTTGTTTTTTTATTTGTCATTTGTAAATTTTAAGCAAGTATTAATGATTTAATTTTTTATATTATCCATTTATCCCTACATTAAATACTAACTTGTTTTTCTTTCATCTTTTCTAATAATTTTTAAAAGGGTAATATTGAAATTTTCTAACTATTTTGATCAATTAGACAAAATATTAATCGTATTTTTTTCTCCTAAAAGTTCAAGTAAAAAGGAAGTGAGGGAATATTACTCAATCTGTGATATGCCGACAAATAATTTGTTTGAACGTTTTAACAGCACTATAATAAATTTGGCAAGAGAAAACCCAATATTTTCAATGACACGAGGACATTATTAGAGACGGAAATTTAATAGAAATTTGTGCAAAAAAATAGTATGGTAATTGTGTCCACTTTGGAAAGATTGGAAGGGCAAAAAAATGTGGCTAGTTTTATTTCTCAATCTTTAGATGAACACATATTTCAAACGATGACATGTTTAAAATTAACATGACTCATTTAAATTTTAAAATAATAAATTTTATAATTAATAGTATTTTTAGACTGTTTATAATATTTTTAACTGTATTGACAAAATTAGATGAATCCAAATTAATTTTAAATTTTAAAAAATTTCAATTAACTTTAAGATATCAATATTAATTTTTATTTTGGAAGCGAAATATTAAATTAAGAAGAGAGGCGGAAAAATAAGACTTCAAATGATACGCACTTATTATTTCTTTGCTGGATATATGAAAGTAGCCATCAAATCTTGAAAATGGATTTATTTTATTGAGTATTATTTAACAAGCATAATACATCATGAACAACACATATGCAACGTTCACCACCATGCATGTAAATGAATATGTTGGTAAAGCCATTGCAATTTATTCGAAAATACAATTTCCAGATTGACATATAACACCTAAAATGTAAGTAATTTCTTTTTAATATTTGAATACAAATTATTCATGGTTCATCACGGCCATCACCACCATCTGATCCGTAACCAGACCCATAACCTGACCCACTGCCATATCCTGACCCCGAGCCTGAACCGCCACCGCCACAGCCACCCCTTCCCCCTCCCCCTCCTCCACCACCACCCTTGCCACCACCACTTCCATATCCAGAACCACTGCCACTTCCATACCCCGACCCACTACCAGATCCATAACCTGACCCGCCACCACCACCACCACCACCACCTCCACCTCTACCGCCTCCACCACCCCCAACTTTCCCTCTACCTTCACCCGACCCATACCCAGATCCACTCCCGGATCCATATCCTGACCCGGAACCTCCACCAGACCCCTTTCCACCACCCCCTCCTCCACCTCCACCTCCACCTCCACCACTACCATATCCTTCTCCCTCTTCCCCCACCATATCCCGAACCACTCCCTGACCCATACCCCACCCCGTAACCCGGCCCAGTCCCATGATCCGACCCACCACCACCGCCGCCTCTACCAAATACCACCCTCGACTGTCTGGCTGCAAAGCAAATTTCCACCAAGAATAATATCAACAATGCGATAGCAATCTCCTTGGAATTGGACATGATCTTCAAACTTTGAAGAAAATGAATATGGATCAAGAATCTCTAATAAATTCCCAATGTGTATGTTTGTTTTGGTTTTGTTTTTTAAATGAAAAAGAAGGTAAATGTAGGCCGTCATATATATAGGGAATGTAGTTTACAAAGTTGCATGGGCATTCTGTATTTCTAGTATCTTCTTTTTTCACTTTATTTTTAATTATGGAAAAATATGAACGTGTCCCATAAAAGAGATAGTGGTGTTGTTGGTGGCGGTGGTGGTATATATCATAGCCATGGGTGGGGGACTCATCATTTTCTAGCTAATTCATATGTACTCCCACTTTTGACTTGAGGCTCTGAACTACTCTTGAAATAAAACCAATGAGATCCATCCTTCTATACTTTGTTCATCATTTCACACGTGTCAATAGGGCCGAAATATATGGTGGGTCAAAATTTATGCGGAGGTATTTAATCGAAATTTATTTGAGCAGTTTAATATTTTAAGAAATCAAAGATTTCTAATTACATTTAATTTTTAACTCTTAATTAAGAAAGTGTCACGATATAATTCGACTTCTTTTCTTTATGTTGAGTCTGTTAAATCCCATTAAAGAATCATACCTAATGAGGAATCCTAATTCTATTCCGAAAATAAGTTGTGATCACTAAGACTATACCCTAATCATCAAGTACATATTTATATTATTTACAGCACACTAGAGCATTAGGTCTCTATTGTTAAACTCTATTCTATGACGCCCCAAAAATAGGTATACATCACTCATTCTGAGTCGTCAAATATATAGTACAGAAATAAATAGAACTTCATTTATACAATTGTCGTGCAAAATACGATAACACATATACTGTGAGTTTAAATACAAATATTGTCTAATAGACAGTATTCAAACTCAAAAGGAGTCCTTATTACAATTATTGATACACTATTTTACAAAAATAGTGAGGACTGCTAAAACAACTTTCTAGAACCATCACTTTTTACCCCGGCTAGTTCCTGCTATATTCTCACCTCCTGAGAAAAAAATGGAACAAAAAGGAAAAGGGTGAGCTCAACTAGTCTAGTAAAAAAAATTCTGACTAAGATAATGAACAACAATTTATCGTTAGCCTTCAACAAATCAGATAAAATAAAATGGACAACCAATTTTAGATCAATATTCGAAGTGGAAATAACAATTCATTAGAAGAGTTAAGTAGAAAATGAAATCTACTATTATATATGAATTTAAAAGTCCATCATCAATATTTTATCCATGTAACATCAATCAATATACATTTTGAATTAAATATTCATCTTTGCACTACAGGCCAAAGATATTCATTTGTATCACCAGTTGATCATGTTCATCTCAGCACCTATTCATCTTTGCACTACGGGCCAAAGATATTCATCAGTAAATCATTCATCTTTGCACTACATGCCAAAGATATTCAGTAATATCATCCTTTAGTACTGAGGATGATGAAAAATATTTTTAAGAAACGAATCAAATGAGACAAAAGGACAAAGATTAAGGAATTCATACTTTAGTTTATCCGAGTTCAGAAATACTCTAAAATAAATCATAGTGGAGTAAAATTCTAGAATGAAGATCAAAACATGGATACAATCAAAGATAGTAACCATAATAGACATCTTGGACAAAGAAGAGAAACATTCATTTTTCTGTTAATAGTGTCGTACTCATGAATAGTATCGTATACGTGAATAGTGTCGTATACGTGAATAGTAATCCGACACAAAAAGGTAGAAATTCTACAAGAAAAATTATACTTCGTGAATAGTACTCATGAATTGTACCGTATTCGTGAATAGTATCATATATGTGAATACTGTCGTATACGTGAATAATAATATCGACATAAAAAGGTAAAAATTTCATATTAAAATTCTTAACAATATTTCGGCATAATGATATTGAAAGAAAAATATCATTTATGAAGAAAATAACCTCCCTTACCTCAAAAGAACAGTACTTCTGGCTGAAATATCAGGTATAAGACGGAAGGAAACTTGTACTAAATAACAACTCACAAAGTATCTAAATACTCACAAAATACGCTCGATAATATAGAGAGAGAAAGCGTATGATTTTGGTGTGATTTTTAATTCTAATTAAGCACTCTATTTATAAGAAAATGCTTAGAACGCCAAAGTAAACTAATCTGCTACCTGATGTCTTTACCTGCTACTATTCATGCCCACCACTTTTGAATTAAAATTTCAGCGCATTTCTCACCAACCAAAAGTGGGGCCCACCATGTTTTTAATAAAAACATTTATTTCTGAAACTTCAATAATTTATAATAAATAGTCCTTTTATCAGAAAAATACGAATTTTATGTCCATTCCATAGGAAATTAAATTATCTACAACTTTGTATATTTAAGTTTTTCCAAATTTCAAACGAAAAATGACCGAAATCCACATACGGACGATTTTTAATACCTTCATTCTGACAAAATACTGATAAAACACATCATCATTAATTTCTTCATTTATATCCACATAAAATAAATATTTTCTTATCATATAAATCAATAAATAATTATTCAAAAATAATATTACAGAATCACAATTATGATAACCAGATCGTTCCTAAGAAAGAAGGGGGCTTTTCGATAAGGATTTCTTCTTACTGGCGCGCAATTAGGTGACCAAACCCCTTTCCTAGATAGAACTTCCTTAGACATTCTCAATAATTCTATCTAATAATATTATTTAAATAATATGAATTATTGATCTGATAATGGAAAATATTATGCAGTGACAATTATTGAAACAATAATAATATAAAATATCAACGTAGCAATTATTGAATCAATAAAATAAAATATTAAACAATAATTACTGTAACAATTATTGAGTAGTGCCTTCTTACGTAAGAATCAATAATTCAAAAATACTGTGCAATACCGTGTGCTACTGTCCAACCACGCGTATTACTGTATTTTAACCACCGGGTATTCCAACAGTGTTAACGGTAACAACTACGCCGTTATTTGTAAAAACTCAAACTTGTCATTTTCTTCAACCGACCGTTTTCCATTATGAGGCCCACAAATGGATGTGCCGTCGTACGAATATTCCCTGACAATAAGAATATTCCACGACCAAACAAATATTCCCCGAAAATAATGAATATTTTATAACCACTTGTTTATTTTGCAAAATTTGCACATTTCACCAATAACCAAAGTATTATATCAAATTAACACCTTATTACTTCAAAATAATGAATAGAGGAAATTCAATTTTATTTATTAAAAAGATGGGGTCTTACAACCTCCCCTCCTTATGAAATTTCATCCTCGAAATTGACGTACGTACCTGGTGTTTCGAAAAGGTGAGGATACCTTGCTTTCATTTTTGATTCCAACTCCCATGTCATTTCTTTAATAGCATGTCTCCTCCATAAAACCTTAACTTGTGGTATAACCTTGGTGCGTAGGACATGTTCTTTCCTATCCAAGATCTTAACAAGTACCTCCTCGTACGTTAAATCTCCGGCTATCTCATTTGGTTCTAATTCAATAATGTGGTTTGGGTCTTTCATATATTTACGAAACATAGATATGTGAAAAACATTATGAACATGAGACATGCTTGGAGGTAATGCGAGCCTATATGCCACATTTCCTATTCGGTCAAGAATCTCAAATGGACCAACAAATCGTGGATTGAGCTTTCATCTCTTCCCAAATCTTGTAACTCCCTTCCATGAAGCAATACGTAACAATACATGATCCCCAATATTAAATTCCATGTCATTTCGTTGAAGATCCGCATAACTCTTTTATCGATCCTATGCCATTTGTATACGTTGTCGAATCGTTTGAATATTTTTTGTAGATATGCGTACCAATTCTGGTCGCAACAACGTTGTTTCACCCACCTCATCCCAGCATACTAGAGAATGACATTTTCTTCCATACAATGCCTCGAATGGAGCCATGCCTATACTTGCTTGATAACTGTTGTTGTAGGAGAATTCCACCAATGGCAAGTACTTATCCCAACTTCCTTTGAAATCTAGGACACATAGTCTTAATAGATCTTCAAGAGTTTGAATAGTCCTTTCTGATTGCTCGTCCGTTTGAGGATGGTATGCCGAACTGAATCGTAAATCTGTGCCCATAGCTTTCTGTAAGCTAACCCAAAATTGTGAAGTGAATCTTGGGTCACGATTCAAAACTATGGATACTGGCATGCCATACAGTCTCACAATCTTATTCACGTACATACGCGCAAGACGTTCAAGGGAATAAGTCTCCCGTATAGGCAAGAAATGAGCAGACTTGGTTAATCTATCAAGAATGACCCAAATCGCATCTATGCCTTGAGAAACCTTGAGAAGACCGTAAAAAAATCCATAGTAATGTGTTCCCACTTCCATTTCAGATTCTCAAGTGGTTTCAATGGACCCTTTAACACTTGATGCTCCGCCTTTACACGTTGACAAGTTAAACACCTCAATATAAACTCTGCGATCTCTCTCTTCATATTGCTCCACCAAAATGTATGTCGAAGATCATGATACATTTTGGTACTCCCAAGATGGATTGCAAATGGTGTGTTGTGTGCCTCCATCATGATTCTATGCTTCAAGTCAAAATCTTTAGGAACACAAAGTCTGGATTTGACTCAAAGTATTCCTTCTTGGTCGATTCTTGCTTCTGGAATAACACATTATTGCACTTTCTTCTTCAAACGCATCAGCTCCAAGTCCGTAGCTTGAGCAACTTTAACATTATCGATTAAAGTCTGTTCTACTCGTATGTTTGATATCATCATGTGGGTACTTGGAGCCTTTACCTCTATCTCCATCCTTTGTAAGTCATACAAGATGGTCCTATGTGTTAACAACATCGCACTCGTACCCGCATATGATCTTCTACTCAATGCGTCAGCTATCACGTTTGCTTTTCCAGGATGATATTGGATGATATGATCGTAATCTTTCAATAGCTCAAGCCAACGTCGTTGCCGCATGTTGAGCTTCTTTTAGGTGAAGAAATATTTGAGGTTTTTATGATCTGTATAGATCTCTACTTTCTCCCCATACATGTAGTGTCTCTAGATCTTCAATGCGAAAATGACTGCTGCCAACTCCAAATCATGAGTAGAATAATTCCTCTCATATTATTTGAGTTGTTGCGAGGCATAGGCTATGACTTTCCCATGTTGTATGAGAACACATCCTAACCCTTTGCCTGAAGCATCGCTGTAGATAACAAATCCATCTGAACCAGATGGTATTGTCAGAACAGGTGCCAAAATGAGTGTCCTCTTGAGCTCTTGGAAACTCTTCTCGCATTCCTCACTCCATACAAATTTTGTATCTTTCCGATTCAGCTGAGTTAACAGAGTAGCGATTCGAGAAAACCCTTCCAAGAATCCCCGATAGTAACCAGCTAAGCCCATAAAGCTGATTAGTAGGTTTTATACCTACTTGTCTGGTATCTATTACTTGAATTATTTGCTTAATCTCATGTTTGGTAGTTACATTTCATACATTTTATGTTATTTTTTATGCGATGAAACGACATTGGCATGAAGAAGCAAGGGAAAGCAATTCGGACATCATTTGGACTAAAATACTCAAGCAAATACAAGAAGGGAATATTGAATGACTTTTAACATCAAGTTGGATGCATGTTCTTGGCTTGGAACTTGGATTATATGGTAGATCTACTTCTTAGCTTTTTAGAACATCTTGAATCGTCCCAATCGGAGTTCGTATGCGAGAGTTATGGCCTTTTTATCAACGAAGATCAAAGTTAAGAGTTGTCATGTTTTCCATTTACATAGCATCTACTTCAAGCCCGATTTCTGCCTTGATCCAATTCGAATTTGTCAATCCTCAAATAATGAAAGTTATAGATATCGTCGATATCTTCGATTTGATAGGTTTCAGGCCCCTTAACTCCAAGCGTATCAAACGTTATGCCTGTTTTACCAAAGGACGCCGCAACAGGAAACATGGTAGCGCGGACCGCGCTATACACAGCGCGGGGCGTGCTGGGTGACCAGATTTTCTGTGTAGTGCGGACCACGCCCGAAAAGACTTAGGGCCAGTGCGGGGTGCGCTAGGTGGTGGGGAACCAATTGATTTGGGTAATTTGATGTCCAAATTGAGCTAGAATAGGATTCTTAGTTGCCTAACTTGCTTTGGTGTCCATTAGAACTATAAATACATGATGAGAGACATGAAAGAGGGAGATATAGTCTAGTTTTGAAGGATTCCATTATATTAGATTAGAGTAAATTAGATCAAAACCCTAGTTCTTGTTAGATTTGGAGATTGAAGCAACTTTGAGACCATGGAAGATTCAAAGTAGGAGCAAGGAGGGAGCATCAAATCTGCAGACAACAGATTCTATTTTATTATTTTCTTCTATCTTTATCTTTTAATGATTATTCAATTGTGGATTCTTAGTTTTAATTCAATAATGATGAACTAATTCTTTGTTTGAGATTACAATGGATCTTATTGTGTAGTTTCTTTTAATATGCTTCGCTATTAATTATTATATTCTATTGTGAGCATCGTCTATTGTGATTTGGACTTAATTGCTTAATTTCCTAGCTAACATTTACCGTGATAATCTATATGAACTCGAGAGATGAAGTATAGATTTAGATCTTATTATGATAGCATGTGTTTGTGATTTCTGCATAGATGGAATTCATGATTCGTGTTTAGGATAGAGATATGCATTTACGCCATATGTAATCTTATAGAGAACTTGTGCTTTAATTCCTTTTTAATTGTAATTTACATAGAGATATAGTGGATTAGATAATTAGGGTGTCTTGCTTAATTCTATCATCTGTGGATTTAAGTGAGTATGGGTATTATGCATCGAGAGATGGTTTTATCTGCTTTAGTGTTTTTGATTAACAATTCATGATAGAGAATAATTGATAAGAAATGTGTTAACTTAAATGAAGCAATAAGTGAAGTTGTGATCTTAAATCTCTGTAATCTTAATTTAACTAGTGGTAATTAGAATTAGTTTATTTATAAATTGAAATTCATTCGTTTAAATAAGATTGAGTTGGTTACGGGTTAGTACTTGGTGATTTGTGTTAATAATTCCTCGTGAGAACGATACTCTACTTACTATTATATTACTTGTTGACCGCGTATACTTGCGTGTTGTACGTAATTAGAGTTTATCCAATAAGTTTTTGGCGCTGTTTCCGAGGAATTAGTTTAATATATTTTTGCCAATATTAGCTTCAATCAAATTAGTCTTAATTTAAATTTGTTTTTCTTTTTATTTAATTCTCTCCTATTTTCTCTCTCTTTTCAGGTACCATGGCTGAATTTAATTATCAATGGCCGTATACGAGAATGACTCAGCCAAGGGGAGCGGGGATTGATGGTCTCAATGTATTTTCTGCATTATCAACACAACTTGAAATACTTTCGAGAAGGTTGGACGTCATTGCAACCTAACGTAATCTAAGGAAAGTAGTTAATTGCAATTATTGTGCTGGTAATCACCCGAGTCATCAATGCACCGTTAGTTTTGGGCCGGGACACCACGGTGGTGAATACCTCAATGATTATACATATGATAATTCTTATTGGAAAACCCCCCCTTTCCTGGGAACTGTCTTGTGGTCAGTATTGGGATTCTGTAATGTTATTTGTGAATAATTAATTATTGATTTATATGATGAGGAAAATATTCATTTTATGTGGATATAGATGGAGAAAATTTTTAAAGTGACAATTGTTGAAAATCGATATTTTATCTTTTCTGATAAAATAATATTTTATTATAATATTATAATGATGATATTTTTACAATGAATGTGGGATAAATGAGTATATGAGGAGAAAGAGTGTTTTTGTTGCAAAATTTGTTTCAAACATGTTAAAAATGTCTATGGGCCCATTTCTTAACCGAGATTTAATTATAGCCTGTAAAATCACCCGTTTGTGGATTTCAGTCAATTTTTGTTTGGCATTTAGAAAAATTTTCTTCTGTAAAGTTGTAGATAATGAAATTTCCTATGAAAAGACATGTGGTTTGAATTTTTCTGACAAAAGGTCTATTTATTATGAATTATTGAGGTTCTGAAGTTCCAAAATAATTGATTTTTTGGAAGTTTTATTTATTTTTATTAATAAAAACGTTTTTTACATTTTGAGAGCATCATTAAAATGTGCTAGGGGCTGAATTCAGTTGCCAAAGGTGTACGTAGGAAATTTGTGTATATATATATATATATATATATATTTATATTATATTCAATTTTCTGCTTTGGTGTTATAAGCATTTTCCTATAAATAGGTTGTTTAGGTTAGAATTGAAAATCACATCAGAAACTGAAGTTTTCTCTCTCTTTCTCTCTCGATATATTGAGCGTATTCTTGTGAGTATTTTAATACTTTGAGTGTTGTTATATGGTGCAAGTTCAAGTCATAGCCTATATCCGTTGTTTCAACTAGAAGTACTGTCTTTACGAGGTAAAGGATATTATTTTTTAAAAAATGATATTATTTCTTTCAATATCATTATACCGGAATATTGTGAGTATTTTTCTTGTGAAATTCTTGTCTTTTAGTGTTGGGGTTACTATTCACGTATACGACACTATTCACGTATACGACACTATTCATGAATACGACACTATACACAGAAAAATTAAATTTTTGTTTTTCGTCCAAAATATCTATTATGGATACTAGCTTTGATTCTATCCATGTTTTGATCATTCTTAAATTTTTCTCCACTATGATTATTTATGAGGTATTTTTGAACATGAAATAGTTGAAATACGAATCCTTAATATTTATTTTTTTGTTTCACTGGATTCGTTTTCTTTAAAATATTTTTCATCATCCTCAGTCCTAAATTATGATATTACTGAATATCTTTGGCATGTAGTGCAAAGATGAATGATTTTCTGATGAATATTTTTGGGCCGTAGTGGAAAGATGAACAGGTGTTTAGATGAACATGACCAACTGATGAATATCTTTGGCCTCTAGTGCAAAGATAAATATTTAATTCCAGATATATATTGATTGATGTTACAGGGATAAAATATCGACGATGAACTTTTAAATTCATATATAAAAGATAGTAGTTTGTATTCTCTACTTAACTCTTCTAATGAATTATTATTTCCGCTGCGAAGATTGATTTAAAACTGGTTGTCTATTGTATTCTATTAGATTTTTCCCTGTTGAAGACTAATGATAATTTGTTCTATGTTATCTTAGTCATAATATTCTTTACTGGGCTAGTTGCGCTCACCCTTTTCCTTTTGTTCCATTTTTCTTCTCAGAAAGTGAGAATGTAGCGAGTACTAGTCGGGGTATGGAATGAAGGTTCTAGAAAGTCGTTTTAGTAGTCCTCACCATTTTTGTAAAATAATGTATCAATAATTATAATGAGAACTTATTTGAGTGTGGATATTGTCTAGATGAAAATATTTGTATTTAAACTCACAGTTTTTATGTTGTATTAATAAAGTTGTAGTTGTATCTGTACCATGTATTTTGACGACTCAGAATGGGTGTTGTATACCTATTTTCGGGGTGTCATAATTGGTATCAGAGTTTAGGGATATGATCTCTGGCGGAGATCGGGGAATAAAACTAGGAGGGGAGAGACAAGTAAATCCTTCGCTAGTGTGTCCTACCTAAGCTTATTTGTTGATCGATCATAATATAGGGATATTATGTGATATGTTAATTTGTTAAATTAACCCTTGTTTTATGGCAGTATTTGAAAATGTCGACTGAGAATGTTAACAGTGGAGTAAATGAGACCGTGGAGACACCTGTGCTGACCAACGAGGAGAACGTGCAACAGGCTGGCAATGTTACTCTTATGAACAACACCACTGAGTAGATGATGAATGATGGGATATTTAGAAGCTTTTTGCAGTTCATGCAAAATCGGAAGAGGGAGACTCGTGTTCAAAATACATGAGGAAATGATAGCAATTCACGGTTTGTCACAGCCAAGTAGTTCAAAGAGTTGGGACCACCAGAATTTATTAGAAAGCTGGATCTGATCAAGGCAGAGACGTGGTTTAAACAAATTACCAAGATATTCAATGTCTTAGGATGTATGGAGGAACATAAGGTTCCATTCCCCACCTTTATGTTCCGTAGCGAGGCAGACTATTGGTGGGAGTCTGTGAAGCGTACCCATCCAGCCGCACTCAGCATGTCTTGGGAGACATTTTAAAAAATGTTCAATGACAAGTACTTTCCTGAAAGTATTCATCATATGAAGGAGGTAGAGTTTATTAGACTGGAGCAAAATAACATGACGGTGTCCCAGTACGAGGTGAAGTTTGCAGAGTTGTCCAGGTTTGCGCCTCATTTGGTGGAGAATGAGGAACGTATGATGCGGATGTTTCTGAGAGGTTTGAAACCCGACATACGTCAATATCTCATTTCTCATAAATTTTCTCTCTATTTAGATGTTGTCAATAGGGCTCAATTATTAGAGTGAGATAACGAGTATGGTCAATCGAGGGACCACAACCAGGATCATAACGGTGACAGCAGTCATCAGAACAATGATAACTAGCGGAGAAAGAAAAATACAGACAAGAGCGGCAACCACTTTGGTGGTAATCGTGGCAATGAAAATAGAAGAAGCGATTTGGGGGGAGATTTTAAAAAGAGGAGATTCAACAATGACACTGTGAAGACATCAACACCAGCAACAACTGGTTTTAAGGGAGGAGAACGACCACCGGTCGTATGCTATAAATGTGGAAAAGATGGACATATCAGCCAAAACTGTCCACAACAGTTCAAAGTATGCTATAATTGTGGAAAGGAAGGACATATCGCTCGAGATTGTACTATAGCGAAACAAAGTCCAGTGGGGATGGTGACTCAAAAAACTGTCCCAGAAAAGTCAAAGTCAACGGTTCCTGGAAGAGCGTTTGTCGTGACTGGTCAACATGCGAGGAACCCAAACGAGGTGATCACGGGTAAGCTAATCATAAATTCAAGCGAAGTTTATACCTTACTAGATACCGGTGCTACCCATTCATTTATTTCTCCTTCTTGTGCTCTACGTTTAAACTTGACTCCGGAGAAATTAGACTTTGATTTATCTGTGGAGACTCCGTTAGGAGAAACTTTCATCACATCCACTGTTTATAAATCTTGTTTGATCCAAGTTGGCACCATCACATTACCTGTTGACCTTATCTCTTTAAAGATACTTGCTTTTGATGTGATTTTAGGGATTGATTGGTTAACTACTCATCATGCCAAGATTGATTGTTTTCGTAAGGTTGTTAGTTTTCATATTCCTAACCAACCTGTTGTGCGAATTCAAGCAACTAAGCCATTAAAATCAATCACTGTTATATCAACCCATAAAGCCATTCGTTTATTAAAAAACGGATGTCAAGATTTCTTAGCTCATGTTATGGATTTGAATAAAGACACGTCATATTTGAATAATATTCCCGTTGTTATTGACTTTCCTGACGTATTTCCTGAAGAACTTCACGGTCTACCCCCGGAACGTGAAGTTGAATTCTTTATTAATCTTGAACCTGGTACAAAGCCAATTTCTAAAACCTCATATCGAATGGCTCCTATTGAACTTCAGGAGTTAAAGGTCCAACTACAGGAGTTATTGGACATCGGTTTTATTCGTCCTAGTACATCTCCTTGGGGTGCTCCTGTTTTATTTGTAAAGAAGAAAGACGGGAGTATACGACTTTGTATCAATTACTGGGAATTAAACCATGTCACTATCAAGAATAGGTATCCGCTACCTCGTATTGATGACCTGTTTGACCAGTTACAAGGAGAACAATTCTTTTCAAAGATCGATCTTCGTTCTGGATATCATCAGCTGAAGGTTAAAACTAAGGATATTTCGAAGACTGCCTTCAGAACTCGGTACGGGCATTATGAATTCCTAGTCATGTGTTTTGGATTGACTAATGCTCCTACGTCTTTCATGGATATGATGAACCGAGTATTCAAGGATTATTTGGATCAGTTTGTTGTTGTCTTTATTGATGACATCCTCATATATTCCAAAAGCCGTGAAGATCATGAGCACCATTTGAAGCTGGTACTCCAAAGGCTGCGTGAAAACAATCTATATGCTAAGTTAAAGAAATGCGAGTTCTGGCTTGAGGAAGTAGCATTCCTAGGGCATGTGGTGTCAAAACATGGAGTATCTATTGACCCGACAAAGATTGAAGCGATACAAAGTTGGGAGCAACCAAAGACGGTGACCGAAGTACATAGCTTTCTGGGCTTAGCTGGTTATTATCGGAGATTCGTGAAAGGGTTTTCTCGAATCGCTATCCTGTTAACTCAGCTAACTCAGTAAGATATCAAATTCGTATGGAGCGAGGAATGCGAGAAAAGTTTCCAAGAGCTTAAGAGGAGACTCATTTCGGCACCTGTTTTGATCATACCATCTGGTTCGGATGGATTTGTTATCTACAGCGATGCTTCTGGCAAAGGGCTAGGATGTGTTCTCATGCAACGTGGGAAAGTTATAGCCTATACCTCGCGACAACTTAAAGAATATGAGAGGAATTATCATACTCATGATCTAGAGTTGGCAGCAGTCGTTTTCGCGCTAAAGATCTAGAGGCACTATTTATTTGGGGAGAAAGTGGAGATATATTCAGACCATAAAAGCCTCAAATATTTCTTCACTCAAAAAGAACTCAACATGTGGCAACGACGTTGGCTCGAGCTGTTGAAAGATTACGACCACACTATTCAATACCATCCTGGAAAAACAAACGTGGTAGCTGACGTGTTGAGTAGAAGATCATATGCAGGAACGAGTGCGATGATGTCAAGTATACGCATATAACCAACTTTAATCGTTAAAGTTGCTCATGCCACAGACTTGGAGCTGATGCGTATGAAGAAGAAAGTGCAAGAAGGTGCTATTCCAGAACCAAGAATCGATGAAGAAGGAATACTTCGAGTCCACTCCAGACTTTGTGTTCCTAACGATTCTGATTTGAAGTAAAAGATCATGATGGAGGCACACAATAAACCATTTGCAATCCATCTTGGAAGTACAAAAATGTATCGTGATCTTCGACATACATTTTGGTGGAACAATATGAAGAGAGAGATTGCAAAGTTTATCTCGAGGTGTTTAACTTGTCAACGTGTAAAGGCGGAGCATCAAGTGCCAAAGGGTCCATTGCAACCACTTGAGATTCTAAAATAGAAGTGGGAACACATTACCATGGATTTCGTTACGGGTCTTCCCACGGTTTCTCAAGGCATAAATGCTATTTGGGTTATTGTTGATAGATTAACCAAGTCTGCTCATTTCTTGCCGATACGGAAGACTTATTCCCTTGAACGTCTTGCTAGTAAGTACGTGAATGAGATTGTGAGGTTGCATAGCATACCAGTATCTATAGTTTTGGATCGTGACCCAAGATTCACTTCAAGATTTTGGGTTAGCTTGCAAAAAGCTATGGGCACGGATTTACGGTTCAGTTCGGTATACCATCCTTAAACGGACGGGCAATCAGAGAGGATATTCAAACTCTTGAAGATCTATTAAGACTTTGTGTCCTCAATTTCAAAGGGAGTTGGGATAAGTACCTACCATTGGTGGAATTCTCCTATAACAACAGTTATTAGGCAAGTATAGGTGTGACTCCATTTGAAGCATTGTATGGACGAAAGTGTCGCTTTCCAGTATTTTGGGATGAGGTGGGAGAAGCAACGTTGTTGGGACCAGAGTTGGTACGAATGACTACAGAGAAGATCCAAATGATTCGACAACGTATACAAACGGCACAGGATCGACAAAAGAGTTATGCGGATCTTCATCGAAAGGACGTGGAATTTGACATTGGGGATCATGTATTGTTGCGTGTGGCTCCATGGAAAGGAGTTACAAGATTTGGGAAGAGAGGAAAGCTCAATCCATGATTTATTGGTCCATTTCAGATTCTTGATCGAGTAGGAAATGTGGCCTATAGACTCGCGTTACCTCCAAGTATGTCTCGTGTTCATAATGTTTTTAATATATCTGTGCTACGTAAATATGTGAAAGACCCAAACCACGTTATTGAGTTAGAACCGGACGAGATAGCCAAAGACTTAACGTGCGAAGAGGTACCTGTCAAGATCTTGGATAGGAAGGATCATGTCCTACGCACGAAGGTCATACCACAAGTTAAAGTTTTATGGAGAAACCATGCTATTGAGGAAATGACCTGGGAGTTGGAAACAGAAATGAAAGCGAGGTATCCTCATCTTTTTCGAAACACCAGGTACTTATGTCAATTTCGAGGACGAAATTTCAGAAGGAGGGGAGGTTGTAAGACCCCAACTTATTATAAATAAAATTAAATTTCCTCTATTTATTATTTTGAAATAGTAAGGGTTGATTTGATTAATATGGTTAGTTATGGATAAAATGCACAAATATTTTAAATAAGCAAGTGGTTATAAAATATTCATTTTTATCGAAGAATATTCGTTTGGTCGTGGAATATTCTTAAAACACAGTAATACGCGTTGTTGCACAGTAGCACACGGTATTGCACCAATTATTGATTCTTATGTAAGAAGGCACTACTCAATAATTGTTACAGTAATTACTGTTCAGTATTTTATTTTATTGATTCAATAATTGCTACATTGATATTTTATATTACTGTTGTTCAATAATTGTCACTACACAGTATTTTCCATTATCAAAGCAATAATTCATATTATCTGAATAATATTATTAGATAACATTATTGGCAATGTCTAGAATTTCTGTCTAAAGAGAGGTTTGATCATCTAATTGCGCGACAGTAAGGAAAAATCCTTATTGGAAAGCCCCCTCTTTCCTAGGAACTGCCTAGTTGTTAGTATTGTGATTCTGTAATATTATTTGTGAATAATAAATTATTAATTTTTATGATGAGGAAAATATTCATTTTATGTGGATATAGATGGAGAAAATTTTTAAAGTGACAATTGTTGAAAATCGATATTTTATCTTTTCTGATAAAATAATATTTTATTATATTATTATAATATAATAATGATGATATTTTTAGAATGAGTGTGTGATATATGAGTATATGAGGAGAAAGAATATTTTTGTTGCAAAAGTTGTTGAAAACATGTTAAACATGTCTGTGGGCCCATTTCTTGACTGAAATTTAATTATAGCTTGTGAAATCGTCCGTTTGTGGATTTCGGTCAATTTCTGTTTGGAATTTGGAA
Source organism: Panax japonicus (assembly GCA_020205505.1). Lineage (NCBI taxonomy): Eukaryota > Viridiplantae > Streptophyta > Magnoliopsida > Apiales > Araliaceae > Panax > Panax japonicus. Next base: position 60,365,529 of record CM035113.1, read on the forward strand.
AAATTTTCTTATGCAAAGTTGTAGATAATGAAATTCCTATGAAAAAAACATGTGGTTCGAATTTTTCTGACAAAATGGCTATTTATTATGAATTATTGAAGTTCTAAAGTTCCGAAATTATTGATTTTTGGAAGTTTATTTATTTTTATTAATAAAAAGACTTTTTACATTTTGAGAGTATCATTAACATGTGCTAGGGGCTGAATTCAGTTGCCAAAGGTGTACGTCAGAAATTTGTATATATATATATATATATATTTATATTATATTCAATTTTCTGCTTTGGTGTTCTAAGCATTTTCCTATAAATAGGTTGCTTAGGTTAGAATTGAAAATCACACCAGAAACTAAAATTTTCTCTCTTTCTCTCTCGATATATTGAGCGTATTTTTGTGAGTATTTTAATACTTTGAGTGTTGCTATACGGTGCAAGTTCAAGTCATATCCTATATCCAGTGTTTCAACTAGAAGTACTGTCCTTACAAGGTAAGGGATATTATTTTTTTTAAAAATGATATTATTTATTTTAATATCATTATACCGGAATATTATGAGTATTTTTCTTGTGAAATTCTTGTCTTTTAGTGTCGGGGTTACTATTCACGTATACGACACTATTCTCGTATACGACACTATTTATGAATACGACACTATTCATAGAAAAATTAAATTTTTGTTTTTCGTCTAAAATATCTATTATGGATACTAGCTTTGATTATATCCATGTTTTGATCATTCTTAAATTTTTCTCCACTATGATTATTTATGAGGTATTTTTGGACATGGAATAATTGAAATACGAATCCTTAATATTTATTTTTTTGTTTCACTGGATTCGTTTTCTTTAAAATATTTTTCATCATCCTCAGTCCTAAATGATGATATTACTTAATATCTTTGGCATGTAGTGCAAAGATGAATGATTTTCTGATGAATATCTTTGGCCCGTAGTGCAAAGATGAATAAGTGTTTAGATGAACATGACCAACTGATGAATATCTTTGGCCTGTAGTGCAAAGATAAATATTTAATTCCAGATATATATTGATTGATGTTACAGGGTTAAAATATCGACGATGAACTTTTAAATTCATATATAGAAGATAGTAGTTTGCATTCTCTACTTAACTCTTCTAATGAATATTATGACTAAGATAATGAACAACAATTTATCGTTAGCCTTCAACAAATCAGATAAAATAAAATGGACAACCAATTTTAGATCAATATTATGAGACCTCGAATTTTATGAAATGAAAGTATTCAATTTTCTTATAATTATTCTATTTAGTAAATGGTTAAATTGATAAAAGGTTAAAGTTAAGGGTGATGTGTGAAAAATTTTCAAAGTAAACAAGTTGTCATAAAATATCGGTGATAAAAGTATAGTAATATGCGTGGTTGCATAGTAGCACACGGTATTGTACAATATCTTTGATTATTGATGCTTACGTGAGTAGTCACTCAGTTTTATTCAATTATTATCATAATATTTTATATTATTAAATCAATAATTGAAATGACACGATTATTCATATTATTATTTATAATATTGACAATGTCTAGAAGTTCTATCAAGGAGAGGTTAGGTCATCTAAATACACGCCAATAGGGAGAAATCCTTATCGGAAAGCCCCCTCTTTCCTAGGAACGACCTGGTTGTTAAATATTGTGAGTTATAATATTAATGATGAATAAGTTCGTGTTAATTAAAGATGAAATTGATAGTTCCATTGTGTTGAAATTATTAGTGTTAGTAAAATTCGACATTTATTTCAATAATAATTGATGTCTGGAGGTTATATTGACCAATCAGGTAATTAACCGGATAAATGAGCAATTAATTGCTGTTAATTCATATGCTTATAACCATGTGTTCACATGTGTGTACTATTGATTCACATGATTTACTTTTAGGGGAGGTGATGCAAGTTTGATAATACTTACAGGACTAAATTAAAAATGAAGAAAAAGAGGAAGATATTATACTGTAATATTTCTAGCCCCAAAATGTGAAATAATTGAAACTATATTTTCCTATAAATAGAAGTTCATTCTTCCTTCATTTCTCACCAATTCACTAAGTCTCACAAGAACAATTATTATAGAGAAATTATAGATAGAAAGAAGAAGGGAAGTTTGCTACCTCATTATTCTAGTATCCAGTTTCTTCTAAGGTAAGGGGTATTATTTATTTCATATTTTGAAGAGAAATTATTTGCCGTATTCGTTTGAATATTATTTTTCGTTTAATATTCGTAAGGGGTATTATTTCTTTCGTATTCATGAAGAGAGTTATTTTCTTTCAATACTCGTAAGGGTTGTTATTCCATTCTTTATTATTCTGTTGGAATAACCTATCTGTGCGGTCTATCGCATGCCTGGTGAATTCTTCTGTTATTCCATTCTTTATTATTCTATTGGAATAACTTGTCTGTGCGGTCTATCGCATGCCTGGTGAATTCTTCTATTATTCCACTCTTTATTATTCTGTTGGAATAACCTATCTATGTGGTCTATCGCATGCCTGGTGAATTCTTCTGTTATTCCATTCTTTATTATTCTGTTGGAATAACCTGTCTGTGCGGTTTATTGCATGCCTGATGAATTCTTTTGTTATTCTATTCTTTATTATTCTGTTGGAATAACCTGTCTATGCGGACTACCGCATGCATGGTAAATTCTTCTGTTATTCCATTCTTTATTATTCTGTTGGAATAACCTCTATGTGGACTACCGCATGCACGGTGAATGAACCTTCGTATTAATTATTTATTAAATTATGGAAATGATCTGTCTACATAGATTACCGCATGGCGGGTGAAAATCCATTTGCAGTTTCGAAATTTTTTCTGACCCTAAAAAATTCTGGAAAAATTAGAAATGATAGATTATTGAGTTTTCTAGATTGTGTCCAAAAAAGGCAATTTTTGGATGTATAGATTAGGAGTTATAAATTTTATGAGAAAAGACTATTTTAAAAGTAAAGCCTTATAACTCCTTGTTGTTAACTCCAAAATTGGTGAAATCTTTATTGGGATTACATGTATATAACAGGAGTATACCCTATAAAATTTGGATTTTTTGGACAAAAGTACAATTTATGATAAATGTCTAAATATTCGAAAGTTTTGACCATATGAAAAATAGTAAATGAATTTTAAAAATTTCGAGAAAAATATATGTTCAATATGAGACTATATTCTGCTACATCCCAGAAAAGAAAAATGTTTGGGACTGATTTGGTATTTTTCATGAAAATGGTTTAGTTACGAACATATGAATTAAATATGTTATGTGAAGTTGAAAAATTGATAAATGGGATTTTATGGCTTGGAAATCCTATATAAGGTATATGTAGATTTTTGATGAGGGATTTAATCATTGGTGATGAAATCTTATGAGTATGGCATTTTTTATTGATAAAATGCATTATTTGGCAAAGTGTAAACAAGTAAAATAAATTGTTTATAAGTTTAAGAAATGATTATGAGATTATTATGTGATTGATAACATTGGGATATTTTTAAACTCTGGATAAATTTAAAGTCTTTAATATTTATCCTTGATTTCGTTTGATTAATGCTTATATCATTGTCATCATCCTTATGCATATATTATGATGAAAGTCATCTTTGGCTTACGTGCAAAGATGGACAGTTGATTATTGATTTTACAGTTGTATATATATTTGGCTTACGTGCAAAGATGAACTATTGATTGATGAATATCTTTGGCTTATGTGCATAGATGAACTGTTGATTGGTATGATTATGACCAGGGATCATTCGGTATAATCATGACCCGTAATGTTACAAATGATGTGATAAAAGTCCTCATTGGCCCGTAGTGCATTGATGGTCTGTTGTTAGTATGATTATAACTAGGGATTATTTGGTATAATCATGACCATTGTTGAAAACACGAATATCCTTGGCCCGTAGTGCATGGATAATTTGTGGTCGTAATACTAATGAATATCCTTGGCCATAGTGCAGGGATGATTCGATGATGTGGATTATTTATTAAGCTGAGTCTCAGCGATAAAATATTGATAATACACTTTTAATTCGTAGAAGATAGTAGATATCACGCTCTACTTGACTCGTCTAAAATACAGTTGTATGTCTTTGGCCTGTAGTGCAAAGATGAATTGTTAATGAATATCTTTGGCCCGTAGTGCAAAGATGAATTTATTAGTATGATTATGAACAAGAATTATGATTTGGTATAACCATGATTTTGGATGTTTCGGGTAAAGACAGGTGATGAAAATTATCTTCGTCCTGGGTATGAAGAGGAATTTAGAATCACAATTATGATTATGTGTTATTCACATTATTGTGAACATGAATTGTTGATTGATGTTACAGGGATAAAACATTGTTGGTGGACTTTTAACATTGAGAAAATAATAGACCTTATGGTCTATTTAACTCTTCTAATGGATTGCTCGTTACGCTGCAACTATGGTTGAAAAGTTTTATTATCTACCATATGTTCTAAATCTCTGATTTATTACTGATGAAAGCTATTGATAATTTAATTATCTTTAGTCATGATATTCTTTACTGGGATAGTTGTGCTCACCCTTTTTGCTTCACAATTTCTTTCAGGTAATAAGAGTGTAGCTTGGTCAAGCGGGAGTAAAAGGGGATTAGAACGGTGGTCTATAGCTGTTGAGGTTTCCCTTAAAATAGTATGGATGTAATTTTATTGAGAATTATAGATAAGTGTGTTGTATTTTTACGTCATTTTAACCATTGATTTTGGTGAACCAAATAGGGTGAGGTGAACCCAACTTTAGAAGGGCATTTTTGCCACTATCATACAAGATGTTTAATGACAGACGACTTCGTGTTATCATAAGATAGGGTTGTGCACATCCACTTGCTGAGTATATCTACGAGCACTATCTATATAATCTTGGAGATTGTTTGAAATATGATTCTCAATTGGAGACAATGAAGATAATTATAAGTCAAGAGAAGACTCACCATTGAAAAGAAGGTCAACCAAGGATAATTCTGTGGACATATGATATCTATCATAACCTAGACGCATGGCCTCCCATGTATTAAGGTTTCATTGAGTATTTTCCAAAGATTTTAATTTCTAAAATAGTTATTGACTGTACCTTTATGTAAGATACCATTGTAAGGTCTTATGGTCAAGGCACCACGAGAGTTATATATATTTGTATTAAAACTCACAGTTTAACTGTGGTCATTTTCTGTACGACATTTGTATAAATGGAGTTGTCAATAATGTATTTTTGGCGACTTAAGATGGGTGATGTATACCTATTTTGGGGGCGTCACAAATATTCATAGAGAAAATAACAATTTAGTAGAGGAGTTAAGTAGAAAATAAAATCTACTATCATCTATGAATTTAAAAGTCCATCATCAATATTTTATTCATGTAACATCAATAAATATACATCTTGAATCAAATATTCATTTTTACACTACAGGCCAAAGATATTCATTTGTATCACCAGTTGGTCATGTTCATCTCAACACCTATTCATCTTTGCACTACGGGCCAAAGATATTCATCAGTTAATTATTCATCTTTGTACTATAGGCCAAAGATATTCAGTAATATCATCATTTAGGACTGAGGATGATGAAAAATATTTTTAAGAAACGAATCCAGTGAGACAAAAGGACAAAGATTAGGTCGTACGTTAGTTTATCCAAGTTCAAAAATACTCCAAAATAAACCATAGTGGAGTAAAATTCAAGAATGAAGATCAAAACATGAATACAATCAAAGATAATAACCATAACAGACATCTTGGACAAAGAAGAGAAAAATTTATTTTTCTGTTAATAGTGTCGTATTCATGAATAGTGGTGTATACATGAATAGTATCGTATACGTGAATAGTAACTCCGACACGAAAAGGTAGAAATTCCACAAGAAAAATCATACTTCGTGGATAGTACTCGTGAATAGTACCATATTCGTGAATAATGTCGTATACGTAAATAGTGTCGTATACGTGAATAGTAACCTCGACATAAAAAGATAAAAATTTCATAATAAAATTCATACCAATATTTCGACATAATGATATTGAAAGAAAAATATCATTTACGAAGAACATAACCTCCCTTACCTCAAAAGAACAATACTTCCGGCTAAAATATCAGGTATAAGGCTGAAGGAAACTTGCACTGAATATCAACTCACAAAGTATCTAAATACTCATAAAATAAGCTCGATAATATAGAGAGAGAAAGCTTATAATTCGGGTGTGATTTTCAATTCTAACTAAGTACCCTATTAATAGAAAAATGCTCAGAACGCCATAGTAGATTAACCTGCTACCTGATGGCTTTACCTGCTACTATTCACGCCCGCCACTTTTGAAATAAAATTTCAACACATTTCTCACCAACCAAAAGTGGGGCCCACCATATTTTTAATAAAAAAATTTATTTTCGAAACTTCAATAATTCATAATAAATAGCACTTTTATCAGAAAAATACAAATTTTTTATCCATTCCATATGAAATTAAATTCTCTACAACTTTGTAGATTTAAGTTTTTCCAAATTCTAAACGCAAAATGACTGAAATCCACATACGAACGATTTTTAATACCTCCATTCTGACAAAATATTGATAAAATACCTCAGCATTAATTCCTTCATTTATATCCACATAAAATTAATATTTCCTTATCATATAAATCAATAATTAATTATTCACAAATAATATTACAGAATCACAATTATGACAACCAGATCGTTCCCAGGAAAGAAGGGGGCTTTCCGATAAGGATATCTCCTTACTGACATACAATTAGGTGACCAAACCCCTTTTCTAGACAAAACTTCCATAGACATTGCTAATAATTCTATCTAATCATATTATTCAAATAATATGAATTATTGATCTGATAATGGGAAATGCTAGGCAATGACAATTATTGAAACAACAATAATATAAAATATCAACGTATCAATTATTGAATAAATAAAAAATATTGAACAATAATTACTGTAATAATTATTTAGTAGTGCCTTCTTACGTAAGAATCATTAATTCAAAAATATTGTGCAACCACACGTATTACTTTATTTTAACCGCCGGGTATTCCAACAGTGTTAGCGATAACAACTACGCCGTTATTTGTAAAAACTCAAAATTACCGTTTTCTTCATCCGACCGTTTTTCGTTATGGGACCCACAAATGGCTACGCCGTCGTATGAATATTCCCCGATAACAAAAATATTCCACGACCAAACTAATATTCCTCGAAAATAATGAATATTTTATAACCATTTGCTTATTTTACAAAATTTGTACATTTCACCCATAACCAAAGTATTATATCAAATTAACACCTTATTACTTCAAGATAATGAATAGAGGAAATTCAATTTTATTTATTAAAAAGATGGGGTCTTACATATTCAGCTTGTATTTATTCTCACACCAGATGTGACAACCCAAATTTTTAGAAATTATTAAATAAGAATTTAATAAATAAAATTCTTATTATGAGATGTATATATTTTGGGTTATGTGGTTTGGTGGGAAAAAAATTAAATATATATGAGATTTAATAGTTGATTAAAGAAAGTTAAGAGAATTAAGTATGTAAAGGAATATGGTAGAAAAAGAAATTAACTGAATAAATATTGGTTAATTTAAATTAAGTTAAAAATTAAATTATGAAATAATATAATTTGATTATGATGCCTTGTTGGCAAAGGAATTATTATGAAATAAATTTCATAAATAATGTGAGTAATTCACTTAATCAAAATAGGGAATTAGTGTAAATATATTTATTTTGTAAATTGAGAAAGTATTATATTACATATGAATGTAATATGTTAATGTAGTACGATTGTGGATTTCGTGAATTGTTAAAAATATTTATCGAATGAAATAAGTATTTTAATTGGAATATTTATGGAATAAGATAAATATTTGATGGAATATTCTAATTTAATAGTTAAATTAGAAGATTAAGGATTTGTTGAATAAATTATAGTTATGTTGGTTAAGTAAATATTGTGTTGACCAAATAAGGATCGTGATTTAAATAAATTTGGTATGTCAATGATACTATATAATAAGTGAATAATTAAAAAAAATTAAAAGAGGTTAGGAGTAGTAACCCAAACAAGGCATTGTGACTTTTGGTTTTTATAACTGCTAAGACTATACGTGTGTATGTAACTTCCAATTGCATTAAGCGTGACGCCCCCAAAATTAGGTATACATCACCCATCTTGAGTCGTCAGATACATGGTACAGAATTCAAATACAACTTACTAATACCACTGTCGTGCATAATACGATAAAATACAACTGTGAGTTTGAATACAATAATTGTCTACTAGAGATCATACAAACTCAAAAGGAGTCCTCAATACAATTATTGTCACAATATTTAACAGAATAATGAGGACTACTAATACTATTCTCTGGTCCATCACTCCGCTCCCCGACTCGTCCCAGCTATATTCTCATTTCCTGAAGAGAACAGTGAAAGAAAGGGTGAGCTCAACTAGCCCAGTAAGAAATATTATGACTAAGATAATGCAGAATAAATTATCATTAGCCTTCAACAGTGTTAAACTGATAAAATACAATAACCATCCAGTTTAACTGCAGCGGAACCAGCAATCCATTAAAAGAGTCAAGTAGAAAATAAAAACTACTATCTTTTATGATTTAAAAGGTTTTTCATCATCGTTATAGCTGAGACTCAGCTTAATAAATATTCCACATCATCGAATCACCCCCGCACTACGGCCAAGGATATTCTTTAGTATCACGACCACAATTATTCATGCACTACGGCCAAGAATATTTGTGTCTTCATTAGTGGTCATGATCATGCCAACAACTGTCCATCAATGCACTACGGGCCAATGAGGATTTTTAATTTTTAAATCACTTGTAATATTACGGTCATGATTACACCGAATAATCCCTGCTCATAAGTCCATCTATGCACTACAGGCCACAGATGACTTTCAACAAAATATAAACATGAGGATGATGACAATGATATAATCATTCAATAAAACAAGTTCAAGAATTATTTTATCCAGAAATTATTAACGTCCAAATTGTCAACACGATACTGTTTTGTGGTGTAAAATTCAAGAATGATCAGAAGAATATTTTCATGAAAGGATACTGGATGAAGCGCAAATATCAAGGATATTCTACTAATTTCATGGAGTATAAAAGTTAAAGTTTTAACCAACTGAGTATAATAAAGAATGAAATAACAAAAGAAATCACCATGCATTCGATAGACCGCACAGACAGGTTATTCCAACAGAATAATAAATAACGGAACCAGGTCAGGTGAAATTCACACCGACAGGATGTTCCAACAGAATAATAAAGACGGAACCAGATCTGGTGTAAAACACACAGATAGGATATTCCAACAGAATAATAATAAAGACGGAACCAGATCCGGTGTAAAACACACAGATAGGATATTCCAACAGAATAATAAGGAATGGAACCAGGTCCGGTGTAAAACACACAGACAGGATATTCCAACATAATAATAGAAGAATGTCACCAAGTATAGGGTAAACCGCGTATACAGGTTATTCCGATAGAATAATAAGAAATGGAATAACATAAGGATTTCACCAAGTATAGGGTACACCGCGTATACAGGTCATGTATAAGGTATGCCGCTTTTACAGGTTATTCCAACAAAATAACAAAGAATGGAAGAACATAAGTTCTCTTCAAGAAGAAAGAATAACACCCCTTACCGTATTAGGAGATTGAATACTGCAGTAGTGTAGTAACCGAATATTACTCTCTCTATACTTTCTCTCTCTATAGCTTGAACGAATTCGTGAAAAATAATGAAGCCCTAGGCCTCTATTTATAGAAGATTTATTACTATTTACGAAAGTATTTACTATTTACGAAGGTAATTACTATTTACGAAGGTAATTACTATTTACGAAAATAATTACTATTTACGAAGGTAATTACTATTTATGAAAGTAATTACTATTTATGAAAGAGACTCTTAGATGATGACATATGGCCCCCCATAAATAATTAAACTTACCACAAACGTTTAATAATAGACTCTTTATATACATCAAGGATTGAATAAAAATTACCAGAAATCATTTTATTTTATTTTAATCAACACATATTTAATCTTTCAACAATTATTAATCATTTATAACTTGTCATCTCAATTATTGTTTAGATAATATAACATATTATACAGATGATACTGTGACAATAATTGAATCAATAATATAAGAGATATGATGCAGCAATTACTGTAGCAATAATTGAGTATAGCTGAGTGACTTCTCACGTAAGCATCAATAATCAATACCGTGTGCTACTATGCAACAACGCGTATTACTGTACTTTTACTACCGAGTAGTTCAACAGTTTTAACGGTAACACCTCCGCCGTTATTTCATAGAAAGATAATTTTGTCGTTTTCTAACTACAATAATACTTCCGTTGTGGGGTCCACCAATGATTGTGCCGTCATACGAATATTCCCCGACAAAAAGAATATTCCCCGACCAAACGAATATTTTATAACAACTTGCGTACTTTGCAAAATTTATAAATATTACCCACAACTATATATTTTATCAAATTTATTCCATAATATTCAAAAATAATAATTATGAAAATTCATCTTTATTTATAAAAACTGGGGTCTTACAACCTCCCCTTCTTATGAAATTTTGCCCTCGAAATTAGGGTACGTACCTGGTATGTCAAAGAGGTAAGGATACCTTGATTTCATTTCAGATTCTAACTCCCAAGTCATTTCCTCAACATCGTGGTTTCTCCACAAAACTTTGACTTGAGGTATAACCTTGGAGCGTAGAATATGTTCCTTCTTATCCAAGATTTGAACAGGAATCTCTTCATACGTCAAATCTTCCGCTATTTCGTCCGGTTCTAACTCAATAATGTGGTTCGGGTCTTTCACATATTTTCGTAACATGGATATGTGAAAAACGTTATGAACACGAGACATACTTGGCGGTAGAGCGAGTCTATAGGCCACAGTTCCTATTCGATCGAGGATTAAAAATGGACCGATGAATCGAGGATTGAGTTTTCCTCTCTTTCTAAATCTTGTAACTCCTTTCCATGGAGTAACACGTAACAACACATGATCTCCTATATTGAATTCCACGTCCTTTCGATGAAGATCAACATAACTCTTTTGTCGACTTTGTGAGGTTTTTATACGTTGTCGGATTGTTTGAATCTTTTTCGTAGTCATACGTACCAACTCCGGTCCCAACAACGTTGCTTCACCCACCTCATCCCAGCATACTGGAGAACGACACTTTCTTCCATACAACGCTTTGAATGGAGCCATGCCAATACTTGCTTGATAACTGTTGTTGTAGGAAAACTCCACCAATGGTAAGAACTTGTCCCAACTTCCCTTGAAATCAAGGACACAGAGTCTTAATAGATCTTCAAGAGTTTGAATAGTTCTCTCCGACTGTCCGTCCGTCTGAGGATGATATGCTGAGCTAAATCGTAAGTCTGTGCCCATAGCTTTTTGCAAACTAACCCAAAATCGTGAAGTAAATCTTGGGTCTCGATCAGAAACTATGGATACCGGCATACCATGTAGTCTTACAATCTCGTTTATATACATATGAGCAAGACGTTCAAGTGTATAAGTTTCTCGTATCGGTAAGAAATGAGCAGACTTGGTCAATCTATCAACAATAACCCAAATCGCATCTATGCCTTGAGAAACCTTAGGAAGACCGGTAACAAAATCCATGGTAATGTGCTCCCACTTCCATTCTGGAATTTCAAGTGGTTGCAATGGACCTTTTGGTACTTGATGCTCCGCTTTAACTCGTTGACAAGTTAGACACCTTGAGATAAACATCGCTATCTCTCTCTTCATATTGCTCCACCAAAATGTATGACGAATATCATGATACATTTTGGTACTCCCAGGATGGATTGCAAACGGTGTATTGTGCGCCTCCATCATGATTTTATACTTTAAATCAGGGTCATTAGGAGCACAAAGTCTGGAGTTGACTCGAAGTATTCCTTCTTCATCGATTCTTGCTTCCGGCATAGCACCTTCTTGCACTTTCTTCCTCATACGCATCAGCTCCAGGTCTGTAGCTTCAGCAGCTTTAACTTTAACGATTAAAGTCGGTTCTACTCGTATATTCGCCATCGTCACATGCGTCCCTGGAGTCTTTAACTCTATCTCCATCCTTTGCAAGTCACACAAAATGGGCCCTTGCGTTGACAATATCGCACTCGTACTTGCATGTGATCTTCTACTCAATGCGTCAGCTACCACGTTTGCTTTTCCAGGATGGTATTGGATGGCATGATCATAATCTTTCAACAGTTCAAGCCAACGTCGTTGTCGCATGTTGAGTTTCTTTTTGAGTGAAGAAATATTTGAGGCTTTTATGATCCGTAAAGATCTCCACTTTCTCCCCATACAAGTAATGCCTCCAAATTTTAAGTGCAAAGACAACAACTGCCAACTCTAGATCATGAGTAGGATAACTCTTCTCATATTCTTTGAGTTGTCGCGAGGCATAGGCTATGACTTTTCCATGTTGCATGAGAACACATCCCAGCCCTTTGCCCGAAGCATCACTGTAGATGACAAAACCCTCCGAGCCAGATGGTATTGTCAGAACAGGTGCTGAAATGAGTCTCCTCTTGACTTCTTGAAAACTTTTCTCACATTCTTTGCTCCAATCGAACTTTGTATCTTTCCGAGTCAGCTGAGTCAATGGAGTAGCGATTCGAGAAAACCCTTCCACGAATCTCCGATAATAACCAGCTAAACCGACAAAGCTACGTACTTCGGTCACTGATTTAGGTTGCTCCCAGCTTTGAATAGCTTCAATCTTTGCTGGGTCAACAGATATTCCATGACTTGATACCACGTGCCCAAGGAATGCTACTTCCTCAAGCCAGAACTCGCATTTCTTCAACTTGGCATAAAGCTTATATTCACGAAGCTTTTGGAGTGTCAGCCTCAAGTGTTGCTCATGATCTTCACGGCTTTTGGAATAAATAAGGATGTCATCAATAAAGACGACCACAAAGTGATCCAAATATTCCTTGAATACTCGGTTCATCATATCCATGAAGGCAGCAGGAGCATTAGTCAATCCAAAGGACATGACTAGGAATTCATAATGCCCGTACCGAGTTCTGAAAGCCGTCTTTGGAATGTCATCGGTTCTAATCTTCAATTGGTGATACCCGGAACGAAGATCGATCTTTGAAAAGAATTTGGCTCCTTGCAACCGGTCAAACAAGTCATCAATACGTGGCAATGGATACCTATTTTTGACGGTGACATGATTTAACTCCCGATAATCAATACAAAGTCGCATACTCCCATCTTTCTTCTTCACGAATAGAACAGGAGCACCCCAAGGAGAAATACTAGGACGAATAAAGCCAATGTCTAACAATTCCTGCAGTTGGGTTTTTAACTCCTGAAGTTCAATAGGAGCCATTCCATATGGGGCTTTAGAAATGGGTTTTGTACCGGGTTCAAGGTCGATACAAAATTCAATCTCACGCTCTGGGGGTAGACCAGGAAGTTCTTTGGGGAATACGTCAGGAAATTCATTAACAATAGAAATATCGTTCAAAACTGACGTATTTTTGTTTAAATCTGTGACATGAGCTAAGAAAGCTTGACATCCGTTTTTCAATAAACGAATAGCTTTATGGCTTGAGATAACCATGATTGATTTTAATGGTTTGGTCGCTTGAATTCGCATAATAGGTTGATTAGGAATATGAAAGCTAACAACCTTATGGAAACAATCAATTTTTGCATGATGAGTAGTTAACCAATCAATCTCTAGAATCACGTCAAATGCAAGTATTTTCAATGAAATAAGATCTACAGGTAATGTGAGGGTACCGATTTGAACCAAACAAGACTTATAAACAGTGGATGTAATGAAAGTTTCTCCCAACGGAGTTTCCACAGATAAGTCAAAGTCTAATTTCTCCGGAGTCAAATTTAATCGATGAGCGCAAGTAAGAGAAATAAAAGAATGGGTAGAACCAGTATCAAATAAAGTATAGACTTCGTTAGAGTTTATGATAAGCTTACACGTGATGACCTCATTCGAATTCCTTGCTTTTTGGGAGGTCACAACAAACGCTCTCCCTTGCACTACCGGCTTTGACCTTTCTGGGACGGCCTTTGGTGCCTCCATCCTAGCTGAATTTGTCTTTGGTAAACAACAAAATCGGGCTAAGTGACCTTCTCTTCCACAATTATAACATGCTTTGGACAGCATCGCGCAATTTGGACTGATGTGTCCCTCCCCTCCGCATTTGAAGCATATGATAGGTGGTCTTTCTCCTTCCTTAACAACGGGTGCTGGTACTGACGTCTTTCCATCATTGTTGAATCTCCTCTTTTTGAAATGTCCATTCTTATTGTTTTGGCCCTGATTACCACCGAAGTGGTAACCATTTCTGGCTTGCTGATTCCCTCCACGCTTGTTGTCACCGCTTCGATGACAACTCTCGCTGGTATTATAATCTTGCCGGTTGCTCTCTTTTAGTTGAGTTGACTCGTTATCGTGCTCCACTAACTGAGCCCTATTTACAACATCTGAATACAAACACAGTTTATGAGAAATAAGATGTTGACGTATCTCCGATTTCAAACCTCTTAAAAACATTCGCGCCATTCTCTCTTCATTATCCACCAAGTGGGACGCAAACCGTGATAATTCTGCAAATTTTGCCTCGTATTGCGACACGGTCATATTATTTTGTTCCAACTTAATAAACTCCACCTCTTTCATGTGGCGAATACTTTCGGGAAAGTATTTGTCATTGAACAGCTCCTGGAACTTCTCCCAAGATATCTTCAGTACAGCAGGTTGAGTACGTTTTACCGATTCCCACCAATAATCTGCCTCTCCGCGCAACATAAAGGCGGCAAAGGGAACCTTTTGCTCCTCGGAGCATCCTAGGACATCAAATATCTTGGTCATCTGCTTTATCCATGTTTCCGCCATAAGTGGTTTTGGCTCTCCCTTAAACTCCAGTGGTCCCAGCTCCTTGAACTGTTTAGCGGTGACCGCCCGAGAGCTTCCCGTGTTTCCATCTACGTTTTGGATAGAAGTTGCTCTCGCCTGCTGTTGTATGAATTGCATAAAACCTCTGAACATTTGATCATTCGTCATTTGGTCAGTGTTGTTGTTTGCATGAGGATTTTCGCCTTCCTGATGCACATTATCCTGATTATTGATATGTGGTGAATCAACGATCGCCTGTGCTCCATTGCCATTCTCAACATTCTCAGATGTCATTTTCAGATACTGCCACAAAACAAAAGGTTAATTGACATGTAAATATTATCCCTATATTCTGACCGACCAATAAAATAGCACATAAACTTAGGTAGGTCATACTAGCGAAGGAATTCCCCGTCTCTCCCCTCCTAGTACTATTCTCACATCTTAGCCAGGGATCATATCCCTAAGCTCTGATACCAACTGTGACGCCCCCAAAATTAGGTATACATCACCCATCTTGAGTCGTCAGATACATGGTACAGAATTCAAATACAACTTACTAATACCACTGTCGTGCATAATACGACAAAATACAACTGTGAGTTTGAATACAATAATTGTCTACTAGAGATCATACAAACTCAAAAGGAGTCCTCAATACAATTATTGTCACAATATTTAACAGAATAATGAGGACTACTAATACTATTCTCTGGTCCATCACTCCGCTCCCCGACTCGTCCCAGCTATATTCTCATTTCCTGAAAAGAACAGTGAAAGAAAGGGTGAGCTCAACTAGCCCAGTAAGAAATATTATGACTAAGATAATGCAGAATAAATTATCATTAGCCTTCAACAGTGTTAAACTGAGAAAATACAATAACCATCCAGTTTAACTGAAGCGGAACCAACAATCCATTAAAAGAGTCAAGTAGAAAATAAAAACTACTATCTTTTATGATTTAAAAGGTTTTTCATCGTCGTTATAGCTGAGACTCAGCTTAATAAATATTCCACATCATCGAATCACCCCCGCACTACGGCCAAGGATATTCTTTAGTATCACGACCACAATTATTCATGCACTACGGCCAAGAATATTTGTGTATTCATTAGTGGTCATGATCATGCCAACAACTGTCCATCAATGCACTATGGGCCAATGAGGATTTTTAATTTTTACATCACTTGTAATATTACGGTCATGATTACACCGAATAATCCCTGGTCATAATCATACCAAGTCCATCTATGCACTACAGGCCACAGATGACTTTCAACAAAATATAAACATGAGGATGATGACAATGATATAATCATTCAATAAAACAAGTTCAAGAATTATTTTATCCAGAAATTATTAACGTCCAAATTGTCAACACGATACTGTTTTGTGGTGTAAAATTCAAGAATGATCAGAAGAATATTTTCATGAAAGGATACTGGATGAAGCGCAAATATCAAGGATATTCTACTAATTTCATGGAGTATAGAAGTTAAAGTTTTAACCAACTGAGTATAATAAAGAATGAAATAACAAAAGAAATCACCATGCATGCGATAGACCGCACAGACAGGTTATTCCAACAGAATAATAAATAACGGAACCAGGTCAGGTGAAATTCACACCGACAGGATGTTCCAACAGAATAATAAAGACGGAACCAGATCCGGTGTAAAACACACAGATAGGATATTTCAACAGAATAATAATAAAGACGGAACCAGATCCGGTGTAAAACACACAGATAGGATATTCCAACAGAATAATAAGGAATGGAACCAGGTCCGGTGTAAAACACACAGACAGGATATTCCAACAGAATAATAGAAGAATGTCACCAAGTATAGGGTAAACCGCGTATACAGGTTATTCCGATAGAATAATAAGATATGGAATAACATAAGGATTTCACCAAGTATAGGGTACACCGCGTATACAGGTCATGTATAGGTATGCCACTTTTACAGGTTATTCCAACAAAATAACAAAGAATGGAAGAACATAAGTTCTCTTCAAGAAGAAAGAATAACACCCCTTACCGTATTAGGAGATTGAATACTGCAGTAGTGTAGTAACCGAATATTACTCTCTCTATACTTTCTCTCTCTGTAGCTTGAACGAATTCGTGAAAAATAATGAAGCCCTAGGCCTCTATTTATAGAAGATTTATTACTATTTACGAAAGTATTTACTATTTACGAAGGTAATTACTATTGACGAAGGTAATTACTATTTACGAAGGTAATTACTATTTACGAAGGTAATTACTATTTACGAAAATAATTACTATTTACGAAGGTAATTACTATTTACGAAAATAATTACTATTTACGAAGGTAATTACTATTTACGAAAGTAATTACTATTTATGAAAGAGACTCTTAGATGATGACATATGGCCCCCCATAAATAATTAAACTTACCACAAACGTCTAATAATAGACTTTTTATATACATTAAGGATTGAATAAAAATTACCAGAAATCATTTTATTTTATTTTAATCAACACATATTTAATCTTTCAACAATTATTAATCATTTATAACTTGTCGTCTCAATTATTGTTTAGATAATATAACATATTATACAGATGATACTGTGACAATAATTGAATCAATAATATAAGAGATATGATGCAGCAATTACTGTAGCAATAATTGAGTATAGCTGAGTGACTTCTCACGTAAGCATCAATAATCAATACCGTGTGCTACTATGCAACAACGCGTATTACTGTACTTTTACTACCGAGTAGTTCAACAGTTTTAACGGTAACACCTCCGCCATTATTTCATAGAAAGATAATTTTGTCGTTTTCTAACTACAATAATACTTCCGTTGTGGGGTCCACCAATGATTGTGCCGTCGTACGAATATTCCCCGACAAAAAGAATATTCCCCGACCAAACGAATATTTTATAACAACTTGCGTACTTTGCAAAATTTATAAATATTACCCACAACTATATATTTTATCAAATTTATTCCATAATATTCAAAAATAATAATTATGAAAATTCATCTTTATTTATAAAAACTGGGGTCTTACATTAAGGGCTATGTCAGTTTATTTCCTCATACGTTCTTTTGTAAAGAGCTGAGAAAAGAAGAGAGTATAGAAGATAAAATTGAGAGAGTAAAATTATGACGAATGAGTTGTTTGAATTGTGATTCTGGGGATAGAATCCTTGTAAAAAGGGAATGATGTAACAATCTAGAATTTTAATTATAATTTTAAATATTTATTGAAATAAATAAATATTTTAATATATGTGTTTGTTGTTAAGTAAATATTTTTGGGATTATTTGTTAGTTAAATAAATAATTTATGAGTTGGGGGAATTAACTTAGCTAAGGTAAAATTTTAATTAAGTTGATAATTTGGTATTTTGAAGCTAATTAAAATAAAAGAGTGATGAATTAATAATTATGAGATAATATTCTAATTTAATCTAATAATTAAATTAGAGAATTTATAAGGATTAAAGGAATTGCTATAATGATGTTTTAATTTAATTTAGTAATAAAAGTAATGTGTTAATTTATTTAAATAAAATTATAATAAAAATTATAATTTTGTGGCAACGTGATTATATGACAAATGGATTTAATAAGTTGTTATTAATTTTAATTTAATTAAATTTGAATATGGAAATTTAATTAAATAAAGTGTGATAATAAAACTATATTATAACTAAGTTATGAAAATAAATTAAAGAATAAGTCTAGCCGGACAGGAAATTGGGACCGAAAAATTGAACCGGTCCAATTTTTTTTTTGTTTTATTGTGACTTTCAAAAAATGTATAGTATTTATTCCAACAGGAATTTTTACTAAATACAGTGTTTTAGGTGTAATTTGGATACATATACAAATACAGGGTTATAGAGACTGTATAACCCTGTATTTGTATATGTATCCAAATTAGACCTAAAACACTATATTTTGTTAAAATTCATGTTCGAATAAATACTATATATTTTTTGAAAGTCACAATAAAAAAACTTTGGAAAACTTGTACAATTTTTCCGTCATTCGCTTGTCCGTGTAGCATTACTCTAAATTAAAAGATTTTAATTCAATTTTTTCAAACAAGGCTAAATGAATATTAAGTGTGACGCCCCTAAATAGGTATACAACACCCATTCTGAGTTGTCAAAATACATGGTACAAATACAACTATAACTTTATTAATACAACATAAAAACTGTGAGTTTTAAATACAAATATTATCATCTAGATAATATCCACACTCAAATAAGTCTTCATTACAATTATTGATACATTATTTTACAAAAATGGTGAGGACTACTAAAATGACTTTCTAGAACCTTCATTCCATACCCCGACTAGTACTCGCTACATTCTCGCCTCCTGAGAAGAAAAATGGAACAAAAGGAAAAGGGTGAGCTCAACTAGCCCAGTAAAGAATATTATGACTAAGATAACATAGAACAAATTATCGTTAGTCTTCAACAAGAAAAAATCTAATAGAATACAATAGACAACAAGTTTTAAATCAATATTCGCAGCGGAAATAATATTTCATTAGAAGAATTAAGTAGAGAATGCAAACTACTATCTTCTATATATGAATTTAAAAGTCCATCGTCGATATTTTATCCCTGTAACATCAATCAATATATATCTGGAATTAAATATTTATCTTTGCACTACAGGCCAAAGATATTCATCAATTGGTCATGTTCATCTAAACACATGTTCATCTTTGTACTACGGGCCAAAGATATTCATCAAAAAATCATTAATCTTTGCACTACATGCCAAAGATATTCAGTAATATCATCATTTAGGACTGAGGATGATGAAAAATATTTTAAAGAAAACGAATCCAGTGAAATAAAAAATTAAATATTAAGGATTCGTATTTCAACTATTCAATGTCCAAAAATACCTCATAAATATTCATAGTGGAGAAAAATTTAAGAATGATCAAAATATGGATACAATCAAAGCTAGTATCCATAATAGATATTTTGGATAAAAAACAAAAATTAAATTTTTCTGTGAATAGTGCCGTATTCATGAATAGTGTCGTATACGTGAATAGTACCGTATACGTGAATAGTAACCCCGACACTAAAAGACAAGAATTTCACAAGAAAAATACTCACAGTATTCCGGTATAATGATATTGAAAGAAATAATATTATTTTTTAAAAAATAATATCCCTTACCTCGTAAAGACAGTACTTCTAGTTGAAACACCGGATATAGGCTATGACTTGAACTTGCACCGTATAGCAACACTCAAAGTATTAAAATACTCACAAGAATACGCTCAATATATCGAGAGAGAAAGAGAGAGAAAACTTCAGTTTTTTGGTGTGATTTTCAATACTAACCTAAGCAACCTATTTATAGAAAAATACTTAGAACACCAAAGTAGAAAATTGAATATAATATAAATTTATATATACAAATTTCCCACTTACACCTTTGGCAACTGAATTCAGCCCCTAGCACATGTTAATGATGCTCTCAAAATGTAAAAAAAATGTTTTTATTAATAAAAATAAATAAAACTTCCAAAAATTAATTATTTTGGAACTTCAGAACTTCAATAATTCATAATAAATCGCCCTTTTTATAAGAAAAATTCAAACCACATGTCTTTTCCATAGGAAACTTCATTATCTACAACTTTGCAGAAGAAAATTTTCCAATTTCCAAAAAAAAATTGACCGAAATCCATAAACGGGCGATTTTACAGGCTATAATTAAATTTCAGTCAAGAAATGGGCCCACAGACATGTTTAACATGTTTTAAATAACTTTTGCAACAAAAATACTCTTTCTCCTCATATACTTATATATCCCATATTCATTGTAAAAATATCATCATTATTATATTATAATAATATAATAAAATATTATTTTATCAGAAAAGATAAAATATCGATTTTCAACAATTGTCACTTTAAAAATTTTCTCCATCTATATCCACATAAAATGAATATTTTCCTCATCATATAAATCTATAATTAATTATTCATAAATAATATTACAGAATCACAATACTAACAACCAGGCAGTTCCCAAGAAAGAGGGGGTTTCCAATAAGGATTTCACCTTACTGGCGCGCAATTAGGTGACCAAACCTCTCCTTAGACAGACCTTTCTAGACATTGCCAATAATGTTATCTAATAATATTATTATGATAATATGAATTATTTCTTTGATAATGGAAAATACCGTGTAGTGACAATTATTGAACAACGGTAATATAAAATATCAACGTAGCAATTATTGAATCAATAAAATAAAATACTGAACAGTAATTAATGTAACAATTATTGAGTAGTGCCGTCTTACGTAAGAATCAATAATTGGTGCAATACCGTGTGCTACTGTGCAACAACGCGTATTACTGTGTTTTAACCACAGGGTATTCCAACAGTATTAACGGTAACAACTACGCCGTTATTTATAAATAACTTATACTTGTCATTTATTTCATCCAATCGCTTTTCATTACGGGGCCCACACAAGGCTGCGCCGTCGTACGAATATTTCCCAACAGTAAGAAT
Source organism: Panax japonicus (assembly GCA_020205505.1). Taxonomy (NCBI): domain Eukaryota; kingdom Viridiplantae; phylum Streptophyta; class Magnoliopsida; order Apiales; family Araliaceae; genus Panax; species Panax japonicus. The sequence goes on from CM035113.1 coordinate 60,387,152, forward strand.
ATTTCACGACCAAACGAATATTCTCCGATAAAAATGAATATTTTATAACCACTTGCTTATTTAAAATATTTGCGCATTTTACCCATAACTAACCACATTAATCAAATCAACCCTTACTATTTCAAAATAATAAATAGAGGAAATTTAATTTTATTTATAATAAGTTGGGGTCTTACAACCTCCCCTCCTTATGAAATTTCGTCCTCGAAATTGACGTACGTACCTGGTGTTTCGAAAAGATGAGGATACCTCGCTTTCATTTCTGTTTCTAACTCCCAGGTCATTTCCTCAATAGCATGGTTTTTCCATAAAACTTTAACTTGTGTTATGACCTTCGTGTGTAGGACATGTTTCTTCCTATCCAAGATCTTGACAGGTACCTCTTCGTACGTTAAGTCTTCGGCTATCTCGTCCGGTTCTAACTCAATAACGTGGTTTGGGTCTTTCACATATTTACGTAGCACAGATATATGAAAAATATTATGAACACGAGACATACTTGGAGGTAACGCGAGTCTATAGGCCACATTTCCTGCCCGGTCAAGAATTTGAAATGGACCAATAAATCGTGGATTGAGCTTTCCTCTCTTCCCAAATATTGTAACTCCTTTCCATGGAGCCACACATAACAATACATGATCCTCAATGTCAAATTCCGCGTCCTTACGATGAAGATCCGCATAACTCTTTTGTCGATCATGTGCCGTTTGTATACGTTGTTGAATCGTTTGGATCTTCTCTGTAGTCATTCGTAACAACTCTGGTCTCAACAACGTTGCTTCTCCCACCTCATCCCAACATATTGGAGAGTGACACTTTCGTCCATACAATGCTTCAAATGGAGCCATACCTATACTTGCCTGATAACGGTTGTTGTAGGAGAATTCCACCAATGGTAGGTACTTATCCCAACTCCCTTTGAAATCGAGGACACAAAGTCTTAATAGATCTTCAAGAGTTTGAATAGTCCTCTCTGATTGCCCGTCCGTTTAAGGATGGTATGCCGAACTGAACCGTAAATCCGTGCCCATAGTTTTTTGCAAGCTAACCCAAAATCTTGAAGTGAATCTTGGGTCATGATCTGAAACTATGGATACTGGCATGCCATGCAACCTCACAATCTCATTGATGTATATACTAGCAAGACGTTCAAGGGAATAAGTCTCCAGTATTGGCAAGAAATGAGCAGACTTGGTTAATGTATCAACAATAACCCAAATAACATTTATACCTTGAGAAACCGTGGGAAGACCCGTAACGAAATCCATGGTAATGTGTTCCCACTTCTATTTTAGAATCTCAAGTGGTTGCAATGGACCCTTTGGCACTTGATGCTCCGCCTTTACACGTTGACAAGTTAAACACCTCGAGATAAACTTTGCAATCTCTCTCTTCATATTGTTCCACCAAAATGTATGTCGAAGATCACAATACATTTTGGTACTTCCAGGATGGATTGCAAATGGTGTATTGTGTGCCTCCATCATGATCTTGTACTTTAAATTAGAATCGTTAGGAACACAAAGTCTGGAGTGGACTCGAAGTATTCCTTCTTCATCGATTCTTGCTTCTAGAATAGCACCTTCTTGCACTTTCTTCTTCATACGCATTAGCTCCGGGTCTGTGGCTTGAGCAACTTTATCTCTATCGATTAAAGTTGGTTCTATGCGTATACTTGACATCATCGCACTCGTTCCTGCATATGATCTTCTACTGAACGCGTCAGCTACCACATTTACTTTTCCAGGATGGTATTGAATAGTGTGGTCGTAATCTTTCAACAGCTCGAGCCAACGTCATTACCGCATGTTGATTTCTTTTTGAGTGAAAAAATATTTGAGGCTTTTATGGTCTGAATATATCTCCACTTTCTCCCCATATAGATAGTGCCTCCAGATCTTTAACGCGAAAACGACTGCTGCCAACTCTAGATCATGAGTAGGATAATTCCTCTCATATTCTTTAAGTTGTCGCGAGGTATAGGCTATAACTTTCCCACGTTGCATGAGAACACGTCCTAGTCCTTTGCCTAAAGCATCGCTGTAGATAAAAAATCCATTCGAACCAGATGGTATGGTCAAAACAGGTGCCGAAATGAGTCTCCTCATAAGCTTTGGAAACTCTTCTCGCATTCCTAACTCCATACTAATTTGATATCTTTCCGAGTCAGCTAAGTTAACAGGGTAGCGATTCGAGAAAACCCTTCCACGAATTTCCGATAATAACCAGCTAAGCCCAGAAAGCTACGTACTTCGGTCACCGTCTTTGGTTGCTCCCAACTTTGTATTGCTTCAATCTTCACCGGGTCAACAGAGATACTCCATGTTTTGACACCACATGCCCTAGGAATGCTACTTCCTCAAGCCAGAACTTGTATTTCTTCAACTTAGCATATAGCTTGTTTTCACGCAGCCTTTCGAGTACCAGTTTCAAATGGTGCTCATGATCTTCACGACTTTTGGAATATATGAGGATGTCATCAAAAAAGACAACAACAAACTGATCCAAATAATCCTTGAATACTCGGTTCCTCATATCCATGGAAGTCGCGGGAGCATTAGTCAATCCAAAAGACATGACTAGAAATTCATAATGCCCGTATCGAGTTCTGAAGGCAGTCTCCGGAATATCCTCAGTTTTAACCTTCAGCTGATGATATCCAGAACGAAGATCGATCTTTAAAAAGAATTGTGCTCCTTGCAACTGGTGAAACAGGTCATTAATACGAGGTAGCGGATACCTATTCTTGATAGTGACATGGTTTAATTCCCAGTAATCGATACAAAGTCGCATACTTCCGTCTTTCTTCTTTACAAATAAAACAGGAGCACCCCAAGGAGATGTACTAGGATGAATAAAATCGATGTCCAATAACTCCTGTAGTTGGACCTTTAACTCCTAATGTTCAATAGGAGCCATTCGATATGGGGTTTTAGAAATGGGCTTTGTACCAAGTTCAAGATCAATAAAAATTCAACTTCACGTTTTGGGGGTAGACCGGAAAGTTCTTTTGGAAATACGTTAGGAAAGTTAATAATAATAGGAATATTATTCAAATATGACGTGTCTTTATTCAAATCCATAACTTGGGCTAAGAAAGCTTGACATCCATTTTTTAATAAACGAATGGCTTTATGGCTTGATATAACAGTAACTTATTTTAATGGCTTAGTTGCTTGAATTCGCACAATAGGTTGGTTAGGAATATGAAAACTAACCTTAAAAAAATAATCAATTTTGGCATAATGAGTAGTTAACCACTTGTTGCCTAATTTTTAATAGCACTTTACCACGAAAGTATACGTGTTCAATTGTAATATTCAGCAAGCAAGGATATCGTTCCCACGAGGAAATAGACTAATATTTATCAATTACTAATTCTAATGCAATTAATCCTATTTTAAACTACGAATTTTTTTTTGTGATTTAAAATTTAAACTTAACAAAACTAATGATTAAAAATCAAAATTTCACAAGAATAACTGCAGATTTAACAAGTTAAGATTACAACTTCCCTTGGTATTTCATTTAAATCAATTCACTTCCCATTTAAAGCAATTAATTAATATGAATAATTATCCAAGAATGATTTATAAAATTCACACACTTTTTCCAAAACACGTGAACAAATCCTCCTAACTCTGATCCTTAAGACACAAAATTACAAGGAACACCCTACTCAATTGATTCACTATATTCCTATGCGAGTCAAGTTAATTAGGGTTTACGCATAAATTCTTTCAAAGGATACAAAAGACACATAGGTATATTCTTATCCTACATGCTAATCATATTAACCCTATTCAGATTATATGAACAGATGTTATCATATCCAGATCTCAATCTATACTCCATCTTCCAATTTTATATAGATTATCACAATAATTGTTGGCCAAACAATTAATAAATAAGCAAAAGATAGAATAAACAATTCAATAAAAACCAACTTTCATTCAATGGGAAGGTTCAATTTAAACTACATACCAAGTTCCGTTGCAATCTTAATGAAAATTTAGTTCATGCTAATAATAAAGAAAAACATAATCCAGATTAATAATCCAAACATCCCAGATAATTACAAAAGATAAAACTAGAGAAGAGAAGAAGAAACTCTGAATTTACTCCAATACTCTCTCTTTGATCTTTAGCCCTTGTAATTCTTCTTCATGTTTTTCTTCCTTGTTCTCTCTGCAAATCTCTTGAAAAATTAAGTGCTACGTCTTTTCTAAAGTCTCCTCCTATTTGTATTAGTCTCCCACCTCATTCAGATTCCTTTTTGACTTCAAAAACCCACTTGGCAGTAGAAAATCCTCCTTTTGCCGTACATGAGCGCCTAGGCACTAAACACAAGCCATTTCCAAGCACCTAGGCGCTTGACCAGGTCCACGTAATTACAAAAATGCCACTCAGCTCTAATTTTAATGATTTTTTGACCTTTTTCTTTTCCGAAATGACCAATTTGTCCCTCCAGCTCCAACCTACAAGAAATAAACACAAAACAAATAAAAAGATACTAAAAACAATTAAAGATAGCAATAATTAAGTTTAATAATATCGGATTCATAAGCATAAAACCTACTCATCAAATACCCCCAAACTTAACCAATTGCTTGTCCCCAAGCAATAAAACACAATGAAATAACTAAATATGCAATACAGATATCCACGTGCCTAAAATTTTAGCAGTTAAATAGAACAAAATCTATTCATCAAACCTCAGAGAAATCAGATTAAACATGCTAGTATATCATATCAAGACAGATCAACAATTTCCTAGTCAATCATCAAATTTTACCCTGTTATTACTGATATAGTGCATGTGTACTGAACAACAATGCTAACTAATATAATACTAAATACAAAACATAATAGATCTCCTTAAAGGCGTCATATAGTGTCAACTCACAAAATTCACGAACAAGCTAGATCCAACTAAAGTCAAACATCCACCAAATTCAAGAGTCCAATCCGGGATACTTATGCTTTACTTATCATTACGGGGGCTTTTTGTTCTTTTCCCGTTTTATTGTTTATCTCTTTTTTTTAACCATGACTGTGCAATGTCTCATTCCATTAGGCTAACAGTGCTACCCATTAGCGAGCTTTCGACCAACGACTCCCAGACCATATCAGACCTTAGGGCGCTAGGTGTAAAGACACTCCCTCGGGCGTACTTGCTCAAGTAACAAAGGCCCCGAAACAACACTAGCCACAATATCTTTTTCATCAATTTTTTTTAAAGCTTATATATCCCAAATTTTTCCCCACAAACTTTAGTTTTTGTCTAAATTCAGTCATCTCCGCCTATTCATGTCTTTCATTCATTTAAACTAGTATTATCCTCAAGAAGTCCATTATGTGTCAATTTAGACTCAATCAGTCAACATAGTTATTTTTACTGTGCTATCCTTATTATATCAGTTTCAAACAGGTAAAGATTCAAATCATGATAAGAAATCACATCAAAGTCTTAACAGAACTATACTTGTCTACTCAATTCCAATATCATCATTGGCCAAAACAGACTTAAACTATCTAACAGCTGGAAACATGCAAATACTTGATTTTTTTTAGGAAATTAGAATGAAAACTACATGAAAAACTACTAAATGAATACTACAAGAATGCAACTAGAATTGGATGAATGCACCCCCAAACTTCACCTATGCAATGTCCTCATTGTATATAATAAACAAAACATAAAAAATTAGGCACTGAGGACTTCCCTGAAAGATAGACGCCTTATTCTTCGTCAGTATCCTCGTCTTCTTCTTCATCAACGTCATCTTCAGGGGGTAGATCAGCCGGGGGGTATACAGACAATGGGGGAAATTGATAGGGAGCAGCAGCTGGATTCATGCGGTCAAACATCTCTAGGAATGCTGCACTACAGTTCTGATACATCTTTGTTTGTCGCTGAGTTAGGCTATCCTGATTTCTTTCAACCCGGTCAAAACCCTGTTGAACTCTAGTAGTCACCATATCAATCCTTCTAGTTTGATTTCTTAATTCTCAGCGAATATCTTCAAAAAAAATTGGTGGTGGCCCAGAACTTCCAGCTGCAGGAGGATTGTCGTGTGATTGTTGATTAGGCTCGGCTACAGACTCGGAAGGCACAATAATGAACCCTAACCCTCTCGGGTGTGGTGTACCCCCACCCCATACCTTGTACTTCTTAATAAGCGAGTGGTTAATCGCAGCTAAGGGTGGTTGTCTAGCTTCTTCGGCATCCCATTTGACTCCAGCTTGTTGACATAGTCCAGTGATCAAAGATGGGTGAGGTAATCCAACTGATGTCCCTCCTCGAATTGCTTTGTCAATTGAATCATGTATAATATAACCCACATCTATAGTTTTTCCTTGTGCAATGCAGAAAACAAACGCTGCCCGTTGATTTATAACATCACTCATATGCCTACACGACATCAACTTAGCACAAATAAAGGCATGCCATGCTTTCCCGTAACTGATTAGTGCGGATGCAGGGAACAAAATAGCTTCTTGTTGATCTGTTAATTTCCATGTTGTTCCAGGTACACACAAAGCTTAAATGATCTCACTGTAGTCTAGCTCGTGCTCTAAATATTGCATGTAGCCATTATTGGGTATTATGTTCAAGCCGTAGTAAGCATTTATTGTCCTAAAACTGACCTCCACTGATTTTTTGTGAACCCAAATTATGTTACCAACAACATCTTTTGCATTGGCATAGAATTCCTTAACAATTTTAATGACCGATGAATCCGGTTGGGATGTAAAGTTCACCCATCTTCTACTTCCAATCATTTGTAGTAACTCCCCATCTTCTGCCTCTGGCAATAATCCATGCTCAGGAATTAGCATTTTACTAGAAAGCACATTGTAATATCTTTCGGACACACTAGCACTTATAAATCTCTTTTTGTCATACTTAGTCGAAGTGCCCGAAGTCTCGCCTCTTTCCCTTTTAGTAGCCATGAGTCTTGTGTGTGAATTGCTTGCCCAATAGACGATGTTCAGAGGCTTAGTATGGGCCAATCCTCTTTGACAATATATCGAACACTTGGTGGTGCACAAATTTTGAACACTATTGGTAGGCACTCCCCCAAACTTAATTTTCACCAAATTTGTCAATAACTAAGCCCACTAGTCGTCCAATGTAATACAATCAACAATGAAAAGTACCCAAACCCACTTGAGCCAACACAATGAAAGAACTAACTTCAACTTACTGCCTTAGCTATTCGAATAGATGTGTTGTGAATGACAATTCGTGCCAAAGTTGTTGATGAAACTTGCCCAGATGGAGTCTAATTGGTAGGAGATTGAGTGTTCGATTATGCTTATACAAGAAAAATATGATTATCGTGGCTAGATTAGAGGAGGGATTTGAGTTGAGTGATTTTGAGTTGGAGTAGGAGAGCAAGAATGTGTTTGATTTGGGTTTGGAGGAGTCTTGCCCGATTAGGGTTTTTTTTTAAGTTACAGCCAGAGTGGCTAGGTTCTTGGGATTACACTGGTTGGACCGCCTAGGCGGTTGGATGCAGAATGCTTTAAACTCTTGTAGCGCCTAGGCGCTTGGTTTGGCCTAGGTGGGGGAGCTTAGGCGCTTGGTGATCGTCAGGGCTACTACAGCTAGGTGCCTAGGCGCTTGGCATGTGCCTGTCTTGGGCGCCTAGGTGCTTGGGCATGTCTTGGGCCTCTTGGTTTACTATTTGCTTCTTTGTGCTCCCAACCTGTATACCACAACTTAAATTAAGACTTATTCTAAAACCATAACTAAGATAAACTACATTCTAAAATAAAAGAAAAATAACCAACATTAAAGATTCGCCTAATAAATAAATAAATAAATAAATACCCTACACCACTTAGCAATTCAATAACACTAAAAATGAGGGAAATGATTAGAAATATGAGAATTTGACAAATGGTTATTCTTCTATTGAGTTCATAAGTGCTTGGCTTCCAGGGGGCGCTGCCCCCTTGCAATCCCCGCCAGCTCACCGGCGAACTGGGCAGCCACTCGCTTACCGGGGAGCGAGACCCCCGACTAGGTAGTCGTAGTGGCCATTAGTTGAACCCGCCAAATATGTAATCTTGTTTCTTACCCTGAAATCAATTAAATATCGTGTTAGAGAACATAAGGGGTGTAACAAAACCTAAACTATAAAACTTTAACCACTAAACAAACTACCAGTAAAGCAAATTAAACAAAATAAAAGTAAAAATAGAAAATAACAATAAAAATTCTTGGGTTGCCTCCCAGTTAGCACTTGGTTTATAGTTTTTAGCCTGACTTTCTTCTCTGTTCTAATCAGCAAGGTTGACCGATGTCTTTGCACGATCAACACAACCCCCATAGTAGTGCTTCAATCTCTGACCGTTGACTTTGAAATTACGTTTAGCATCCGGGTCTTCCACCTCTACCGCTCCGTGAGGATAAACTTTTGTAATAATAAATGGCCCAGACCAACGGGATTTCAACTTTCCTGGAAACAATTTAAGCCTTGAATTGTATAATAACACTGTTTGCCCTGCTTCAAACTTTCTTTCCAGAATTTTCTAATCATGCCACCTCTTAACTTTTTCTTTATATAACTTCGCATTCTCGTATGATTGGAGCCTGAATTCATCCATTTGGTTCAATTGTAAAAGGCGCTTCTCTCCCGTAGCAGACATATCAAAGTTTAACTTCTGAATTGCCCAATAAGCACTGTGTTGTAGTTCAACTGAAAGATGGCATGCCTTTCCATATACTAACCTATATGGAGACATCCCTATCGAAGTTTTGTAAGCTGTGCGATATGCCCATAAAGCATCATCCAACTTACTAGCCCAATCTTTCCGACTAGGGTTCACTATCTTCTCGAGGATTCGTTTCACTTCTCGGTTAGAGACCTCGGCTTGACCACTTGTTTGTGGATGATAGGCAGTAACTATCTTATGAGTGACTCCGTACTTAGCAAGAATAGCTGAGAACTTCTTATTACAGAAGTGCGTGCCTTCATCACTAATGATTGCACGAGGAGTGCCGAATCTAGAGAAAATATTCTTCCGAATGAACTTAACCACAACCTTAGCATCATTGGTGGGCGATGCTATAGCTTCTACCCAATTTGAAACGTAGTCCACAGCTAGAAGTATATAGGATTTGCTAAAAGATGATGGAAATGGTCCCATGAAGTCAATGCCCCAAACATCAAATAATTCGACTTCTACGATCATGTTTAGTGGCATCTCTTGTCGCTTTGATATATTCCCCACTCTTTGGCATCTGTCACATTTCAATGAAAACACACGGGCATCCTTAAAGAGTGTTGGCCAGAAGAATCCACATTGAAGCACCTTAGCTGCCGTTCTTTCTCCCGCAAAATGTCCACCACAGTAAGATGCATGACATTGGTAGAGAATATTTTCCATTTCAACTTCCGGAACACACCTTATTACTTGATCTCCACACTGTTTAAATAAAAACGGCTCATCCCATAAATACTGTTTCACATCATGGAGAAATTTCTTCTTTTGTTGACTTGTCAAATATGGCGGAAACACCTTACTCACAATGAAATTTACATAATCTGCATACCATGGAGTATCCATCCTTACCGCAAACAGTTGTTCATCTGGGAAAAATTCATTGATCACTGTTGTGTCATCTTTTTTTAGTTCTACATTCTCTAATCGTGATAAATGATCAGCAACCTGATTGTCTGTTCCTTTTCGGTCCCGGATCTCCAAGTCAAACTCTTGTAGCAATAATACCCATCTAATTAATCTCGGCTTCGCATCCTTCTTTGTTATTAAGTACTTAATTGCTGAATGATCTGTAAACACGATCACTTTTGTCCCAATGAAATATGAGCGAAATTTATCAAATGCATAAACAACTGCTAATAGCTCCTTCTCGGTAGTGGTATAATTTAGTTGGGCATCCGTTAACGTCTTACTAGCATAGTATATAGCATGAAAAATTTTATCTTTTCGTTGGCCAAGAACTGCGCCAATCGCAAAGTCGCTAGCATCACACATTAATTCGAACGGGATACTCCATTCTGGCGCTATGATTACAGGTGCAGTAACAAGTTTCTTCTTCAAAACATCAAAAGCTTCCAGGCATGCTTGATCAAAGTTGAATGGGACATCCTTCTCCAAAAGATTGCAAAGTGGTTTCGTGATTTTGGAGAAGTCTTTTATAAATCGTCTATAGAAACCAGCATGTCCCAAAAAACTTCGAATACCCTTTACAGAAATAGGTGGTGGCAGGCTCTCGATGGTTTCGACATTAGCTCTATCAACTTCAATTCCTTTTGATGACACTCGATGACCCAAGATTATCCCCTCTTTCACTATAAAATGACATTTTTCCCAGTTTAAAACCAAATTTGTGTTCATACACCGTTTGAGCATGAGAGTGAGATTTTCCAAACAATAATCAAATGAATCCCCAAAAACTGAAAAATCATCCATAAATACCTCGAGATTTTGTTCGACCATATCGGAGAAAATAGCCATCATACACTGTTGAAATGTCGCCGGCGCATTACATAATCCAAAAGACATTCTGCGAAAAGCAAAGGTTCCATATGGGCATGTGAATGTCGTCTTCTCCTGATCCTCAGGTGTAATGGAAATCTGGTTTTAACCTGAGTATCCATCCAAAAGACAATAATACTCATGCCCTGCAATCCTGTCCAACATTTGATCTATGAATGGTAGAGGGAAATGGTCCTTACGAGTGGCATTGTTCAACTTCTATAATCCATACACACCCGCCAACCCGTAACTGTTCAAGTCGGGATTAATTCATTATGCTCATTTTTAACTACTGTCATTCCCCCTTTCTTTGGCACACAATGAACCGGACTTACCCATGAGCTATCTGAGATAGGGTAGATAATTCCTGCGTCCAACCATTTAATGATTTCCTTTTTTACAACTTCCTTCATGATGGGATTGAGTCTTCATTGTTGTTCAATAATCGGTTTCGCTTCATCTTCCAATAGAATCTTATGCATGCAAATTGATGGGCTTATTCCCTTGATATCCGCAAGAGTCCACCTAAGAGCAGTCTTGAATTGCCGAAGTACCCTTAGTAGCTTTTCTTCTTGAACCTTATCAAGTGATGCAGAAATAATAACTGGAAAGGTAGAAGAAGAACCAAGGTAGGCATACCATAGATGGTTAGGCAATGGCTTAAGTTCCAAGGTGGGCAGTTCTTCTAAAGATGATTTCACCTTTTCATCAGGCTTTCCCCAAAAATCCAGAGGTTCAAATTTTTGTAAACATCGTGTGAACTTCGTGTTAGGTTTGTAATATTCATGAACGCAATTAAATTGCATAAAATTAGCGGAAGCGTGGAAAATCAGAGTTTAAAAATTTTACAAACCAAAAACCCGGATCACCCTTTATGCACAATTATTAATTAAACGAAAAGATAAAGAATAAAATCATACCCTTGAAGATCCGAGCTTCCTCAGGTACAAGTTCACCTCCAATCCTTTTCGCGTTCAACTTGAATCCACCGGGTTTGGTCCCTTCCTTTGATCAATGTTAGCCACCCAAGTGTTTGGCCTCTAGAGGTGATCCACCAAGTAAGAAGAAGAATTCAAGAAGATGGGTTGTTGGCTAAACCCTAGTTTTTCTATCTCTATAGAAAAAGGGCGTACTCTCCCAACTATTGGAATTACGTATTCTAATAATACGTCAACCTCTCTCTCACCCATAATAAGACTCCTCTTATTTATAGATGTGGACAACCCATCCTTAACAATAAAGGAATTGGGTTTTATTTTAATTAATTAAACTCTTTTAATTAATTAGGCTCCTAATCTTATTAGGAATAATTAATTAACCTTTTAATTAATTAAGCTCACTAATTTTATTAGGGATAATTAATTAAACTCTTTTAATTAATTTGCCTCCTAATCCTATTAGGATATTTGAGAGTATTTTTATTAATTAATTCCGAAACTCCTTTAGGAATTAAATAATAATAATCGTAATAATAATAATAAGACTCCTCTTATTAATTTATATTTAATATTTCTAAAATATTAAATAATAAATATTAAGCTATTTAATTTATTCTATCACCATAGATTAAATTAAATATACTTAACATATTATTACGATTATGCCATTAACTTCTTAAATAATTATTCTTCCTTTTATGGTGTGACCCTTTAGGTTCTCCATATTAAACCGGTTGTGAATAAATCAATTAGAACAATTCTAATCTTATTTAAATAAATAAATTAAACTAATAATTTATTTAAATAAATAATATTTATTCTACAATAGGGATAAGCCTCCCTAGCGATCAACGACTTTCCAGATAATATAGATTTCAACATTAATCATAAAAGAACCTTTGAGTAAATAGTTACCGTACAATTCAATCCTTCCACCATACAATGTCCCAATTAAATATAAGACATGGAATTTCTGTCAAGTCTTATTTTATTTAATTATATGTATTTCGACTCTTAAATGCACAACTCCAAATAATGCAAATTAGAAACTCCTTTCTAATTTCATTCTGCCTTGGCCAAGGACTACTGAGTTGTCATTTATCGAATCACATAGGACATTTCTCTTCTTTTACTAGAAGTGGTAGATTCTTTATTGATCATACATTATCTCCATGTACAACTTATTATACTCAAGCATACCCTTTGATATACCCTAAGGGTCTTAAGGAATAAGTCAAAGTATAACTCATCATACACAAGATACTATGATGATCTCAAGTCCAAGGATCACTTGTACTACTATCACTACAGGAATTCCTATTGACATGCAAGTAAAACTCCATTAGGTATTCCTTAGCGAGTCACGTTCAGTGAACTTATTCTCTAATAAGCACCTACATACTTGCTTTAGTGTCTCCACACAAATGATCATGAGATCAATCATTCTCATCCAATGAGCAAGCAACGTATGTACCAATCTATCCGGATTCACTAATCCCCAATTTAGTAATCCAACGATTGGGAACTATTTTTGTTTTAAGCTTTCTAAGAATTTAGATCTCATTAAAATGATCATCATCATTATTCTAAAAGCATTGCTTAAAACTATGAGTTTATCACATATTATAAAACAGCATCATGTACATAATTAAAAAGCCTTTAATAAATTAATACATTTTATTAATAAATGAATAAGATTGCTACAAAGTATATGCTTTATCATCAAACATGATTGGCTTGTGTGCATACTACTTTCAATCTCCCACTTGCACTAACGCCAATCGCCATGGTAACTCATACCCTTCTTCTCCAAGTGACGATTATCCTGCTGTTGGATAAGCTTTAGTTAATGGATATGTAATGTTGTTTTTGAGAGTCCACTATCTCTATAGTAATTTCCCATCTTTCAATGATTCTTATAATCAAATGAAAGTGCCACAACACATGTTTAGATCCAAGATGAGACTTAGGAATAATTCCTAGTTCTGTAATGAACTTTTAATCCAAACAATCAACTCGAGCTTCATTTACAGCTATATACTTTTGTCTTTATCACTAAACCAACAACTCTTTGCTGTTTAGAACCTTTCCAATTCACTGCACCACCGATCAAGGTAACCCTTTACCTTAAAGTGGATTTTCTGTCGTCTTGGTCTCTCTGAAAAACTTGAGTCTGTTAAGCCCTCTAGTTTTAATTCAGACCCGCCATGAATTATATCACATCCTTAGTGCTGGTTAAGTACTTTAAGATGTTTTTCACTGTCTCACAGTGAACTTCTCCAGAATATGACTGATCAACATCAGGTCGCGTATATTTCATTGCATACATGATTGTCACTCATGCAATCTCTCTTTTAGGAGTCTATGAGGACTATTAAGAGAGATACACTCAATGGCTCATCAACATGAGACATCCCATGGAGTTTGCCATGCTAAACGACTTTAGCATCAAATGAATATACGTTCCTTGGGTTAAGCCGAGCATCCTTTTAAATCTATCTATATAGATTTGCATCCCCAATTAAGATACTCTTCCCAAATCATTCATGGAGGAATGTTTAGACAACTTTATCTTTATTGATTTTAGCATTGACATGTCATTCCTTATCCGTATTATATCAACATATAATACCAGAAATGTCACGACGCTCCCACTGACCCTTTTGTACACACTAGGTTCATTCTTGTTTTTGATAAAATCAAACTCTTTTGATTATCATATCAAAATGAATGTTCCATTTTTGAGAAGATTGCTTCAATCCATTTCTCTGAGTGTCTACAACTCTTACCTCATCGTAAGTAACTGGATCATCATCTTCTATGATACGTACCTCATCATCATCATCCATGATGAATCCATACCTCCTAAGTATCTTCGGTACTATTCCAGATTTACGATTCGGTTGTGGTACAATAGGTCTATCTATAGGTTCCTCTTATTTGACTTGTAGTGTTTTGTGGTTCTTAAACTTTTCAAGATGTATTATCCTCCCACTAGCCCCTTCAATGATAAACACCTTTATCTTAGAAGGCAACATGTTTCGCAAGAAACACCTTTTGCTAAGTAGGATTATAGAACATATGCCCTAAACTTACTTTACAAATGTCCCACAAATCTGTACTTGTCAAATTTTGTCCCAAGCTTATCCTTTGAAACCGTTTCACATAAGTTGGACAACCCCTTATCTTAACATACTTAAGATTAGGAATCCTCCCTGTCCATAACTTTTATGGAGTCTTGGGGCCGGATTTTGAGGTTACCTTTTCGTAGATATGCAGCCATTTCTAGGACATTACCCCAGAAGGATACTGGAATGTCGGTAAAATCATTATGGACCGCACCATGTCCAATAAGGTACAATTTTTCCATTCAGATACATCAATCAATTATTGCGTATCAGGAGGCGTCCATTATGAAAAAACCATTTGAGATGATCTAGAAATTTATTGCACAAGTATTTATTCCTTGATCTAATCAAAGAATCTTAATACTTTGCCAATTTGTTTCACTTCTGAATTCTTTGAACCTTTCAAATAATTCACACTTGTATTTCAGCAAATACATACATTCAACTCTTTGAATGATCATCTCCTTTTCTTATACTAGTTTGTTCAATTTGAAAAATATATTTTTCACGTAAGTCAAGTATACAAAATCCATTAAGTAATATTTCAGTTCTATACAAAACATTATTATTATAAATAGAACAACAATTGTTCCTAATTATAATACCAAAGATTTCATTGTCCAACAATAAAATGGAAATAATGTTTCCAACTGGAATACAATAACAACTTATTGACTTAATAGACTTTCCCGTAGGCATTGCTAAACTATAAGTTCCTATGGCTAATGCAGAAACCTTTGCTTCATTTCCCACATATAGGTTTACTTATATTTGTTTAGCTTTCTACTTCTGCTTGGTCCCTTCATAAATCTATATTTATGATAACCAAAGTTGGTATCCAATACCCAAGTAGAACCTTGACTTAAAGAAAATTTATTTCAAATCATGAACAAAATAGTATTTGCAACCGAAACTTCACTAAGCTTCTTCTGGTTAGCCTCTGTAAAATGCTACTCGCAGTTTCTTTCCAGTGTCCAGGCTTATTGCAGTGGAAGCAAACTCCTTTGCTATCCGTATCAGTTTTTGTTCTTATTATCCTTTGTTTTTGTCCTTTCTATTTTCCTTCTTAGAATTGTTCTTCTTTTCAGAAGATCCTTTGGCCCCTACTAGTAAGATTTGGTCTTTCTTGGTTGGAAAGTGACTCTCAATATTTTTCAACATGTTAAGCAAATCAGCGAGGCTGATATCTAGCTCGTTCATATGAAAAATTCACAACAATTGTGAAATGAGTCCGGAAGTGAGTGCAAGATAAAATCTTGGCTCAACTCTCCATCCATGACAAAATCCGTTGTCCTAATTGATCAATCAAATTTATTATATTATGGACTTTTATCTGTACCGTAGTGTCATCAGTCATTCTAGATCGGAAGAGCTCCTTAGATATCTGATATCTATCAGTCCTACTTTCCTCACCATCAACTACTTGACGTGCCGGAATATAATAAGAGAGCATCTATAGTTTCATGCTGACGCTGAAGCTCGTTACTCATGGATGCGATCATGATGCATTGAGCCAACTGTGCATCATCTTGCCACTTTCTAAAAGTAGCAATCTCTTCCTCGGAGGCATTGTCTGCAACCATTGCATGGATAGGCGTATTAAGGACATAAGATAGCTTTTCAGCCATGAGAACTATTCTCAATTTTCTTAACCAGTCCATTTAATTAGGTCCGATTAATTTAGCATCTAATATGCTACGCAGTGATAGTAATTTAGACATTGTAAAATTCTGTAAATGAATTTGTAATTAACAACATTTTAGCATACATTCTTTTATTAATTACCAAAATAATTTAGGTTTTGTTTTAAATTGGTATCTCCCACTATTTTCTTCAAACTATATTACCCTCAGTATATAGTTCGGCAATATCTAATTAAAGATATGCTAGTGAGAATAAGGATCCCATTTCAAATGTATATAGCCTTGTGTGTGCACAACAAACTATATATAAATAAATAGGTAGACAACTCTTGTCAATTACATCAACTATGTAACTCCTTGTATTTTTGCCTCTTAAATCATAATGGTCAAGTGTGTGCACATCCGAACTAAAATGATTTAAGTTAAGTCAGACCCAACATTTCCATATAAGTGAAGAGAAAACTACAGCCCTTGTGTGTGCACAACAAAGCAGTAATGTTCAATTCCTTATAAACATCATATGTAATAAAAAACAACATCTTAAATATTTAATACTCGCCTTGTGTGTGCACAACAAACTCATATTAAATATTCAATACTCTATTTTTTCTATCATGTTAGAAGGCGACGTTCGATATTCCAAATATCTTTGAACGTTACAACTTAATATAAAATATTTGAGGGGTTTGTTATTAATTTATCTCATCTTGTTTAGCGCGCATGCACTTATATATATAAAATACGCGTCATATTAATGAACATGCGAAGCATGTTTGCATAATATATAATATATATAGAATAAGCATGCACATATAGAATACTATATTCTACCCGGATTGATTATGGACTTTTATTCTAGTTTGGTTCACTAGAGCCACCAAGTGAACCAAAAGGTCAAACCCTAGAGGTGCAAGAATTAATATTTAAATATAACTATTACATTTAAACCCGGGCTCCATTACAAACGGGTCTTCACGCGCTCCTTGCTCCTTGATCTCTAATTCTTCAAAATAATTCTAACTATTCCTATTACAAAACTATTTAAAATAAATAGAAACCTTGATCAGCAGTCAAGGGGAAGTACATAGGAGGGAGTTAGAATTTACATTAAGAAAAATAAGAGAAGACGATGTACGCAGACCCCATTTAATAAAACCCATACATTCATGCATCCAACTAAAATAAAATCCAATCACATTGGTCAATAGTCCATAATCAATCCCATTTATTATCATACACATCACCATATGCATAAATAAATAACATTCATCTCATGAATAATAAACATTTAATATATATATTGATATCATTTAATGGGCAAATTTAGTTAGTATAAAATCTAATTTTTGAATCAAAATAAACTCTTTTATTTTAATCCAAATTTAAATTAAAATAAAACTATTTTATTTTAATTTATCCAATTTTGAATAAAATAAACTATTTTATTTTATCAAAATCTTTAATCAAAATAAACTCCTTTATTTTAATTAATTATGGAATCCAATTCCATGTAAAAAAATAACTCCTTTATCAAAGGAAACACGGATTAATTTTCTATTCACAAATAAACTCCTTTATTTTGAATAATATGAAATCTTATTTCATATCTAAATAAACTCTTTTATTTAAGGAAATTAGGATTTTCTTTCCTATTCATAAATAAACTCCTTTATTTTGAATAATATGAAATCTTATTTCATATCTAAATAAACTCTTTTATTTAAGGAAATATGAATCCAATTTCAACTCCAATTAGTTATCATGGAATCCAATTCCAACTCTAATTAGTTAATATAAAATTTAATTTAAAAATTAAAATAAACTTTTTATTTTAATTATAAAATAATTAAAAATAATATATATATATATATATATATATATATATATATATATATATATTATATTACCTTTAGTGCAATATCACGTAGCTTTTGAAAAGATTAATTGTATGGCACGTGGGTGATTTCAATTAGATAACCTGATCCTTTTAATCCCTTTAAATGAATAACGTGATACAGGAGGTATATATATATAACGAAATCATAAATAATTATATCATATATAACGTAACAGATCTCAGCCAAACTGACATTAATCACCATCACGTTTCAAGCGAATCACAGCGAGGAGGAAAAAAAAAAAGTTCACGGTATAACAAATATCCGGAAATTGATTTTTTTTAAATAAATTTTATACAATAAAATTATGTCCAATTAAATTGTTCTAAAATACATATCAATATAAATATCAAATATGAATAATTAATAATTTGCATAAAGGTTTGGCTCTGATGCCACTATTAGGTTTGTAATATTCATGAACGCAATCAAATTGCATAAAATTAGCGGAAGCGTGGAAAATCAGAGTTTAAAAATTTTACAAACCATAAACCCGGATCACCCTTTATGCACAATTATTAATTAAACGAAAAGATAAAGAATAAAATCATACCCTTGAATATCCGAGCTTCCTCATGTACAAGTTCACCTCCAATCCTTTTCGCGTTCAACTTGAATCCACCGGGTTTGGTCCCTTCCTTTGATCAACGTTAGCCACCCAAGTGTTTGGCCTCTAGAGGTGATCCACCAAGGAAGAAGAAGAATTCAAGAAGATGAGTTGTTGGCTAAACCCTAGTTTTTCTATCTCTATAGAAAAAGGGCGTACTCTCCCAACTATTGGAATTACGTATTCTAATAAGACGTCAACCTCTCTCTCACCCATAATAAGACTCCTCTTATTTATAGATGTGGGCAACCCATCCTTAACAATTAAGGAATTGGGTTTTATTTTAATTAATTAGGCTCCTAATCTTATTAGGAATAATTAATTAACCTTTTAATTAATTAGGCTCCCTAATCTTATTAGGGATAATTAATTAAACTCTTTTAATTAATTTGCCTCCTAATCCTATTAGGATATTTGAGAGTATTTTTATTAATTAATTCCCAAACTCCTTTAGGAATTAAATAAAAATAATCATAATAATAATAATAAGACTCCTCTTATTAATTTATATTTAATATTTCCAAAATATTAAATAATAAATATTAAGCTATTTAATTTATTCTATCACCATAGATTAAATTAAATATACTTAACATATTATTATGATTATGCCATTAACTTCTTAAATAATTATTCTTCTTTTTATGGTGTGACCCTTTAGGTTCTCTATATTAAACTGGTTGTGAATAAATCAATTAGAACAATTCTAATCTTATTTAAATAAATAAATTAAACTAATAATTTATTTAAATAAATAATATTTATTCTACAATAGGGATAAGCCTCCCTAGCGATCAACGACTTTCCAGATAATATAGATTTCAACATTAATCATAAAAGAACCTTTGAGTAAATAGTTACCGTACAATTCAATCCTTCCACCATACAATGTCCCAATTAAATATAAGACATGGAATTTCTGTCAAGTCTTATTTTATTTAATTATATGTATTTCGACTCTTAAATGCACAACTCCAAATAATGCAAATTAGAAACTCCTTTCTAATTTCATTCTGCCTTGGCCAAGGACTACTGAGTTGTCATTTATCGAATCACATAGGACATTTCTCTTCTTTTACTAGAAGTGGTAGATTCTTTATTGATCATACATTATCTCCATGTACAACTTATTATACCCAAGCATACCATTTGATATACCCTAAGGGTCTTAAGGAATAAGTCAAAGTATAACTCATCATACACAAGATACTATGATGATCTCAAGTCCAAGGATCACTTGTACTACTATCACTACAGGAATTCCTATTGACAGGCAAGTAAAACTCCATTAGGTATTCCTTAGCGAGTCACGTTCAGTGAACTTATTCTCTAATAAGCACCTACATACTTGCTTTAGTGTCTCCACACAAATGATCATGAGATCAATCATTCTCATCCAATGAGCAAGCAACGTATGTACCAATCTATCCGGATTCACTAATCCCCAATTTAGTAATCCAACGATTGGGAACTATTTTTGTTTTAAGCTTTCTAAGAATTTAGATCTCATTAAAATGATCATCATCATTATTCTAAAAGCATTGCTTAAAACTATGGGTTTATCACATATTATAAAACAGCATCATGTACATAATTAAAAAGCCTTTAATAAATTAATACATTTTATTAATAAATGAATAAGATTGCTACAAAGTATATGCTTTATCATCAAACATGATTGGCTTGTGTGCATACTACTTTCAATCTCCCACTTGCACTAAAGCCAATCGCCATGGTATCTCATACCCTTCTTCTCTAAGTGACGATTATCCTGCTGTTGGATAAGCTTTAGTTAATGGATATGTAATGTTGTTTTTGAGAGTCTACTATCTCTATAGTAATTTCCCATCTTTCAATGATTCTTATAATCAAATGAAAGTGCCACAACACATGTTTAGATCCAAGATGAGACTTAGGAACAATTCCTAGTTCTGTAATGAACTTTTAATCCAAACAATCAACTTGCAGCTTCATTTACAGCTATATACTTTTGTCTTTATCACTAAACCAACAACTCTTTGCTGTTTAGAACCTTTCCAATTCACTGCACCACCGATCAAGGTAACCCTTTACCTTAAAGTGGATTTTCTGTCGTCTTGGTCTCTCTGAAAAACTTGAGTCTGTGATCAAAACATGGATACAATCAAAGCTAGTATCCATAATAGATATTTTGGACGAAAAATGAAAATTTAATTTTTCTGTGAATAGTGCTGTATTCATGAATAGTGTCGTATACGTGAATTGTGTCGTATATGGGAATAGTAATCCCGACACTAAAAGACAAGAATTTCACAAGAAAAATACTCATAATATTCCGGTATAATGATATTGAAAGAAATAATATCATTTTTAAAAAAATAATATCCCTTACCTCGTAAAGACAGTAATTCTAGTTGAAACACCAGATATAGGCTATGACTTGAACTTGCACCGTATAGCAACACTCAAAGTATTAAAATACTCACAAGAATACGCTCAATATATCGAGAGAGAAAGAGAGAGAAAACTTTAGTTTTTGGTGTGATTTTTAATTCTAACCTAAGCAACCTATTTATAGAAAAATGCTTAGAACACCAAAGCAGAAAATTGAATATTATATAAATATATATATATACAAATTTCCTACGTACACCTTTGGCAACTGAATTCAGCCCCTAGCACATGTTAATGATGCTCTCAAAATGTAAAAAATGTTTTTATTAATAAAAATAAATAAAACTTCTAAAAATTAATTATTTCGGAACTTCAGAACTTTAATAATTCATAATAAATAGCCATTTTGTCAGAAAAATTTGATCCACATGTCTTTTCCATAGGAAATTTCATTATCTACAACTTTTCAGAAGAAACGTTTTCCAAATTCCAAATAGAAATTGACCGAAATCCACAAACGTGCGATTTTACAAGTTATAATTAAATTTCAGTCAAGAAATGGTCCCACATACATGTTTAACATGTTTTAAACAACTTTTGCAATAAAAATACTCTTTCTCCTCATATAATCATATATCCCACATTCATTGTAAAAATATCTTCATTATTATATTATAATAAAATAATAAAATATTATTTTATCAGAAAAGATAAAATATCAATTTTCAACAATTGTCGCTTTAAAAATTTTCTCCATCTATACCCACATAAAATAAATATTTTTCTCATCATATTAATCAATAATTAATTATTCACAAATAATATTACAGAATCACAATACTGACAACCAGGCAGTTCCTAGGAAAAAGGGGGCTTTCCAATAAGGATATCTCCTTACTGGCGCACAATTAGGTGACCAAACCTCTCCTTAGACAGAACTTTCTAGACATTGCCAATAATGTTATCTAATAATATTATTTAAATAATATGAAGTATTGCTTTGATAATGGAAAATAATGTGTAGTGACACTTATTGAACTACAGTAATACAAAATATCAACGTAGCAATTATTGAATCAATAAAATAAAATACTGAACAGTAATTACTTTAACAATTATTGAGTAGTGCCTTCTTACGTAATAATCAATAATTGGTGCAATACCGTGTGCTACTGTGCAACAACGCGTATTACTGTGTTTTAACCACTGAGTATTCCAACAGTATTTACGGTAACAACTACGCCGTTATTTATAAACAACTTATACTTGTCATTTTCTTCATCCAATCGCTTTCTGTTATGGGGCCCACACAAGGCTGCGCCGTCATACGAATATTTTCCGACAGTAAGAATATTCCACGACCAAACAAATATTCTCCGATAAAAATGAATATTTTATAACCACTTACTTATTTAAAATATTTGCGCATTTTACCCATAACTAACCACATTAATCAAATCAACCTTACTAATTCAAAATAATAAATAGAGGAAATTTAATTTTTTTTTAATAAGTTGGGGTCTTACATTAAGTCTTTAATTTAAATGGGTTTTATCAAACAAGGCATATGGATTTTAAGTTATTATTTTTAAAAGTGTTTTTAGCCAAACAAGCCTTATGACTTTTGAATTTTAAAAGAAGTGTAACTGATATCAATTAATTATATGAATTAATATGTAATATATGTATATGTCAGTTATATTACGTATATTATATCAGTTATATAATATTATACTACGTTAAGTTAGAAAAGAGAGAAAGAACATAGAAGAAGAGAAAGAACAGAAAACACAAAGAGAAAAGAGAGAAAGGAGAGAAGGAAGAAGAAAACAGGATGTGGTTTTGAGAGCCAAAAGAGGAATAACAAAGTAGTCTTCTCTATCTAAACTAGAAAGAAAAGGTATAATTCTTGTTTTGTTTAAAAGTTTTTATTCTATCAAAAGTTCTCTGTAAAGTTTGTGTGGAGGATGAATTGTGTTAATTCCTAGTAGGCACAAAATAGATCTAGAAGGGGGGGGGATTGAATAGATCCTTTTTAATTCAAATACTTTTCTGGTTTATTTTGTGTTGCTTATGAATTAGCATATGACAAACATAAGAATCTTTTCAAGGACAACGGAATAAGTAAAAGATCCCCTTCATTGATATATTCATAATCAGACATACATTATTCGTAGAGTTAATTTAGTAGTAAGCAGTTAAAACATACATAAAGGTTATAGCAGTTAAGGTACATAATGTAAATGACATAAAGTAAAAGACACAAGGGGCTTTAAGTGGTTCAGAGACTCAAGCTCCTAATCCACTCTTCTGCTTTCAACTAGCAGGATTTCCACTAAGGAAGGGCAGCACCCTGAATCACTAAGATTCCTTCAAGGCCAGCAGCCTTGGGACTTCAGTTCACTAAGAACTCTTCAAGGCCAGTAGCCTTGGAACTTCTCTAGTTCTTTAGGAACTCTTCAAGCCCAGCAGGCTTGGAACTTCATTTAGTCCCTCTAGACAAGGACCCCTTAGGCTCTGGCTTGTTGTTGTTGTTGTTGTTGGTGCTGAGCTGCTAAGATGTCTTTAAGTTTGACCATCTTTTGTACTTATCAGCTTGGTGTGGTCTTCTTTTCATCCTGCTTTGAGACCGAACCACATCATCTTTGGTGTAACTGATCTTCTTCTGTTCTGCTCATCTCCAAGTAGTGTCAGCTGTGCACCATCACCATTTCCTGAACCCTTCTTAATGTGTTGGCAAACATGGTTCTGCACTTGCTTTGTCTCAGCTTTGGGTTTATGGTGAATCGTAGAGTGGCTCTTAGGATCTGCCTTGTGCTTTTCCACTCTTTTGAATGCTATCTTCTTGTCCTTCTCGGCTCTTAGCTTAGATGTCAATTCATGTGGCATTCTCTTCTTTGTTGAGTGAAGCTTTGATCTTTTCAAGTCCTTCTTCAAAGTTGCTTCACTTCCACCTTCTTAGTCTCAATGTCACTGAGACTTGTTCTGTTTAAGCTCAGGTGGAACTCGTAGAATCAACGTTATCATTCTACCAACTCAACGATTCTATAACTTAGCAATCATCAACATCTTTTTATCGCTGAAGCTCTGGCTTCTTTATACTTCTTCCTAATCTTCCCGTTGAGAAGTAGCCGTTGAAATCTTTGAGATTTGCTTCGCAGATCCCGAGTTATATTGGTGTAGACTACATATGTGACATGACATCTCCTCTTCTGACTTTCTGACACTGCAGTCTACTATTTCACCTACCTTGTCAGATATATTACTTTTATGCCTCTGGCAGGTCGAAGACTTTATTTCACCCTTCTGATTCCTCGATCAGAGGTTGTCCTTTTGCATCGACGCTCTCAATAAGTTCTTGTCTAAATATCAACCTTAAGATTGAACCGTAGCCAATGCTTCAATCTTCAGCTGTTCGAACTCTACGATTCTGATGCATGTCTTCTTGGACCTAATTGTAGTGTCTTATTGATTGGTAGAGACAACACTACGATCTTGAAGAGTGTTGATTGGATATTCAATGTAGAACACCTCTTCTTTCTTTTGTGCAGTGCTTCAACACTTCTGTTTGCCTCAACAGCTCTCAGATACTGATGGCTTGACTTCTTTATTTCGGCCCCTTCTGAATAGCAAGACACTTCATATTTGTGGCATGTCCAGCTCACTTTCTTCTTGTGATCTCCCGTTCACTTATCATCAATGGACTGACCCAATGTTTAATCACTTTAGCCTTGCTCTTCATAAGCTATCCAGTATCTCTGTATGTACTCCATCAGTTCTTTCTTTGTTTGGCAAACACTACAATCCTGGTTTCTTCCAAGATCATCGTCTTCTGTCTATTTGACAGCTACTGCACTTGCTGACTTTCCTTAGTCAGTTACTGAAGTCTTCTTCTGATCTCCTTATGGAAGACTTCATCCTGAATGGCTTCATAACTTAATCTAGATGCTGATTGGGTTGGTGCTTAGATCTTCTGTTAGCTTGCATGCCATTCATTGAGTGCTCTCTAGTTTTCTTCAGTTGGGATGTATCTTTGCAGTGCCAACCAGAGGCTTCATTCCTTTGGATATTCTGGGAGTTCTTATTTGTTGAGAATCGTATTTGCTCTACGATTCTGTCTTGGCATTATGAGCACATCTGTTGAAGTCTCAGTTCTACACTCTATGATTCAGATTTGGCTGTGCAGACACTACGACTCCAAGATCAGATCTTGACACTCTATGATTTTTATCTTGTGCTTGTTATTTTCATCTGATCTTGCTTGACTACGATCTCTGCCTCTGATATTATCAGTAGACTCTACAACTCTGAGTGTAGTCTACCATTCTTGACTTGGCTTCAGCAGATGCTCGGTCGGCTTGTAGGCAGGCTGTCTCTACGATTCTAAACATGACTTTCTCAGAAGACTACGATACTGAAGATGTTCTCCTCGACACACTACGATCCTTCCTCGTCTCTCATGGCAGTCTATGAACTCTGAGATCTACTATCTTGCAGACTACGATTCTGCCTCGATAGCTTTCGAGTTTTCCTAGACTCTCCTGGTAGACTACGATATTT
Source organism: Panax japonicus (assembly GCA_020205505.1). NCBI lineage: Eukaryota > Viridiplantae > Streptophyta > Magnoliopsida > Apiales > Araliaceae > Panax > Panax japonicus. The sequence goes on from CM035113.1 coordinate 60,412,814, forward strand.
GGTGCAATGCTCGACGATCAAACAAGCTTATCTATTACATCATAAGATTAACCTAACATGCTTGATCTTTCTATATTTATAGTCCTTGTACATCATTTCTTTTTAAGGACCTTAACAAAGCTATTTTGCTTATGTAGGATCAACCAAACACATTTGATCAATTTATTCTAAGTCCTTGTACATATGTTTCTATTATCTATCAAAGGACTTTACAATTTTTCTTAATGAAAGCATACTTGCATATTCATTCATATATATATATATATATATATCATAATAAAATCATATGTAAATAGGAATATCATTAACATGCTTATTCCTGACAATCTCCCCCTATTTGATTATGACAAAAACAATAAGTGCATATGCATGTTATGAATGAATCTTATATACAGTGAGCAATTGTATTACTAAAATAGATAATCATGAATATCATTTATATGAATATGGAATTTAATATACTATGACATTTTACATCCTGGATCCAGAACATATTTAACTAGTTAGAGATGTACCTCTTTGGTTTTATGTATGCTTCCAAGATGTCTGTTGATAAGCTATTCATCTGTTTGATTCCTTTGCTCATGTTCCCCCTGGGATGTGGACTTCATTTCTTCTTCTGGTTCTAGCTCCCCCTCAGCCTCAGGCTCATCATCCTTTAGCTCCCCCTTAGATGATGACTCAGCTTCTTCTTGTGTTGACTTCTTATTTCCTGTCCTTCTGCTCTCCTTGCTCTTTCAAGAGTGCCTCTTACTCTTCCTCTTTCTATGCTTCTTTTTCTTCCCCTTTTTGTCATTAATCATTTGGGAGAGCTGCTCCGTTTTGGACATTAGTTGCTCCATCAGGTAGGAGGAGATAGCAACTTCAAACTTGAGTTCTTGTTGTCCTAGCTCAAGTTGCACTCAGAAAGACTGATTCATGTTTTCAATCTTGTCAGAGAGGACTTGGAGTTGTTCTTCATTTACCTTCTATGTTCGTAGAGCTTTCGCCTTCTGATCATTCATGATTTTTAGATAGATGTGACCTCTCTCTTTGATTTTGAGAGATACATCAACCATCGTTGCTTGTAGTCTCTTTTGAACTGAGTTATCTTCTGTTGTTGTCAACCTCTTTGACTCTTCAGCGATTAGAGATATCTTCTCTATCAGCTCATCAAAATTTTTCATCAGCTCGTTCTCTATAGGTAGTTGATCATCTGCTTGGGCAGCCTCTTGTTGAGCACCAGATTGAACTCTACGATTTGCATCCTTGGACAAATTTTCGAAGGTGTTGAAAATATAAAAAATTGTTGAGTACCAATCGCTGGTTGAGGATGAAGGAATGTCAGTCAGCAGTGCTTGAGCAGATGGAAGCTTCTTATTTTGGACTTGGACACCATTAGTAGTAGAGTGAACAGACTCTACGATTATCTCCTTAGTCAAGATCCTTCTTCCTTTAGAGTCCACTCTACGATCAAAGGGAATATAGTGGTTGCCAGCATGTCTGTAGACTTTATAGTGAGGCTGGTTTTTGATCATCATTGAAGCAAAACTCTTCACCCTTGGGAAGTTTTGTGCCACCAGCTCCATGCTTGGAAAATGAGAGAAGCATCAACTGAAGTACCTTCCATATTTTTAGTGTGTGCCTTTAGCCAAGGCATCCATTAGAAGAACCATCTCATTAGCAGGTCATCAGGATTATAGAGGATAGTCATGCAGTCTAGCTCCATGTTGTTCCAATTTTTGAACACATCATGTGCAGTCATCCGTACAACCTTGAGATGTTTATCTCCATATTTTACCCATCTTTCTACTGGGAGTTCTTCTGGTTCATCAAAAACTTCTACCACTATTCTTCTACTGATTCTTGCAGGAGAGAGGACTGGATAGTCTGCTGGTTTATCTGATTCTTGATTTTTAGAATTAGAATCTTTATCCATTTCTTCTCTCTTAGAGCTTGAACCAATCTGATCATTTTCATCAATGAATCCTTCATGCTGCATTTCATTTCCAGAACCTTCTTCAACAAGATCTTCCTCTGATTCAACTTCTTCATTACTGGTCCTATCTTCATCACTTACTTCCTTTGATACAGACTCTTCATCACTTAATTCAATGATAGCATTGGAGTGATCACTTCTCCTTATAGAGGCAAATTTGACTTGTAGTCTGTAGCTCTTCCTTCTCCTTGGAGGTTCAGCTATGGGAGAGTCAGACTCTTCTTCCTCTTCAGACTCTGAAGCCTTTGGATCATCAGACGAACTTCCTTGAGGTTTAGCACTGGCAGGGGAATGTTCTTTTTCTTTGGACTCATCACCTTTTGAGTTATCATGGGGGCTTTAGGATTGGAAGGGGCATGTTCTTCTTCTTAAGAAATAACATCATTTGACCCATCATCTGGACTTGATGGAGCATTTGCATTTGGAGATGCAGTTGGGTCATCGTGTAGCTTTTCTTCATCATTAGAGTGAATATTCTGAGAGTTAGCCACATGGATTGTGCATTCTTCTTCATCAGCAAATGCTGCATTTACTTCCATTAATCCAGCTTCACCTTCATTACTGGATTTGGTCTGTAGGGGTTCAGCCTTGATTGACTCTACGTCCTCTTCTTCTTTAGATGGTCTTTCTTGGGAAACTGAGGCTAGTCTATTTACCACCTTAGCTTTCTTGCTGGATGGCCCTTGAAGTAGTCTGTTACTTCTTCTCTTTGTGGTCTCTATAGTTGAGACCTTATCATCTTCAACCTTGTCTTTTGTGGATAGACTTCTTAGAGGAGCCCCAGTTTTCCTCACACCTTTGGATTTCTTTCTGGCTGGTGTGGTTACTGCTGGTACAGAGTCATCGGACTCAGAGCTTTCTGCCTCTTTTGCCTTCCTCTTCTTTGTAGAGGCCATGCTACTGCTCCCAGTTGTCAGCCTTATGGTCTCCTTTGGGTTTTTCTTCCAATTCACAAACAGTTATGGAGACATTACTTTATGAACATTCAGAGGTTCTCCCTTATCACCCTTGATTTTGTTTCCCAATTTCTTCTTCAGCACAATGCTCAGTAGATTTTGTAGACTTCTTCAATTCAGCCTTTTCTACCCATTTGGTGTTCTGATCAAATAGGATAACTCCAAATTTGATTCGTTTCTTCAGAACAATAGCAGACATTATTTTCAACTGTTGATCGAGCACCGTGTCGTGTGCAGTGTCCTTGCATAGTATACATTTGCCCAATATCTCAGGAAGGAACTCAAATTCTTCCAGAAACTCCTTTTTCTTCATGTCCTTTAGATTAAGGTTTCTCCAACTCAGTTCTGTCATTTCTTAACAGATCACTGCTTCCCCATGTTCATACTATCTTCTCAGTGAGGTGTGATTTCCTTTTCTTCATGTGCATTAGGAGACACCCTTACATGCTTCTTTGAGGATTCCTCTCATATGACATGCTTTTCATGCTTGAGCATACCAGACCCTTTCCATCTTTGGTTGAATGGCCTTCTTTCACATAAGTGTTATCAGCCAAGTGAGCTTCATTTGGATTAGCTCAACAGGTCTTCAAGGACATGCTTGGACAGTAGGAATTTTATCATAATCAGTTCTGAACAGTCTTAAGCCTTTTGCTGGTTGAATCTGTAGAAGCCCCGAATCCGGGCCCCGAATCGCCGCGGACTCGGTACACTAATTATTTCACTAATCGCGGAAGATATAAACATAAATTGTTTATACATTACATTACACACTATTCCCCAAAATCGAGTAACCTTAACTTAAACACCATTCATATAATATCTATTATACAACAATATTTATCACAATAAACTATTACAAACTAGCTGCACTTTATATCCCAAGCTGAACTTGGCTTAGTCTTTTCTATCAATGATTCATTTATTTAAGAATCATTTCTATTCTCAATTCAAAATAAATCTTATTTATCTATACAACACTTCAAACTGTACATAGCTGCCAATTACATTTGATAAAACTATTAATCATAGATTTATACCATTTCTAATTCAAAATAAATGTATTCATTTTGCGCATCGCACAATCTTCATCATCCGTTTAGCAAATAATATTATCTAACTTCATTAACCTGCAAAAATTTTATGTTTGCAAGATTGAGCTCGACAGCCCAGCAAATTTAACAGTCTATCATGTTTCACATAGCACACAATTCTATATGCACTACAATTCCTTTAACATGCATATCTACATGCATCAATAATTTCTTACAAAACATTAATTCATGCATTATACATTTCTAATTTATCAAGTTACATCATACAACATGTAATCACATATTGATTGAGTTCCACAACCCAATTAACTTAGTCATATTTTGACTTTTAACAATTCATAGAGCATAATATATAATTTAACACATAACATATTCCATCCACAAACATAATAGAACTGAAAAACTTGCCTGAACCGTTGATTACCGCAACGCAATTTAATTTAATCTCTCACGAAAGACCTATCAGTTATAAGATTGATCTTTTAATCAGTATAACATGCTTTATTCCATAATACTATCTAATACTTAATCAAATATTAGATAATAGCTTAACACATCAATATTATTATCATCCTTTGATAATTATTCAATCACGATATCCTATCCCTTATGATGTATCACCATTTTAAAACCGTATTTAAATAAATTAAATACTACATAATTCCTTAATCATTAATATTCATTTAATATAAAATATTAATGAAAATCATTACATAAATATTATAATATAATTATAATATATCAAAGTATTTTTAATACCTTAAAATCATTTTTATATGATTTTCCAACACTTAAATCCGTTATCCTATAATTAATATTAAATATTAATATTTTCATGTCAAAATATCAAAAGTTATATTTTATAACTTAAAATATTTTTATAACACTTAAATCATTTTTATATGATTTTTAAAACATTAATTCTATTTTATTCCATAATTTATTTAACTTCCTTTGATATTTTTTTCAAAAATTAATACTAGTGCGTAGCTTAAGAAATTAGCTACCTCGTGCTTAACTCCAGTGATGCCCATCTTTTGGCATAACCTTATATATGTTAACGTGATGCTCCATTTTAAATTTCGTGGCAATCGGAGTTGTAGAACTCCGTTTATAGTGATTTCCGTCGGAAAATCACAAAAATTGTAATGGTCATAACTTGGTCGTTTTAACTCGGAATCAGCTCATTTTTGGACACGAGCTACATATTACCATATATTTTCATTTCCCAAAAGCCTGGAATTTTTCTCATTAACTAAATGTCCGAAACAGCCCTCACAAAATTCTTGGCAGCTTGTTTTTGTCATTTGGTAGTTTTGGAGTCCTTTGCTAAAACTTATATAAAACGAGTTTTGTAATTCCGATTAATGATCCGTCAATTTTGTTGGGTTTGTATCTTTCTAAACTACAATTTTCATATATCACAATCCCTATTTGGACATGTTTAGCTCACGGAAATTAGCCCGGAAGTGACTGTTCAAAAACTGTCCTTTTAACAGTTTTCTTAGTTTTGTGTAGTTTGGGAGAAATCCCATAACTCTCTCCTCCGATGCCGGATTTAGTCCGTTTCGGAGTCTATGGAAAGCTTATTGAGTGTACTACAACATATCACAAGTCCAAAATTTTTAGAGCAACCTAACAGATCCGGATTTTCTCGTTTAGGACAGCAGTCCACTAACTCATTTAAAACAAACAAACTGTTTTGGTTAATCTTCTTTATTCAAGCTTATCAACCCAAAAATGGCAAGATCTAACCATAAAATATCATTTATCATGTAGATCTATAGTTCTCATGTTCAAGATCATAAAATTCATGGTTCAAAATCATAAGTTCAACACTTGATCTAAAACACCATATCAAAAACACTTTAACTTTTCTAGAAAATTTCCATTTTTTTCTATTCCTTTGATTCCCACCAATTTAACACCCATTATGGGTAGATCCAAACAATAAACACTTATTAACATGTATATCCTTAGTTTTTGAGTTTAGAAACAAAATTCCTTATCACATCAAACAAGCATCAATACAATCAAATCTTAAGAAAAAATTAGGTTTTCTATCTTTTGAAAATCTATCCTCCATTTCATGCTATAGATCTAACTTTTGATCCATAAAAGAGTTGGATCTAAACATAGAACACCTTTAAACACCAAGATCTAGGGTTATAACCTCAAGATCATAACTTCAAGTTGACAAAAATCTAATCAAACTACCAAGGAAACTTAGCCTACATAAGAAGAAATTTTTTTATACCTTAGCTTGATGTCCTTCTTCTCCTTCTTCTTCTTCTCCATAGCTTGATCATGGATTTTGGATGAATGAAGATCAAAATCTCCTCTCTCTCTTTCTCTCATTGGGGCAGCCGAACCTCTCTCTCTCTCTCTCTCCCTCTCTCTCTTCTTAGCTATTCTTGGAAGTAAAAATGAAAGAGAAAGAAAAAGATAACATAACTTTACTTAATATACCTCAAGCTCCTTCCTTTTTCTCTACCATATCCGGCCATATGGCCTTACTTCTTTCTCTCTTTAATTGCCAAGTTGCTTGCAAGAAATGACAAAAGTATTAGACAATAAAAGGAGTGACACATGGATGGAGTGGGTGAGAGTTGGTGACCAACAAAAGTAAGCCATAAATGCAACATTCCTCACCCCTTTTAATCCTTCCATCTTGGCCGGCCATGTGGCCTTTTAATCCATAAAAATTGATCTCTTATCTAGCATACTTAAAGTCCAATAATTCCATCTCTCAATTGGCTAAAAATTGAGCAATTTCTTTAATGTATTGCTTGGTCCTCTAACCAATTTCATTCACCAATACTTGAGCTATAATATATATAATCCAATACCTTAAATTCTTATCCAACCCAAATCATTTACTTAGGGTTTTCACTTCTCCATTTAAAACACAAATTCTTGCTCATGCACACTCATTTCCTTAACCCAATTAGACTTGCTATAATTAGGTTATAAAATTAATCATTTGAGATATATATAAAATAAATCTCCTATAATTAATAAGTATTCTAAATACCAAAATTCTCTTTTCCATAACCCTTAAATTATAAAATCCTTCATTCCTAATTTATAATTAGGGTTACACTAGTTTATTTTGCTTGTTTATATAATAAACAAAGATAAACCTTCACCTAATGTTCATATTCCTTACACACAACTTTTTAACCCTTAGGGTTTAATACTACGCATTAGGATTCCCAAATTAGGGTTTAAATTTTCAAAACTGAAACTAGGGTTTCAGAATATATCGTTAGAGTTTTCTAACTTAATCACCATATTCATATCATGAATTTAGGGTTTCGAATTCCCGGAACTGAAACTAAAGTTTCTGAGCGTACCGTTAGGGTTTCTAACAATTCGTTAGATTTTTCTAACTTAATAAACGTATAACTAACATAACTTTAGGGTTTGCTAAAGTTATAACTTATCTGATCAATCCTTGATCTTAAATCATTACGCTTCACATATATAATCAAATATACCGACTAGTATTCGCTTCGATACTTATCCCTGATAATTCTTCAAAAGAATTTTAAATCTACCATAATCTTATACCCCATTACTAGACTAACACTTACAGTCTATAACATAATTCAAGTCTTGTCCAAAACTTTTGAAATTTTTAAAATTTCATTACATAACTGCCAATTCCATACACTTATTTCCTGTCTAGGTTCTAATATTGAACCTTAAATCAATCAATTATGATTTTCATAAATCGTATAAATTCTCGGGTTAACACATTCACCCCTCCTTATAAGAATTTCGTCCCCGAAATTCACCTTACACCTTACACCGTGCACCTTACACCATTCACACATATTACATGCTACCCAATATACCACTCACAAGGGTAAAAAGTTTAAAACTGTGCTGAGGAATCGTTTAGACTGTTTGTTTGTCATTTTCGCAAAGGTTTTATGGAAATTAATCCGTAAACCGTCATAACTTACGGACACAAAAAGGTGATTAGCCCGATATGTCCGGTAGTTGGCCAAGTACTGTTGGTCGGAACAATTTGTTCCTCTTATCCGCCTTAGGCGCACAAAAATTATTTTATCTGTTTTCCCATTACTGCCCAAAGGCACAAAAATTTTACCCAGTCTTAATTGATTCCACAGCAAAACAATTTGTTCTGGGAAATTTCTTTCAATAAAACATTTTTGAGAATGACGTCATGATGCCGCACTGTATTTACAGTCCGTTGAGGATTTAGTCATTTGGTGATTTTGTCATACTACATCATACTGTAGTGGGCTGACGATCCTTAGATCACATCCAACACCAAGTAATTCTGCATTGATAACTCCATCATTTTTTTTTATCATCTCTGCACCAGGTCACATGGTACATAAGTGATAAATGAAAACAAAATTTTTAAAAGGCACAAAGTGCGTATTTAGTTTGATGTCAAAATTTTGAAATCTAACATAGATAGGGGTTTAAGAAAACCTAATTCTCCACTAATGATCATATACTTAACATTCTATCTGATCCTATTATCCTCAATACTCCAATCACACACAACTATACCCAATTCATAAAACCACACTTATGAGTCCATAAATTACCACAATCATATGAGTTTAAGAACTTTCCTAGACAGACCTTTGGCGTCCATTCCCTGAGGGGTTCATAAACATCTCATATAACTATGCGTCAAGTATGTCACATAAGTATGAGTTTTAAGAACTCGTACTTAACCTTATATTCTCTAACTATGACCTATCTATCTGTCATACACATGAGAAAGGAATCACCCTCTTAACACGCATATAACAAATAGCGCGACACAACATTTCAATTATTACCAATGCCACCAACTAAGTAGTTTTTACACAAAGTACAATTCCCCACCCATACAAGGAATCATACAACTCAGTTGCTGACACGAGTCCTCATTGAAATTCCCACCTAATCTTTACCCCTTTATCAATACGAATTCAATTCGTATTCATAATCCATAACTCTTTTATGAGTTTTCATAGTACAATTTCATAGTACAACTTACACACAGCATCTTGCTGTAAACTTTTCAATCATAAGACTGATTCTTTTCCCACATCATAACCTTATTAGATCACGGGGTGATCTTATCTTATATATTACGATTCAATTCCATGTCTTGATCGTTTTGTTTTACGATCTCTTATCCTTACACTTGTAATCTTTTAGACTCTATCTATCCACTTCCTATACTTGGTACACATCGAGTCTCTAACAGTTTTCAATATGGCACGCTGAGTGGTTTCCCACAAACAACCAACAAACTAGGTTCCGAGTTGCTAGTTCGTATATACCTCCGCTCTATGAAGGAATCGTTTAGCCCAGATACCATACATCAACTATTAAAGAGTACAATTGTACCATACCTAAATATAACTTTTCGATTCTTAACTTCTTTATCAGAGTTAGGGAACTCCGTATCTCTTATAACTCTCCGAGATTCTTCTTTGAATCTTACCGACACACTAACTCGATTTGAGTTAATACTTAATCCTAATCACTGCGGTTATTGGTCTCAGGTATTCCTACCTAAGCTTCAAAAGCAACAGCTCTGATACCAACTATAGAAGCCCCGAATCCGGGCCACGAATCGTCGCGGACTCGGTACACTAATTATTTCACTAATCGCGGAAGATATAAACATAAATTGTTTATACATTACATTACACACTATTCCCCAAAATCGAGTAACCTTAACTTAAACACCATTCATATAATATCTATTATACAACAATATTTATCACAATAAACTATTACAAACTAGCTGCACTTTATATCCCAAGCTGAACTTGACTTAGTCTTTTCTATCAATGATTCATTTATTTAAGAATCATTTCTATTCTCAATTCAAAATAAATCTTATTTATCTATACAACACTTCAAACTGTACATAGCTGCCAATTACATTTGATAAAACTATTAATCATAGATTTATACCATTTCTAATTCAAAATAAATGTATTCATTTTGCGCATCGCACAATCTTCATCATCCGTTTAGCAAATAATATTGTCTAACTTCATTAACCTGCAAAAATTTTATGTTTGCAAGATTGAGCTCGACAGCCCAGCAAATTTAACAGTCTATCATGTTTCACATAACACACAATTCTATATGCACTACAATTCCTTTAACATGCATATCTACATGCATCAATAATTTCTTACAAAACATTAATTCATGCATTATACATTTCTAATTTATCAAGTTACATCATACAACATGTAATCACATATTGATTGAGTTCCACAACCCAATTAACTTAGTCATATTTTGACTTTTAACAATTCATAGAGCATAATATATAATTTAACACATAACATATTCCATCCACAAACATAATAGAACTGAAAAACTTGCCTGAACCGTTGATTACCGCAACGCAATTTAATTTAATCTCTCACGAAAGACCTATCAGTTATAAGATTGATCTTTTAATCAGTATAACATGCTTTATTCCATAATACTATCTAATACTTAATCAAATATTAGATAATAGCTTAACACATCAATATTATTATCATCCTTTGATAATTATTCAATCACGATATCCTATCCCTTATGATGTATCACCATTTTAAAACCGTATTTAAATAAATTAAATACTACATAATTTCTTAATCATTAATATTCATTTAATATAAAATATTAATGAAAATCATTACATAAATATTATAATATAATTATAATATATCAAAGTATTTTTAATACCTTAAAATCATTTTTATATGATTTTCCAACACTTAAATCCGTTATCCTATAATTAATATTAAATATTAATATTTTCATGTCAAAATATCAAAAGTTATATTTTATAACTTAAAATATTTTTATAACACTTAAATCATTTTTATATGATTTTTAAAACATTAATTCTATTTTATTCCATAATTTATTTAACTTCCTTTGATATTTTTTTCAAAAATTAATACTAGTGCGTAGCTTAAGAAATTAGCTACCTCGTGCTTAACTCCAGTGATGCCCATCTTTTGGCATAACCTTATATATGTTAACGTGATGCTCCATTTTAAATTTCGTGGCAATCGGAGTTGTAGAACTCCGTTTATAGTGATTTCCGTCGGAAAATCACAAAAATTGTAATGGTCATAACTTGGTCGTTTTAACTCGGAATCAGCTCATTTTTGGACACGAGCTACATATTACCATATATTTTCATTTCCCAAAAGCCTGGAATTTTTCTCATTAACTAAATGTCCGAAACAGCCCTCACAAAATTCTTGGCAGCTTGTTTTTGTCATTTGGTAGTTTTGGAGTCCTTTGCTAAAACTTATATAAAACGAGTTTTGTAATTCCGATTAATGATCCGTCAATTTTGTTGGGTTTGTATCTTTCTAAACTACAATTTTCATATATCACAATCCCTATTTGGACATGTTTAGCTCACGGAAATTAGCCCGGAAGTGACTGTTCAAAAACTGTCCTTTTAACAGTTTTCTTAGTTTTGTGTAGTTTGGGAGAAATCCCATAACTCTCTCCTCCGATGCCGGATTTAGTCCGTTTCGGAGTCTATGGAAAGCTTATTGAGTGTACTACAACATATCACAAGTCCAAAATTTTTAGAGCAACCTAACAGATCCGGATTTTCTCGTTTAGGACAGCAGTCCACTAACTCATTTAAAACAAACAAACTGTTTTGGTTAATCTTCTTTATTCAAGCTTATCAACCCAAAAATGGCAAGATCTAACCATAAAATATCATTTATCATGTAGATCTATAGTTCTCATGTTCAAGATCATAAACTTCATGGTTCAAAATCATAAGTTCAACACTTGATCTAAAACACCATATCAAAAACACTTTAACTTTTCTAGAAAATTTCCATTTTTTTCTATTCCTTTGATTCCCACCAATTTAACACCCATTATGGGTAGATCCAAACAATAAACACTTATTAACATGTATATCCTTAGTTTTTGAGTTTAGAAACAAAATTCCTTATCACATCAAACAAGCATCAATACAATCAAATCTTAAGAAAAAATTAGGTTTTCTATCTTTTGAAAACCTATCCTCCATTTCATGCTATAGATCTAACTTTTGATCCATAAAAGAGTTGGATCTAAACATAGAACACCTTTAAACACCAAGATCTAGGGTTATAACCTCAAGATCATAACTTCAAGTTGACAAAAATCTAATCAAACTACCAAGGAAACTTAGCCTACATAAGAAGAAATTTTTTTATACCTTAGCTTGATTTCCTTCTTCTCCTTCTTCTTTTTCTCCATAGCTTGATCATGGATTTTGGATGAATGAAGATCAAAATCTCCTCTCTCTCTTTCTCTCATTGGGGCAGCCGAACCTCTCTCTCTCTATCTCTCCCTCTCTCTCTTCTTAGCTATTCTTGGAAGTAAAAATGAAAGAGAAAGAAAAAGATAACATAACTTTACTTAATATACCTCAAGCTCCTTCCTTTTTCTCTACCATATCCGGCCATATGGCCTTACTTCTTTCTCTCTTTAATTGCCAAGTTGCTTGCAAGAAATGACAAAAGTATTAGACAATAAAAGGAGTGACACATGGATGGAGTGGGTGAGAGTTGGTGACCAACTAAAGTAAGCCATAAATGCAACATTCCTCACCCCTTTTAATCCTTCAATCTTGGCCGGCCATGTGGCCTTTTAATCCATAAAAATTGATCTCTTATCTAGCATACTTAAAATCCAATAATTCCATCTCTCAATTGGCTAAAAATTGAGCAATTTCTTTAATGTATTGCTTGGTCCTCTAACCAATTTCATTCACCAATACTTGAGCTATAATATATATAATCCAATACCTTAAATTCTTATCCAACCCAAATCATTTACTTAGGGTTTTCACTTCTCCATTTAAAACACAAATCCTTGCTCATGCACACTCATTTCGTTAACCCAATTAGACTTGCTATAATTAGGTTATAAAATTAATCATTTGAGATATATATAAAATAAATCTCCTATAATTAATAAGTATTCTAAATACCAAAATTCTCTTTTCCATAACCCTTAAATTATAAAATTCTTCATTCCTAATTTATAATTAGGGTTACACTAGTTTCTTTTGCTTGTTTATATAATAAACAAAGATAAACCTTCACCCAATGTTCATATTCCTTACACACAACTTTTTAACCCTTAGAGTTTAATACTACGCATTAGGATTCCCAAATTAGGGTTTAAATTTTCAAAACTGAAACTAGGGTTTCAGAATATATCGTTAGAGTTTTCTAACTTAATCACCATATTCATATCATGAATTTAGGGTTTCGAATTCCCGGAACTGAAACTAAAGTTTCTGAGCGTACCGTTAGGGTTTCTAACAATTCGTTAGATTTTTCTAACTTAATAAACGTATAACTAACATAACTTTAGGGTTTGCTAAAGTTATAACTTATCTGATCAATCCTTGATCTTAAATCATTACGCTTCACATATATAATTAAATATACCGACTAGTATTCGCTTCGATACTTATCCCTGATAATTCTTCAAAAGAATTTTAAATCTACCATAATCTTATACCCCATTACTAGACTATCACTTACAGTCTATCACATAATTCAAGTCTTGTCCAAAACTTTTGAAATTTTTAAAATTTCATTACATAACTGCCAATTCCATACACTTATTTCCTGTCTAGGTTCTAATATTGAACCTTAAATCAATCAATTATGATTTTCATAAATCGTCTAAATTCTCGGGTTGTCACAGAGTCTTTCTTTGACTGAAGTCTCTTGCTTCATCTTCCTTAGTGTGGTCAGATAGACCAAGTACCTGTAGGTTAGATATATCTCTATTTTGGTACCCATAATTAAATTGGTCTTGTCAGGTTAGTTTCAAAACCCCTGTCCCTCATATATTTGGATAGTCATCATATTTATCACCAACAATCACATTCATGCATGCAACTAATTTAGATAATACATATTGAGATGCATGATGGTGAGTGTGTGTAGGATTTGTCATTTTATAACACACTTTTTTTCTTTGATGATTTCATCATTTGCTGGGTAATGTTCACAAGGTTTAAGTGTTCACAGAGTGAAAATCAACTCTATGTTTTATGTGTATCTAGTTGATTTATGGAGGTGATCAGTTTCTACAAATCATCAAAATACTCTTGTAGAACTGTAACGCCCAATAAAATTGGATTTTTATGACAATTAAAATTTTATTTGATTATGTGAATTAAATGAATTTAATTGATTTCTTTGTGAGTATGCTATGTGAAGGTCGTTTTATGACCTAGAATGTGCTAACGTGGTTAGTATTCTGACTGCATGTTAGAAATAATTGTTTGGAATTTCCAAGACGAAAATAATTATTTTTCGAGAAATTTCCGTAAAAACACTATTCATCCGTTTCTGTTCGGGGAATTATTTTGAAATTTCGAGAAACGCGTAATGATAGAATATCGTGATAAGATGGAATATTTGATAATATTTCATTTATGGCAAACGCAGTTTTCGCCTGCGGACTTAAAACATAAGGGTTGAGTATATTGATTTCTAAGAAGGAAATAATATGCGTAGAAGGAATGACGTTAGGTTTAATGCGAGTGTTATACATTTGGTGATACTATTTAGTATCTATGTATAATACGTTGAGTAAATACAAAGTACAATACGATTATGGTACGAGTAGTATACGGAGATAATACGTGAATTGTACGTATGTGATACGATTCGTATTATAGAATTAAGTTAAGATTTAATGACTAATTCATTTGAGTTGGATTATTAATTAATCCAATCATTTGAATGATCAAGCCCTAGTGATTAGTGGGTTAAGCCCAAGTCAAGGCCCAATGTTAATTTAGTTAAGCCCAATTCATTAAAACTGAACCATGGGTCGAACCGGTGGGTCACCGAATGGGTAAAACCCATGAGGCAACCAATGGGATGTCACATTAAGGTGGTGGGCCGGCCACCTTGGTGTGGAAGCCAAGCATAAGGCTTGGTCACCAAGTGTTTTACTTGGTGACCACACATGAATAGTAAGGAGGTTGGTGGTTTAAAGTCCAAATTTCCCTCCATTCTAGTTTTCTATAAATAGAAAGCTAGATTGATTCATTTGAGAGTTTTTCCAAGACTCAACCTAGATTATTTGAGAGAGATAAAGAGCTAGACTCATAAATTATACACTTTGGAAGCTTGATCTTAGAGTTTTCCAAGAAAGAACACCAAGAGTTCTTAAGGTATAATCCTTACCTTTCATCTCCATCTCTTTTAGATTTTCTTTCATCTTAAAAAATTATAGAATGGGTGGTATATGTCTTGTGTGAGGATTTTGAGATGACTTACCATAGATTCAATCTCTATAAGTCATGAGATTATAAGAATCATAAGGTTAAATATAGTTTTGAACCATGAAAATATTGATAGTTAAGATCGATTGTTGATAAACAATTGAGCTCCATCAATACGTTAGTATATGCATCTTGTTTGGTTAAGTTGTAGATATGAAATCCATGGAGTATTACATGTGATTTGGCTTAGACAACATTAGTAACGAAGTTATGGCGAATTTTACGGAAATAGACGTTAAACGTCGAAAACATAGAAATTCTGGAATGGTAGTCGAAAGTTGTCGTGAGACTCGAAAACGTTGGTTTTCAATGTCAACACGTGAGATAGGGTGATTAAGAGTTGTGGGTTTGAGAATCGTCGAATTCTGACTTAAAATGAAGAAAACGAGCATTGAACGTTCATTAATGTTTCCGAACGTCTATAAAATGAACTTAATAGTGAATTTTGAGTTAACGGATTTGAAAGTGTCGAATTCTTATATGAACGCGTAGGGTATGTCATTTATGACGTGTAGGCTATTGAACGGACCAAATCGGTCTTATAACGAAGAAGTTATGGCCCCGGGAATTTCACAAAGATTTTCAAAACTATTGAGAATCTGGTACTGAGGTCTGGCGCCGTGGCGCCAGACGTAGTCTAAAAGGCTGCGCTGCAGCGCCAGTTATGGCCGGGAGAAAATAAAAAGGTCTGGAGACTCGCGCCACAGCTCAAGAGTTTGTACATGGACTCGCACCGTAGCGCCAAGTCCGGGCAAAACCTCTGGAGAGTGGCGCCGCAACGCCACTAGAATGCATAGGATGTCGCGCCGCAGTGCGAGTTCAGGGCTTGTTATAGTAACTTAGGTTTTGAACTTCAATTGTTGCGAGACCTACCTGAGTTGAGTTTATATACTCAATGAATGTACTAAGACTAATCCTATATTAACTATACTAAGGTATATGGTATGAAACTTAGGAATGTAATGCATGTTAACAAGATATGTACGATGAACAAAGTTAGTACCTTATCAACGATGGTTGAGTCTGGTTAATAAAACGTCAGTTGAGTCATAAACTGGGACGAAGGGTAATAAGTCATGTTGATTTAATAAAGATATTAAGTTAACAAAGACATAGAAGAGAAAGAAGCTTGTAGGAACAATGTGAATAGTTGTTTGATAGATAATTATAGTGTGCCATGTGAATATATCACGTAGATTCTGTAAAGGCTGTGGTCAGTCGAGTAAGTTATTTGAAGACGCTGAAATACAAGTTTTCTTAACGCTTGTCTAAATTCCATGTTAGCCAAGTTTTGTGTGATTTGTTGAACTGAATTGCAAGACTTGTTTTAAAGAAAGGATCGATGCCAGATTTTAACTCGGCTATAATATTCGTAATATATAGATTGATTATTATTCATATCATTCTATATAGAAATGTTAACGCTATTCTATGCCAAGTAATTGGTACAGACGTGAAGGTGAGGTTTGTCTATAAACAAACAAAAGTATTTTCAATCGATTATTCGATGGGCACGCGAGTTTGCCAAAAATATTAAACGTAAATACGTTTAATGAATAAGTGTTGATCAACATAGAGTACTATAGGCTGATCACCTAGAAGTGCTCGTAAGTTATACGGATGAACGGCCTTAGTGATGTGAACTCCTTTTCAAGTATGAAAACTGAAAGTTACTATTCATGGTCTATCTATCGGTTCAGAATTCCTAATCTATTCTATATCTTGGGAATTGATGTTATGAACTGTTAAAGTATTATTGATTCATAATACTTCATAACTATTGTTCAGTTATGTCGGAATTGTTATATGATTCACGAATGTGGTATTACTGTTATCCTTGATTATACTTGCTGAACTGTCATGCTCACTTCTTGCGTGAATTAAATAACTGCAGTTAAAGATGAATGTACTGTGAATTCCAAGAGAGATAAGGGCAAAACTAAGATGGATGCTTAGGCATTGTGTAATAGTTAAGTAAGTTTGTATGTATTATACATTATGAATAATGAACGATGTAACTGGTTTATGAACCTAGGAAGGATTATACTTTGATTGTAATAAGAAAATAGTAATTACCTTCATTTTGTTGTATTTCAATGGAATGATTGTATGGATGTTAGTACAGTGGAGCACCATCTGTCGGGTTAGAAGATACCTGAATTTGGGGGCATCACAGGTTGGTATCAAAGCCTTAAGTTATAAAACTTAAGGGGGGAAAACCTTAGACTAATAACCTCGTAAGGAAGGTAATGTCCGAGGAATGAAATTCAAGACCATTAAATCAATAAGATATTGAGATAACTCAGTATCGAAAGGATTAAAAGATGAAAATTAATCTTAAAGATATTAAATGTGATTTGTGCTTATACTATTGTGTATTATGTACTAATCAACGTGTTATATGTTTGTAGATGTCAACCAATAGCTTGATGTTTAGAAACGTGGAAATGATAAGTGGGGACTTAGTTAACCAAGTTGAGGTTGTACCAATGTCAGTGGCGGAGGTACCGATAGTTGTACTAGACGACTCAGACATTGAGGAGTACATCTTTGAGGAGGAATACTCTGAGGAGACCATGGGATTAGCATCATACCATAACGAGATGCTAGACGTGGAGGAGGATATGGAGGTGACATCGATTAACACAGTGTTACCTACTCAGGAGCCAACATCTCTGGATGCAACTAGAGCAGTGTACCTGGCAGTGTTGGATAGGAATGTGCATTTGCGCACTGTGGAAGAGGCACATAATGAGGAAATAACTGCAGAGGCAGACTTTGAGTCAGAGCACGACGAGAAAGTGCTTATGACAGATAAGACTCTTGACTATAAGAATGAGGTCTTTGAGCTACAAAAGAAACTGGTTGAGAAAGACCAGAAAATAACTAGGATGTCATACATCCATGAATGCACTCATGAGGATTTCAAGCTAAAAATTGCTTATAATTCTATTGAGTCCGGGCAGACTCGACATACCATAAGTCGAGATATAGTGTCGATTCTGGAAAATCAGAAATATGAGAATATCGTTCGGCAATGTTAGTAGATCATTAGATATTTTTGTATATAAGTAGTGACGTAAAACCTCTTTTGTATAACGAAGGGTAGTCTTTTTGTAAATCCCAATTTTTGTAGAAGGCAATCGCGGGATAGTATGTAATAGCTTTTGGCTAAGGGAACATGATGTAAATAGTTTTGACTATGAAAGCATATTTATATAATGAAGTTTTTATTTAATATGTTTGTTGTGGTATGAATGGTTGTTGTTGATTTGGAATGATAACTGAGTAGTTAAATAGATAATAACGAAGCTTTATTTATTGAATCAGAATTATGCCGCCGAGAAGGAGACAACGGAACCAAGAGGCCGAGTCTCATAATGAAAATCAGGGGGTCCTAACAACCATATGCAAGAGTTCGTTAATTTATTAACGACTACATTTAACCAAGTGGGGGGTGGGATTCCTGTAGCTCCTGGGGTAGCAAGAACAACTACCTTTAAGGACTTTAAAAATGTGGGCCTTCCCGAGTTTCGAGGAATGACGGATCCACTAGAAGCCCAGACATGGGTTAGAGAGATTGAAAAGGCGTTTGTGATAACAAACGTTGGTGAGGCACAAAAGACTTCTTTTGTGACTTACGTGATGAAGGGGGAAGCCAACTACTGGTGGGAAGCTCACCCGGGTGGGACTAGGATAGAGGCTGTTACGTGGGAACAGTTTAAGAAGGTTTTCTTCAAGAACTATTTCCCTACTAGCATGCAGGGTAGGATGGAAATTAAGTTCCTAGAACTTAAGGAGGGGGATATGACAGTTCCCTAGTATGCCGCCAAGTTTAACGAATTAGCGAGATTTGGTACCCATCAGGTGGATACAGAGGAAAGAAAAGTGCGCATATTTGTGCAGGCCTTAAAACCCTAGCTCTATAGTAGGATATCGATTTTCTAGAGTGCTTCCTACGGGACCATTCTGGAGAAGGAGATAATAGCTGAAGGTGGTGGTGAGGATTTTTCTCAGTGCCACAAAGAGCGGAAGATTAAGAGTAAGTTAGAAGGAGGTAATAAGGCTGATGTTGCCAGCGGAAGTGGCAACTTGCCAAAGAGGAAGAGTTTTAGCCCTGGGAATACCGGGGTAAAGCAGGGAGATCCCAAACAGAGGATGAAAGCATGTAAGACATGCAGAAAATATCACATTGGAGTCTGTTTAAAGGGGAAAGCAGTATGCTACAACTGTGGACATGAAGGACATTTGTCACCCAACTGTTCTAACCCTGAGAAGAACCAGGGATGTTTTATCTGTGGGTCAATGGACCACATGGCAAGAAATTACCCGAAGAAGGGTTTGGAGGGGAATAAGAGTTCTGGTAGTGGTAAATTAGCCATTACTGGACCAACACCATCAGTGGGTGGACCCTCAGCTCGTACGTTTAATATGACTATTCAAGATGCGGTTGAATCAACAGATGTGGTAGCAGATATCATTCCGGTCAATGAGATAAATGCTTATGTGCTATTTGACTCGGGTGCTACTTGTTCTTTTATAGCATGTGAATTTTCTAAGCGATTAGGTTTAATCCCTGAGAAGTTACCTATACCTTTAGATGTTAAGATAGCAAACGAAGAGATAATCCCCATTGAACATATTCATAAGGATTATTGCGTAGAAATTAGAGGGAATACGTTATCGATAGATTTGGTACCGATAAGGCTAAAAGAATTTGACGTAATTCTTGGTATGGATTGGTTGATTAACCATAAGGCGATTATAGATTGCCATAAGAAAAGTGTAAACCTACGGCTTTCTAAGAAAACCAAGGTAGTGTTCTTCGGTAGTAAATCACCGAGACGCTCTTGTTATCTGTCTATGACACAATCTAAGAAGATGTTGAGAAAAGAGTGTGTAGGTTATCCGTGTCATGTTGTGGATACCCAAAGAGTGGGAACATCGTTGGACCAGATTCCTATAGTGCAAGAGTTCGTGGATGTATTTTCGGAGGAGTTACCGGGTATTCCACCGGACAGGGAGGTGGAGTTTGTAATTGATCTGTTACCGGGAACGACACCAGTTTTAAAGGTATCATATCGAATGGCGCTAGTCAAAATGAAGGAGCATCAGTGTTGTTTGTAAAGAAGAAGGATGGGTCGTTAAGGATTTGTATAAACTATCAAGAGTTGAACAAGTTAACGATTAAGAATAAATACCTTTTGCCCATGATCGATGATCTATTTGATCAGTTGAAAGGGACAAAGTATTTTTCTAAGATAGATTTGCACACGGGATATCATCAGTTAAAGGTGAGGAAGGAAGATGTACCTAAGATGGCGTTTAGAACTCGTTATGGTCATTACGAATTTCTAGTAATGTCGTTTGAGTTGACTAATGCGCCAGCCGCATTTATGGATATGATGAACAGAGTGTTCAAACAATATTTGGACAAGTTTGTCATAGTGTTCATTGATGATATTCTAGTCTATTCAAAGACGCTAGAAGATCATACGGAACATTGAAGAATAGTGTTGGAGACATTACGGAAGGAGAAGTTGTATGCGAAATTCACAAAGTGTAAATTTTGGCTTGAGAGGGTGCAATTTCTATGGCATGTTATTGATAAGGATGGCATTTCCGTAAATCTGGCAAAAGTAGAAGCAGTTAACGAATGGGAGCAACCGAAAACGCCAACTGAGGTTCAAAGTTTTCTGGGGTTAGCGGGATACTATAGAAGGTTCATTCCGGACTTTTCTAAAATAGCTACTTCGTTAACAAATCTGACAAGAAAGTCGATGAAGTATGTGTGGACTGAAAAATGAGAGAACAATTTTCAAGAGTTGAAGAAAAGGTTAAGTGAGGTACCTGTATTATCCTTACCAGACGATACAGGAAATTTTGTAGTGTATAGCGATGCTTCGCATAAAAGACTGGGTTGCATGCTCATGTAGCATGGCAAGGTCATTGTGGTGTCACGTCAATTGAAGGATTATGAGAAGGTCTACCTTACTCATGACCTGGAATTGGCAGCTGTAGTTTTTGCCTTAAAGATATGGAGGCATTATCTTTATGGTGAGAAATGTGAGATATACACGGACCACAAAAGTCTGAAATATATCTTCACACAGAAGGAGTTAAACATGAGACAGAAAAGGTGGTTAGGGTTAATAAAAGATTATGACTGTGATATTTTATATCATCCTGGGAAAGCAAATGTAGTAGCCGATGCGCTAAGTAGATGTTATTTTCCATGGAAACCCAACCTACCATAGTGGAGCGGGTTAGGGGAGTACAACTGAGCAACGAGGAGTGCAAGCAGATACAGAAGAGTATAGAAGATGAAGAAAAGACTAAGTATAACCTCGATAAGGAAGGATTATTTCATTTTAAAGGAAGAATTTTGGTTCTTAAGGATCCCGAATTAAACAAAGAAATTATGATGGAGGCCCATAGTTTGAGGTAATCGATACGTCTCGGTAGTACGAAGATGTATCAATACCTTCGTCATAACTTTTGGTGGCCGAACATGAAGTGGGAGATATCAGAATAAGTTAGTAGGTGCTTAACTTGACAAAAAGTTAAGGCTGAACATCAACGACCGAGTGGGTTGTTACAACCGTTAGAAATTCCAGAGTGGAAGTGGAAGCACATCACGATGGACTTTGTGGTGGGACTTCTAGCAACAAGAAAAGGATACGATGCTATTTGGGTGATAGTGGATCGATTGACGAAATCGGCCCATTTTCTACCAATAGGAGTTAGGTATAACCTAGATCAGTTAGGTATAACCTAGATCAGTTAGCTAAGCTGTATGTCAAGGAAATTATTTCCAGACATGGAGTGCCTGTTTCAATTGTGTCAGATCGTGATCCACGATTCACATCGAACTTTTGGAGGAGTTTGCAAGAACAAATGGGAACGCAGTTAAGATTGAGTACGACGTATCATCCTTAGACGGATGGTAAGAGTGAGCGGACAATTCAAAAGCTTGAAGATATATTAAGATCTTGCGTTATGGATTTCAAAGGGAGCTGGGACAAATATCTACCGTTGGTAGAATTTTCGTACAATAATAGTTTTCACGCTAGTATAGGCATGCTTCCGTACGAAACGTTGTATGGAAGGAAGTGTCGAACTTCCTTATGTTGGGATAAGGTGGGTGAACGTCGGACATTGGGACCTAAAATTGTACAACAGACGGCGGATATGGTTAAACTAATACGTACTTGATTAGTTGCTGCTCAAGATAGGCAGATGAAGTATGCAGATCCTCACAGAGAGAATAGAGAAGTTGATGTAGGATCTTTTGTTTTTTTTGAAAGTATCACTTTGGAAGGGGAAGATACGTTTTGGAAAGAAAGGGAAGTTAAGTCCAAGGTTTGTAGGACCTTTTGAGATTTTAAGAAGGGTAGGGGAGGTAGTGAGACGCCCCCAAAATAGGTATACAACACCCATTCTGAGTCGTCAAAATACATGGTACAGATACAACTACAACTTTATTAATATAACATAAAAACTGTGAGTTTAAATACAAAAATTGTCATCTAGACAATATCAACACTCAAATAAGTCCTCATTACAATTATTGATACATTATTTTATAAAAATGGTGAGGACTACTAAAATGACTTTCTAGAACCTTCATTCCATACCCTACTAGTACTTGCTACATTCTCACCTCCTGAGAAGAAAAATGGAACAAAAGGAAAAGGGTGAGCTCAACTAGCCCAGTAAAAAATATTATGACTAAGATAACATAGAACAAATTATCGTTAGTCTTCAACAGGGAAAAATCTAATAGAATACAATAGACAACCAGTTTTAAATCAATCTTCGCAGCAAAAACAATAATTCATTAGAAGAGTTAAGTAGAGAATGCAAACTACTATCTTCTATATATGAATTTAAAAGTTCATCGTCGATATTTTATCCCTGTAACATCAATCAATATATATCTGGAATTAAATATTTATCTTTGCACTACAGGCCAAAGATATTCATCAGTTGGTCATGTTCATCTAAACACCTATTCATCTTTGCACTACGGGCCAAAGATATTCATCAGAAAATCATTCATCTATGCACTACATGCCAAAGATATTCAGTAATATCATCATTTAGGACTGAGGATTATGAAAAATATTTTAAAAAAAAACGAATCTAGTGAAACAAAAAATAAATATTAAGGATTCGTATTTCAACTATTCCATGTCCAAAAATACCTCATAAATAATCATAGCGGAGAAAAATTTAAGAATGATCAAAACATGGATACAATCAAAGCTAATATCCATAATAGATATTTTGGACAAAAAATGAAAATTTAATTTTTTTGTGAATAATGCTGTATTCATGAATATTTTCGTATTCGTGAATAGTGCCGTATACATGAATAGTAACCCCGACACTAAAAGACAAGAATTTCACAAGAAAAATACTCATAATATTCCGGTATAATGATATTGAAAGAAATAATATCATTTAAAAAATAATAATATCCATTACCTCGTAAAGACATTACTTCTAGTTGAAACATCGGATATAGGCTATGACTTGAACTTGCACATTATAGCAACACTCAAAGTATTAAAATACTCACAAGAATACGCTCAATATATCGAGAGAGAAAGAGAGAGAAAACTTTAGTTTCTGGTGTGATTTTCAATTCTAACCTAAGCAACCTATTTATAGGAAAATGCTTAGAACACCAAAGTAGAAAATTGAATATAATTTAAAAATATATATACAAATTTCATACGTACACCTTTGGCAACTGAATTCAGCCCTTAGCACATGTTAATGATGCTCTCAAAATGTAAAAAACGTTTTTATTAATAAAAATAAATAAAACTTCCAAAAATCAATTATTTCAGAACTTTAGAACCTCAATAATTCATAATAAATAGCCCTTTTGTCAAAAAAATTAAAGCCACATGTCTTTTCCATACGAATTTTCATTATCAACAACTTTGCAGATGAAAATGTTTCCAAATTCCAAAAAGAAATTGACTGAAATCTACGAACGGGTGATTTTACAAGCTATAATTAAATTTCAGTCAAGAAATGGGCCCACAGACATGTTTAACATGTTTTAAACAACTTTTGCAACAAAAATACTCGTTCTCCTCATATATTCATATATCCCGCATTCATTGTAAAAATATCATCATTATTATATTTTAATAATATAATAAAATATTATTTTATCAGAAAATATAAAATATCGATTTTCAACTATTGTCACTTTAAAAATTTTCTCCATCTATATCCACATAAAATGAATATTTTTCTCATCATATAAATCAATAATTAATTATTCACAAATAATATTACATAATCACAATACTGACAACCAGGCAGTTCCCAGGAAAGAGGGGGCTTTCCAATAAGGATTTCTCCTTACTGGCGCGCAATTAGGTGACCAAACCTCTCCTTAGATAGAACTTTCTAGACATTGCCATTAATGTTATCTAATAATATTATTCAGATAATATGAATTATTTCTTTGATAATGGAAAATACTTTGTAGTGACAATTATTGAACAACAGTAATATAAAATATTAACGTAGCAATTATTGAATCAATAAAATAAAACACTGAACACTAATTACTGTATACCCAATTCATAAAACCACACTTACGATTTCATAATCTGGCCACAATTATATGAGTTTACAAACTTACCCTGACCTTTTAGCGACCGTTCACTGAGGGGCTCATAAACATTTCATATAACTATGCGTCAAGAATGTCACATAAGTATGAGTTCTAAGAACTCGTACTTAATCCTATATTCTCTACCTATGACCTATTTATCTATATATAATAACTAGCGTGACACAACATTTCAACTATTACCAATGCCACCAACTAAGTAGTTTTTACACCAAGTACAATTCCCTTCCCATACAAGGAATCATACAACTCTGTTGCTGGCACGAGTCCTCATTGAAATCCCCACCTAACCTTAACCCCCTTTTCCAATACGAATTTTATTTAATCCGTATCCATAATCCATAACTCATTTATGAGTTTTCATTTTCATAGTACCATTTTATAGTACAACTTTCACACAGCATCTTGCTGTAAACTTTTAAATCAGTAGATTGATTCATTTCCCATATCATAACCATATATCAGATCACGGGGTGATCTTATCGTATATATTACGATTCAATTCCATGCACTATGATCGTTTTGTTTTACGATCTCCTATCCCTGCATTTCTGTTCACCACTACTGTTCATCACTATAACCAGAGTTAGGGAACTCTGTAGCTTAACAACTTACCGAGATTCGTCTTTGAATCTTACCGACCAACTAACTCTATGTGAGTTAGATCTTATCCTAATCACTACGGTTATTGGTCTCAGGTATTACTACCTAAGCTTCATAACCAACAGCTCTGATACCAACTGTAGCAACCCCAAATCCGGGCCCCGAATCGCCGCGGACTCGGTACACTAATTCTATCACTATTTGCGGAAGATATAAACATAAATTGTTTATACAATACATTACACATTATTACCCAAGGTCGAGTAACCTTAACTTAAACACCATTCATAAAAATATCTATTTATACACAAAAATATTTATCAAATACATTATTACAAACTAGCCGCACGTTTTAACCCAAGTAGAACTTGACTTCAACCTTTTCCTGTATCCGAACGCATTCGCCTTATCTGCAATGGTTATCATGATATAGCAAGGGTGAGCATGAAAGTTGCCCAGCAAGTTTATATACAATAACATAACGATATATCATGATTGAAGAGTATGAATAATTGGTTGGCTATAATTCAACAATATGATTGTGAACTAGCAGGAACAAAATTTTGACTAAACAAGTATTTTACATGAACCAACATTTCTGAACCAACTGGTAATGAAGGTGATCAACCTTTCATACCTGACTTATACATGCAAGATGTACATAGTACAATTTTCATGGCAATCAGCAATGATTAACCATAAGCTGGAATAAACTACTCTTATTAGAGTTAAGTATGAGAAAACTTGCCTGAACCGTTGATTACCGCACACAATTAATAACGCTTTACCCGAAGACCTAATATTAATAATATAGATCTCCAATAATTAAAATAATATCATCACAGTTTAATACTGTTATATTTATATCCACAAAATAACCTAAACACATTACCACTTAAACCTATCAGTCTATACAACACATAAGACCTAATATTAAGTCAGACTATTTAAGTCTGAGTTGAAATCGACACCATTCTATCATCCCGACGGTCTAGTCGGACTTTTATCGAGTTTAAGTTCAATTAAACTCTGACTTAATACTTAACAATATCATATATAACTTTCTTATCAGTCAAAATATTTTTCCTAAGCTCGTAATAATTTTCGGATAATTATTACCTTTTATCAACATTTTCCAATCATTAAAACCGTATTTAAATGAATTAAATACTACATAATTCCTTAATCATTAATATTTATTTTATTATAAAATGTTAATAAAAATTATTACATAATATTATAATATACTTATAATATCACAAAGTATTTTTAATACCTTAAAATCATAATTATATGATTTTTAAACACTTAATTCCATTATCCGATAATTAATATTAATATTAAAATATTAATATTTTCTTGACTAAATATCAAAAGTTATATTTTATAATTTAAAATATTTTTTAACACTTAAATCATTTTAATATGATTTTTAAAACATTAATTCTATTTTTCCTTAATTTATTTAATATAATTTTTAAATAAATTAATTACCATTAATAATAAATTATTAATGAATTTCATCACAAAATAGCAAAAGTTATGGAAAATAACTTAAAATATTTTCTTTTATCATAATATTATTTTTCATGATTTTTCATGAATTAAAAACTATATTAAATAATTTATTTAATATTGTAATTAAATAAATAAATACCATTTATATTCCAAAAATATTAAATATTTTCAAAATATACTCAAAATAGTTAAAAACTATTTTTCAGACTTTAAAATAATTTTTCATAATTTATTATGTATTTTTAATAATTAAAAAATATTTTTTTCTAATTTTAATTCATTTTCCGGAAAATAATAAATAAACTGTCGCTAAAGTCCTATAGCGACGCTTTCTGTCGCTATAGGTGTTCTTCATGGCTGCCCAGAATTTTCCGGCAGAGCGAGGGTGGGTACTTTGACCGCGAATAATTATTTGATCCTTGCGTTTCTGGGTTGGTTCAAACTTCCAGATTGTATTACTTTTGCAATACTACAACACTAAATCAAGTTCATGGCCAAACAACACCATATCAGCGAGATTTGGGCTCTCAAAAATGAGGTCAGGCCTGTTCTTCAAATTCTGGGTTTTCCAGATTTGAAGAACAGCCTTAGGTACCTATTTTGACGCTTAATAACTTGGCGATCGTGAAACCTTTATGCGATCTATCAATTACAGGTTGTAGATAACATGTAGTACTAAAACTATAAAGCAAAATAACACAAAAACATCAAAGTATGAGCAAGATATGGCCGGTCAAAGTAAGACACGGACCACTGCTCTTAATTTCTGGGTTCGTGGTTTTTAACAGATCGGTCAACGACGTTTGACCGTGTGTATCTTGCAATATATAATAGATCTAGGTCTGATTCTTTTTGCAACTTAAAGAACACATATCAGGCTACATGTTACAAGTTTTAAACATTAAAAACACGTAACACACACGGATCTATAAGCCTCGACATTTGACTGCAAATCACAGTTTTTCGAGATTTCAAGATTTTGCAAAAATTTAAATCCGTGCACTTTGATGTTACGGGTTCATGATTTAACAACCCAGAACATGAATTCACACCCTATTACACAACTTTCAATAATCAATTGCAACATTTAACCGCGAATTGAAGGATTTCAAAAATTAGAGATTTTATACCTCTTTTTGCTTGATTTTCGATTCTGATCCTTTGATCTGATTCTGATCAACGTGGGGCTTGATTTTAGAACTGATTTAACTTAGATTTTCGGAGGTTGAGAGAGAAGTAAGAGTTGGTGAGAGCAAGTTTGGCAATTTAAGCAAAATGTGAACATTTTCTCTCTCTAAATCCATTTATATCATGCTTGATGCTAATGATCTGCCCAAATTCGGCTGAGATAGATACAATTTGTCAAATGCTAGCTAGGTTTAGGCTTAGGGTTGGTCACCAACCAAGGATTTTGCCAAGATTGCAAGTAATCCATTAATAATGCACAAAAGGGCATTTTTGCCATTTCCATTTTTTTCTAGATTTTCCAATTGATGAAACCCTTAGGGTTTAGGGTTTGAGCATACTTAGATTTATGATTTGGACAAATTTGGGTTTAGGTTTTAATCCCCAAATTTTTAGCAACTTGGATTATCAAAAATTTTCTAATTTAAAAATAGAAAATTTTGATTTTCTAAAATATAATTAGGGCTTCCTAATTATTTTGTAATTTCCTAATCATATAACAATCTTGTTAATTAGGACTAATTTATCCTAATTAAAATCGCTAATTTAGGACTTAGGCCCACAATTGCACATTAGGTTTCAAAACCACATATTAGGGTTTTAAATAGAAAATAATAATTCAATTTTTTTAGTTTAGATTTCCTAATTAGATTAGGGTTTCTAATAACTTGACAATTAGGATTTATATTTCCTAATTAACATTGCAATTATAGAAATCTAATCCACCACTGAACAATTTGGGTTCAAAATGGTCATTAGGGTTTTCAATCCACAAATTAGGGTTTCTAATAGAAAATAATTTTCTAAAAATAGAAATTAAATATTCGTAATTAGATTACAGTTTTCTAATTACAAAATCTTGAAAATTAGAATTAATATATTCTAATTAACATTAAAAGTATTCAATTAACACTTTCATTTTTCCTAATTATAAAATTAGGGTTTTCTAAATTAGGGTTTGCTAATTAATTAAGCTTTGCCCTAATTAGACTTAAGCGTTATAATTCTCCGCTATATTCCCATATTAGGGCTTCCATTTTATCAGAATCTGAAATTAGGGTTTTCAGTTCTGGTATTAGGGTTTCGGACTCCCGGAACTGAAACTATGGTTTTTAGAACCGATTGCTATGGTTTCTTATCAGACGTTAGAATTTTCTAACCGAACATTGTCGTTCTTAATATATAATTAGGGTTTATCACAGATGTAATTTATCTGGTCAACCCTTGACCCTTTACCACATTCTGTACACAGAACATAACCATATACACAGATCATAATCACATAAACACTTAATCCTGAATAATTCACCTATTTCCTTCACAGAATTTTGAAATCCTCAAAATTCAATCCCAATAACCTTAAACGCATACACTTATTTTCTGTCTAGGTCTAATATTTGACCTTAAATCAATCATTTAAGATTTTCATAATTTACCCAAATTCTCGGGTTGTCACAAAATCCATCCGAACCAGATGGTATGGTCAAAACAGGTGCCGAAATGAGTGTCCTCTTTTGCTTTTTAAAAGTTTTCTCGCATTCCTCGCTCCATACGAATTTGATATCTTTTTGAGTCAGCTGAGTTAACAGGGTCACGATTAGAGAAAACCCTTCCACGAATCTCCGATAATAACCAGCTAAGCCCAGAAAGCTACGTACTTCAGTCACCGTCTTTAGTTGCTCCCAACTTTGTATTACTTCAATCTTCGTCCGGTCAACAGATACTCCATGTTTTGACACCACGTGCCCTAGGAATGCTACTTCCTCAAGCCAGAACTCGCATTTCTTCAACATAGCATATAGCTTTTTTCACGCAGCCTTTGGAGTACCAGCTTCAAATGGTGCTCATGATCTTCACGGCTTTTGGAATATATGAGGATGTCATCAATAAAGACAACAACAAACTGATCCAAATAATCCTTGAATACTCAGTTCATCATATCCATGAAAGTCGCAGGAGCATTAGTCAATCCAAAAGACATGACTAGGAATTCATAATGCCAGTACCGAGTTCTGAAGGCAGTCTTCAGAATATCCTCAATTTTAACCTTCAACTGATGATATCCAGAACGAAGATCGATCTTTGAAAAGAATTGTTCTCCTTGCAACTGGTCAAACATGTCATCAATACGAGGTAGCGGATACCTATTCTAGATAGTGACATGTTTTAATTCCCGGTAATCGATACAAAGTCGCATACTCCCGTCTTTATTCTTTACAAATAAAACAGGAGCACCCCAAGGAGATGTACTAGGACGAATAAAACCGATGTCCAATAAATCCTGTATTTGGACCTTTAACTCCTGAAGTTCAATATGATCCATTCGATATGGGGTTTTAGAAATGGGCTTTGTACCAGGTTCAAGATCAATAAAGAATTCAACTTCACGTTCTGGGGGTAGACCGAGAAGTTCTTCAGGAAATACGTCAGGAAAGTCAATAACAACAGGAATATTATTCAAATATGACGTGTCTTTATTCAAATCCATAACATGGGCTAAGAAAGCTTGACATCCGTCTTTTAATAAACGAATGGCTTTATGGCATGATATAATAGTGATTGATTTTAATGGCTTAGTTGCTTGAATTCGCACAACAGGTTGGTTAGGAATATGAAAACTAACAACCTTACGAAAATAATCAATTTTGGCATGATGAGTAGTTAACCAATCAATCCCTAAAATCACATCAAAAGCAAGTTTCTTTAAAGAGATAAGGTCAACAGGTAATTTGATGGGGCCAACTTGGATCAAACAAGATTTATAAACAATGGATGTAATGAAAGTTTCTCCTAACGGAGTCTCCACAGATAAATCAAAGTCTAATTTCTCCGGAGTCGAGTTTAAACGTTGAGCACAAGCAGGATAAATAAATGAATGGGTAGCACCGGTATCTATTAAGGTATAAATTTCGCATGAATTTATGATTAGCTTACCCGTGATCACCTCGTTTGGGTTTCTAGCATGTTGACCAGTCACGACAAATGCTCTTCCAGGAACCGTTAACTTTGACTTTTCTGGGACAGCCTTTTGAGTCACCATCCCCACTGGACTTGGTTTTGCTACAGTACAATCTCGAGCGATATGTCCTTCCTTTCCACAATTATAGCATACTTTGAACTGTTGTCATTTGGGCTAATATGTCCCTCTTTTCCACATTTGTAGCATACGACCGGTGGTCATTCTCCTCCCTTAAAACCTGTTGTTGCTGGTGCTGACGTCTTCACAATGTCATTGTTGAATCTCCCCTTTTTAAAATCTCCCCCAACTCGCTTCTTCTATTTTCATGGCCACGATTACCACCAGAGTGGTTGTCGCTCTTGTCCGTATTTTTCTTTCTCTGCTGGTTATCGTTGTTCTGATGACTGCGGTCACCAGTATGATCCTGGTTGATATCCCTCGGTTGACCGTACTCGTTATCTCGCTCTAATAATTGAGCCCTGTTGACAACATCTGAATAGAGAAAAAATTTATAAGAAATGAGATTTTGACGTATGTCGGGTTTCAAACCTCTCAGAAACATCCGCGTCATACGTTCCTCATTCTCCACCAAATGAGGTGCGAACCTGGACAACTCTACAAACTTTACCTCGTAGTGGGATACCGTCATGTTATTCTACTCCAGTCTAATAA
Organism: Panax japonicus; assembly: GCA_020205505.1. Taxonomy (NCBI): domain Eukaryota; kingdom Viridiplantae; phylum Streptophyta; class Magnoliopsida; order Apiales; family Araliaceae; genus Panax; species Panax japonicus. The sequence continues at coordinate 60,444,733 of CM035113.1, forward strand.
ACTCTATCTCCTTCATATGACAAATACTTTCAGGAAATTACTTGTCATTGAACAGTTTCTGAAATGTCTCCCAAGATATGCTGAGTACGGCTGGATAGGTACGCTTCACAGACACCCACTAGTAGTCTGCCTCGTCACGAAACATAAAGGTGGCGAGTGGAACCTTTTGTTCCTCCGTGCATACTAGTACATCGAATATCTTGGTAATTTGTTTAACCCACGTCTCTTCCTTGATCGGATCCAGCTTTCCAATAAATTCTGGTGGTCCCAACTCTTTGAACTGCTTGGCTGTGACAAACCGTGAATTACTATCATTTCCTCCTATATTTTTAACACGAGTCTCCCTCGTCTAATTTTGCATGAACTACAAAAAGCTTCTAAACATCCCATCGTTCATCATCTGCTCATTGGTGTTATTCACAGGAGGAACATTGCCAGCCTGTTGCACGTTCTCCTCGTTGGTGAGCACAGGTGTCTCCACGGTCTCATTTACTCCACTGTTAACATTCTCAGTCGATATTCTCAAATACTCCCATAAAACAAGGGTTAATTTAACAAATTAACATATCACATAATAACCCTATATTATGACCTACCAACAAATAAGCTTAGGTAGGACACACTAGCGAATGATTTACTCGTCTCTCCCCTCCTAGTTTTATTCTTCGATCTCCGCCAGAGATCATATCCCTAAGCTCTGATACCAACTGTGACGCCCCCAAAATAGGTATACAACACCCATTCTGAGTCGTCAAAATACATGGTACAGATACAACTACAACTTTATTAATACAACATAAAAATTGTGAGTTTAAATACAAATATTGTCATCTGGACAATATCCACACTCAAATAAGTCCTCATTACAATTAAAGATACAATATTTTGCAAAAATAGTGAGGACTACTAAAACAACTTTCTAGAACCTTCATTCCATACCCCTACTAGTACTCGCTACATTCTCGCCTTCTAAGAAGAAAAATGGAACAAAATGAAAAAGATGAGCCCAACTAGCCCAATAAATAATATTATGACTAAGATAACATAGAACAAATTATCGTTAGTCTTCAACAAGAAAAAATCTAATAGAATACAATAGACAACAAGTTTTAAATCAATATTCGCAGCGGAAATAATAATTCATTAGAAGAATTAAGTAGAGAATGCAAACTACTATCTTCTATATATGAATTTAAAAGTCTATCGTCGATATTTTATCCCTGTAACATCAATCAATATATATCTGGAATTAAATATTTATCTTTGCACTACAGGCCAAAGATATTCATCAATTGGTCATGTTCATCAGAACACATGTTCATCTTTGTACTACGGGCCAAAGATATTCATCAAAAAATCATTAATCTTTGCACTACATGCCAAAGATATTTAGTAATATCATCATTTAGGACTGAGGATGATGAAAAATATTTTAAAGAAAACGAATCCAGTGAAATAAAAAAATAAATATTAAGGATTCGTATTTCAACTATTCAATGTCCAAAAATACCTCATAAATAATCATAGTGGAAAAAAAATTTAAGAATGATCAAAACATGGATACAATCAAAGTTAGTATCCATATTAGATATTTTGGACAAAAAATAAAATTTTAATTTTTCCGTGAATAGTGCCGTATACGTGAGTAGTAACCCCGACACTAAAAGACAAGAATTCACAAGAAAAATACTCACAATATTCCGGTATAATGATATTAAAAGAAATAATATAATTTTTTTAAAAAATAATATCCCTTACCTCGTAAAGACAGTACTTCTAGTTAAAACACAGGATATAGGTTGTGACTTGAACTTGCACCGTATATCAACACTCAAAGTATTAAAATACTCACAAGAATACGCTCAATATATCGAAAGAGAAAGAGAGAGAAAACTTCAGTTTCTGGTGTGATTTTCAATTCCAACCTAATCAACCTATTTATAGGAAAATGCTTAGAACACCAAAGCAAAAAATTGAATATAATATAAATATATATATATATATATACAAATTTCCTACGTACACCTTTGGCAACTGAATTCAGCCCCTAGCACATGTTAATGATGCTCTCAAAATTTAAAAAATGTTTTTATTAATAAAAATAAATAAAACTTCCAAAAATCAATTATTTAAGAACTTCAGAACTTCAATAATTCATAATAAATTGCCATTTTATCAGAAAAATTCAAATCACATGTCTTTTCTATAGGAAATTTCATTATCTACAACTTTGTAGAAAAAAATATTTCTAAATTCTAAATAGAAATTGACCGAAATTCACAAACGGACGATTTTACAGGCTATAATTAAATTTCAGTCAAGAAATGGGCCCACAGACATGTTTAACATGTTTTCAACAACTTTTGTAACAAAAATACTCTTTCTCCTCATATACTCGTATATCCCACATTCATTGTAAAAATATCTTCATTATTATATTATAATAATATAATATAATATTATTTTATCAGAAAAGATAAAATATCGATTTTCAACAATTGTCACTTTAAAAATTTTCTCCATCTATATCCACATAAAATGAATATTTTCCTCATCATATAAATCAATAATTAATTATTCACAAATAATATTACAGAATCACAATATTGACAACCAGGTAGTTCCCAGGAAAGAGGGGGCTTTCCAATAAGGATTTCTCCTTACTGGCGCGTAATTAGGTGACCAAACCTCTCCTTAGACAGAACTTTCTAGACATTGCCAATAATGTTATCTAATAATATTATTTAGATAATATGAATTATTGTTTTGATAATGGAAAATACTGTGTAGTGACAATTATTGAACAACAGTAATATAAAATATCAACGTAGCAATTATTGAATCAATAAAAAAAAATACTGAACAGTAATTACTGTAACAATTATTGAGTAGTGCCTTCTTACATAAGAATCAATAATTGGTGCAATACCGTGTGCTACTGTGCAACAACGCGTATTACTGTGTTTTAACCACCGGGTATTCCAACAGTATTAATGGTAACAAATACGCCGTTATTTATAAACAACTTATACTTGTCATTTTCTTAATCCAATCGCTTTCTGTTATGGAGCCCACACAAGGCTGCGCCGTCGTACGAATATTCCCCGATAGTAAGAATATTCCACGACCAAACGAATATTCTCTGATAAATTGAATATTTTATAACCGCTTGCTTATTTAAAATATTTATGCATATTACCCATAACTAACCACATTAATCAAATCAACCCTTACTATTTTGAAATAATAAATAGAAGAAATTTAATTTTATTTTTAATAAGTTGGGGTCTTACATGTAGCTTATGAAGTAGCCTTACCTCTAGAGATGGAACGCATTCATAATGTGTTTCATGTGTCAGTGTTGCGTCCTTATAAACCGGACTATAAACACGTGATAAAATATGAATCTATTCAAATAGAGAAGGACTTGTCCTGTGAGGAACTTGCAATTCAAATTATTGATAGGAAGGAACAAGTTTTAAGAAATAAGGTAACACCTTCAGTAAAGGTGTTATGGAGAAACCACAATGCTGAAGAAGCAACGTGAGAGCTCGAAAGTAAAATGAATGAAGATTTTCCTCATTTGTTTATGTAATTATAAGCTAAGATTCTGGGGATAGAATCCTTATAAGGGGGAGAGAATGTAACGCCCGAGAAAATCGAATTTTTATGATAATTAAATTTTTATTTGATTATGTGAATTAAATGAATTTAATTGATTTCTTTGTGAGTATGCTATGTGAAGGTCGTTCTATGACCTAGAATGTGCTAACGTGGTTAGTATTCTGACTACGTGTTAGAAATAATGGGAGAAGGGTCAAAAATGTCCCTGAATTTTACCACGATGTCTACCGAGCACCATATACTTTTTTTTGTCCAAAAGTACCCCTAACGTTATATTTTTTGGGTCGCCCGTGCCCCTGCCGTTAACAGAAGACTAACGGGGTTAGAATTTCGCCGACGTGGCTGACAAATGGTGACTTAAAGGGAGAAGGTTCAAAAATGCCCTTGACATATGTAAATGTCATTTAATCAAAACAAAAAAAATACTAAAATAAAAAATAAAAAAAGCATAACATATTTACATCATTTAATCAAAATACTAAAATTCAAATTATTTTGTTAACTAATCAAAACAACTAATTAAATAAAATAAGTTGTATAACATATTTACATCATTTTATCAAAATACTAAAATTAAAAATATAACATATTTACATCAAATACTAATTAAAAAAAACTAAAACACTAATTAAAAAAATACTAACTTTTTTATTTACGTTAAAAGTCGCAGTAAAATATTAATGTTTTAATATGTTATACAACTTTAAATATGTTAGTATCTTATACAATGTTTTAATATTAGTATTTACGTTTTTCTTATTATTAAGTACTAAAATATTTTCTTAATATTAGTCATATTAGTTACTAATATTTTTTTTAATATTAGTAATATTATTAAATTTTAATATTTTAATATTATTAAGTACTAATATTAGTAATACTAAAATACTAAGTCACGGTAATATTAGTATTTACGTTTTTCTTATTATTAAGTACTTAAATTTTAATATTTTTCTTAATGTTAGATACTAATATTTTTCTTAATATTAGTAATATTATTAAATTTTAATATTATAATATTATTAAGTACTAATATTAGTAATATTAACATTTTTAATATAAAAAATATTAACATTTTTAATATCAAAAAATTAACATTTTTAAATTTTTTTTTTATAATATTGTAATATTTTTATATCAAAAAATATTAACATTTTAATATTAACCTCATATAAAAAAATTAATATTTTTAAAATATTAACGTTTTTAATATCAAAAAATATTAATAAAATATTAACGTTTTTTAATATAAAAAATATTAATAAAATATTAACATTTTTTAATATAAAAAAATATTAACTTTTTTTAATATTTTTAACATAAAAAAATTAACGTTTTTTTTTAAAAAAAATTAATTTTTTTTTAATTTTTTGATATTAGTATTTTTTTTAATCAGTATTTGATGTAAATATGTTATGTTTTGAATTTTAGTATTTTAATTAAATGATGTAAATATGTTTTACAAATTATTTTATTTAATTATTTATTTTGGTTAGGTAACAAAATAATTTGAATTTTAGTATTTTGATTAAATGATGTAAATATGTTATCATTAAATATGTTCTGTTAACGGCAGGGGCACGGACGACCCAAAAAATGTAACGTTAGGGGTACTTTTGGACAAAAAAAAGTATAGGGTTCTCGGTAGACATCGCAGTAAAAGTCAGGGGCATTTTTGACCCTTATTCCTAGAAATAATTGTTTGGAATTTCCAAGACGAAAAATAATTGTTTTTCAAGAAATTTCCGTAAAAATACTATTCATCCGTTTCTGTTCGGGGAATTATTTTGAAATTCTGAAAAACGCGTAATGATAGAATATCGCGATAAGATGGAATATCTGATAATATTTCATTTATGGCAAACGCAGTTTTCGCCTGCGGACTTAAAACCTAAGGGTTGAGTATATTGATTTCCGAGAAGGAAATAATATACGTAGAAGGAATGGCGTTAAGGTTAATGCGAGTGTTATACATTTGGTGATACTATTTAGTATCTATGTATAATACATTGAGTAAATACGAAGTACAATACGATTATGGTACGAGTAGTATACGGAGATAATACGTGAATTGTACGTATGTGATACGATTCGTATTATAGAATTAAGTTAAGACTTAATGACTAATTCATTTGAGTTGGATTATTAATTAATCCAATCATTTGAATGATCAAACCCTAGTGATTAGTGGGTTAAGCCCAAGTCAAGGCCCACTGTTAATTTAGTTAAGCCCAATTCATTAAAACCGAACCATGGTTCAAACCGGTGGGTCACCGAATGGGTAAAACTCATGGGGAAACCCATGGGATGTCACATGAAGGTGGTGGGCCGGCCACCTTGGTGTGGAAGTCAAGAATAAGGCTTGGTCACCAAGTGTTTTACTTGGTGACCACACATGAATAGTAAGGAGGTTGGTGGTTTAAAGTCCAAATTGCCCTCCATTCTCATTTTCTATAAATAGAAAGCTAGATTGATTCATTTGAGAGTTTTTCAAAGACTCAACCTAGATTATTTGAGAGAGAAAGAGAGCTAGACTCATAAATTATACACTTTGGAAGCTTGATCTTAGAGTTTTCCAAGAAAGAACACCAAGAGTTCTTAAGGTATAATCCTTACCTTTTATCTCCATCTCTTTAGATTTTCTTTCATCTTAGAGAATCATATAATGGGTGGTATATGTCTTGTGTGAGGATTTTGAGATGACTTACCAAAGATTCAATCTCTATAAGTCATGAGATTATAAGAATAATAAGGTTTAATATAGTTTTGAACCATGAAAATATTGATAGTTAAGATCGATTGTTGATAAACAATTGAGCTCCATCAATACGTTAGTATATGCATCTTGTTTGGTTAAGATGTAGATATGAAATCCGTGGAGTATTCCATGTGATTTGGCTTAGAGAACATTAGTAACGAAGTTATAGCGAATTTTACGGAAATAGACGTTAAACGTCAAAAACGTAAAAATTCCGGAATGGTAGTCGAAAGTTGTCGTGAGATGTGAAAACGTTGGTTTTCAATGTCAACACGTGAGATAGGGTGATTAAGAGTTGTGGGTTTGAGAATCGTCGGATTCTGACTTAAAACGAAGAAAACGAGCATTGAACGTTCATTAACGTTTCTGAACGTCTATAAAATGAACTCAATAGTGAATTTTGAGTTAACGGATTCGAAAGTGTCAAATTCTTATATGAACGCGTAGGGTATGTCATTTATGACGTGTAGGCTTTTGAACTGATCAAATCGGGCTTATAACGAAGAAGTTACGGCCCCGGGAATTTCACAAAGATTTTCAAAACTGTTGAGAATCTGGTACTAAGGTCTGGCGCCGCGGCGCCAGACTTAGTGTAAAAAGCCGCACCACAATGCCAGTTATGGCCGGGAGAAAATAAAAAGGTTTGGAGACTCGCGCCGCAGCGCCAAGTCCGGGCAAAACCTTTGGAGAGTGGCGCCGCAGTGCCACTAGAATGCATAGGATGTCGAATCGCAGCACTAGTTCAGGGCTTGTGATAGTAACTTAGGTTTTGAACTTCAATTATTGCGAGACCTACCTGAGTTGAGTTTATATACTCAATAAATGTACTAAGACTAATCCTATATTACCTATACTAAGGTATATGGTATGAAACTTAGGAATGTAATACATGTTAATAAGATATGTACGATGAAAAAAGTTGGTACCTTATCAACAATGGTTGAGTCCGGTTAATAAAACGTCAGTTGAGTGATAAATCGGGACGAAGGGTAATAAGTCATGTTGACTTTAATAAAGATATTAAGTTAACAAAGACATAGAAGAGAAAGAAGCTTGTAGGAACAATGTGAATAGTTGTTTGTAGCTAATTACAGTGTGTTATTTGAATATATCATGTAGATTCTGTAAAGGCTGTGGTCAGTCGAGTAAGTTATTTGAAGACGCTAAAGGCCAAGTTTTCTTAACGCTTGTCTAAATTCCATGTTAGCCAAGTTTTATGTGATTCGTTGAACTGAATTGCAAGACTTGTTTTAAAGAAAGGTTCGATGCCAGATTTTAACTCGGCTAGACTATTCGTAATATATAGATTGATTATTATTCATATCATTCTATATAGAAATGTTAACGCTATCATATGCCAAGTAATTTATACGGACGTGAAGGTAAGGTTTGTCTATGAACAAACAAAAGTATTTTTCATCGATTATTCGATGGGCACGCGAGTTTGCCAAAAATATTAAACGTAAATACGTTTAATGAATGACTGTTGATCAACATAGAGTACTATAGACTGATCACCTAGAAGTGCTAGTAAGTTATACGGATGAACGACCTTAGTGCTGTGAATTTCTTTTCAAGTATGAAAACTGAAAGTTATTGTTCATGGTCTATCGACCGGTTCAGAATTCCTAATCTATTATATATCTTGGGAATTGATGTTATGAACTGTTAAAGTATTATTGATTCATAATACTTCATAACTATTGTTCAGTTATGTCAGAATTGTTATATGATTCACGAATGTGGTATTACTGTTATCCTTGATTATACTTGCTGAGCTGTCATGCTCACTTTTTGTGTGAATTATATAACTGCAGTTAAAGATGAACATACTGTGAATGCCAAGAGAGACAAAGGCAAAGCTAAGATGGATGCTTAGGCATTGTGTAATAATTTAGTAAGTTTGTATGTATTATACATTATGAACAATGAACGATGTAACCGGTTTATGAACCTGGGAAGGATTATACTTTGATTGTAATAAGAAAATAGTAATTACCTTCATTTTGTTGTATTTCAATAGAATGATTGTATAGATGTTAGTACAGTGGAGCACCATCTGTCGGGTTGGAAGATACTAGAATTTGGGGGCGTCACAAGAACTGATTATACTCTGTGTGTTATCAAACACTTAGAACGTAGGTTTCTACATACATACTAAACCATTAGCAAAGATTACTCCATATAAACTTGATTTAACCTGTGATGTTCTTATGACCTATTTCATGTTTCTTTCAAGATGTCATCTTCATCCTAAAATATGGATGGAGAGAAGCTTTCTCTCTTCACATTTTTGGGTAGATTATGATTTCTTGAAAGAGTACTGTTATAGTTCATAAGGAGGTGCAACATAATGTATACAATTATCTTAGTGAGGAATCGTACCTTTCTGCTGTCAGTTTCTTAATAGTCATTTAACTTGGACATACTAAGGTTAGGCATTGATGTGCATAGTTTCTCATTTGTTCTTGACAGCTTGTTGCTCAAGTTGACCTTTAATTAATCAGCCGTGATCTTGAAGATACAGGCTAAGAAAATCTCAGCATCTTTAGTTCTTTGACATCCTAGAGTTTACCAGGTTTACATCTAACTGCTGGTTGAGGAGACATATGTTTGAGAATTTCTTCTTTCTTCTCTGGAAAAGCATTTCTTTGCTTGTATGTCCTTTTCGTCTTTTTATGCTGGTGGATGTTTGACTGGATGTCTCTTGAGCTTCCTAGCTTGGTCTTTAGACTACAAGATTGACCGTAAGCAAGGATTGGTCTTGTTGATATGACAATCAAGAACATGGACCAATCTAAGCAACTTCAGGTGTATATACACATTTACTTGTACACTATATTTTCAACGTGTGAGCTCATCTATATATAACAAGTGACTTACTACTAAACTAAGTTTAGAACAATGTTTGTGCCTAGGATCAGACTCAAAGCGATTAGCTTTTAAATATAACATGAGATCTTGCTCTGATACCAATTGTTAGTTACTAGTAGGCACAATATAGATCTAGAAGGGGGGGTTGAATAAATCCATTTTAATTCAAATACTTTTCTTTTTTATTTTGTGTTGCTCATTGTTGGGTAAATCTAATTACGGACAACACGCAAGTATACGTGGTCAACAAGTAATAAAGTGAAAGTAGAGTATCGTTCCCACGAGGAATTGTTTAATAAAAATCACCAAGTACTAACCCGTAACCAACTCAATCTTATTTAAATGAATGACTTTCAATTTATAAGTAAACTAATTCTAATTACTACTAGTTAAATTAAGATTACAGAGATTTAAGATCACAACTTCACTTATTGCTTCATTTAAGTTAACACACTTCTCATCAATTATTCTCTATCATGAATTGTTAATCAAGAACACTAAAGCAGACAAAACCATCTCTCGATGCATAATACTCATACTCACTTAAATCCACATATGATAGAATTAAGCAAGACACCCTAATTAACAAATCAACTATATCTCTATGTGAATTACAATTAAAAAGGATTTAAATCACAAGTTCTCTATAAGATTACATATGGCGTAAATGCATATCTCTATCCTAAACACGAATAATGAATTCCATCTATGTAAAAATCACAAACACATGTTATCATGATAAGATCTAAATCTATACTCCATCTATCGAGTTCATATAGATTATCACGGTAATTGTTAGCTAGGCAATTAAGCAATTAAGTCAAATCACAATAGACAATCCTCATAATAGAACATAATAATTGATAGCGAAACATATTAAAATAAAATACACATTAAGATCCATTGTAATCTCAAACAACGAATTAGTTCATTATTATTGAATTAAAACTAAGAATCCACAATTGAATAATCATTAAAAGACAAAGATATAAGAAGATGAGAAGATAGAATCTCTTATCTGTAGATTTGATGCTCCCTCATTGCATATATCCCCCCTCTTATCTGTGGAATCCTCCAAAACTAGCATATATCCCCCCTCTTTTATGGATCTCCTCATGTATTTATAGTTCTAATGTATATCCTAGCAAGTTAGGCAACTAAGAATCCTATTCTAGCTCAAATTGGACACCAAATAACCCAAAACAGCTGTATTCCTGCCGACTAGCGTGCCCCGCGCTCTTCCTAGGCTATTTTGGGCATGGACCGCACTACTATAGCAGAGGAACTGATGGACTAGCATGCCCCTAGCGCGGTCCGCGCTACTCTATTTTCTATTGCGACGTCATTTGGTAAAACATGCATAACTTTTGATTTGCTTGGAGTTACGGAGTCTTCCACCTATCAAATCGAAGATATCGAGGAGATCTACAACATTCATTCATTGAGGATTGATAGAGTACATCCGGAACAAGGAAGAAATCGAGCTTGAAGTAGATGTTATGTAAATGGCAAGCATGACAACTCTTAACTTTGATCTTTGTTGATAAAAAGGCCATAACTCTCGCATCCAAACTCCGATTGGGACTATTCAAGATGTTCCGGAAAGCTAAGAAGTAGATCTACAATAAATTTTAAATTAGAAGCCAAGAACATGCATCCAACTCGGTGTTAATAGTCCGTCAATATTCCCTTCTTGCATTTACTTGCATATTTTAGTCTAAAAGATGTTTGAATTGCTTTTCCTTGCTTTCCTCATGCTAATGTTGTGTCATAGTCTACATAATAACATAACATGTATGAAATATAACTAAGAAACATAGGTTTAATCAACTAATTCAAGTAATAGATACCGGATAAGTAGGTATAAAACCTACTTATCACTCATAAATTAGCATATGACAAACACAAGAATCTTTTCAAGCACATCGGAATAAGTAAAAGATCCCCTCCATTGATATATTCATAATCAGACATACATTGTTCATAGAGTTAATTTTGCAGTAAGCAGTTAAAACATACATAGCAGTTAAGGTACATAATGTAAATGACATAAAGTAAAAGACACAAGGGGTTTTAAGTGGTTCAGAGACTCAAGCTCCTAATCCACTCTTCTGCTTTCAACTAGCAGGATTTTAACTAAGGAAGGGCAGCACCCTGAATCACTAAGATTCCTTCAAGGTTGCCTTGGTACTTCAGTTCACTAAGAACTCTTCAAAGCAAGTAGCCTTGAAACTTCTTTAGTTCCTTAGGAACTCTTCAAGCCCAGTAGGCTAGGAACTTCATTTAGTCCCTCTGGATAAGGACCCTTCAGGCCCTGGCTTCTTGTTGTTGTAGTTATTGTTATTATTTGTGCTGAGCAGCTAAGATGTCTTTAAGCTTGGTCATCTTTTGTACTTAGCATCTTGGTGTGGTCTTCTTTGTATTTTGCTTCGAGACCGGACCACATCATCTTTGGTGCAACTGATCTTCTTCTTTTCTGCTCATCTCCAAGTAGTGTTAGCTGTGCACCATCACAATTTCCTGAACCCTTCTTAACATGTTGGCAGACATGGTTCTGCATTTGCTCTATCTCAGCTTTGGGTTCATGGTGAATCGTAGAGTGGCTCTTAGGATCTTCCTTGTACTTTGCCACTCTTCAAAATGCTATCTTCTTGTCCTTCTCTGCTCTTAGCTTAGATGCCAATTCATGTGGCATTCTCTTCTTTGTTGAGTGAAGCTTTGATCTTTTCAAGTCCTTCTTTAAAGTTGCTTCACTTCCGCTTTCGTAGTCTCACTGTCACTGAGACTTGTTCTGTTTAAGCTCAGGTGGAACTCGTAGAGTCAACGTTAGCATTCTACCAACTCAACGATTCTACAACTTAGAAATCATCATCATCTTTTTATCGCTGAAGCTCTGGCTTCTTTATACTTCTTCCCAATCTTCCCGTTGAGAAGTAGCCGTTGAAAGCTTTTAGATTTGCTTCGCAGATCTCGAGTTATTTGGTGTAGACTGCAGATATGACATGACATCTCCTTTTCTGACTTTCTGACACTGTAGTCTATTGTTTTACCTACCCTGTCAGATATATTACTTTTATGCCTCGGGTAGGTCAAAGACTTTATTTCACCCTTCTGATTCCTTGATAAGAGATTGTCCTTTTGCATCGATGCTCTCAATAAGTACTTGTCCAAATATCAACCTTCATATTGAACCGTTGCCAATGCTCCAATCTTCAGCTGTTCGAACTCTACGATTCTGATGCATGTCTTTTTGGACCTGATCGTAGTGTCTTGTTGACTGGTAGAGACAACACTACGATATTGAAGAGTGTTGATTTGATCTTCTGTGTAGAACACCACTTCCTTCTCTTATGCAGTGCTTCAACACTTCTGTTTGCCTCAACAACTCTCAGATACTGATGGCTTGACTTCTTTATTCTAGCCCCTTCTGAATAGCAAGACACTTCAGATTTATGGCGTGTCCAGCTTGCTTTCTCCTTGTGATCTCCCGTTCACTTATGATCAATGGACTGACCAAATGCTTAATCACTTTAGCCTTGTTCTTCAGAAGCTGTCAAGTATCTCTGTATGCACTCCATAAGTTCTTTCTTTGTTTGGCAAACACTACGATCTTGGTTGATTCCAAGATCGTCGTCTTCTGTCTATTTGACAGCTACTGCACTTGCTGACTTTCCTTAGTTAGTTACTGAAGTCTTCTTCTGATCTCCTTGTGGAAGACTTCATCCTGAATGGCTTCACAACTCAATCTGGATGCTGATTGGTTTGGTGCTTAGATCTTCTGTTAGCTTGCATGCCATTCGTTGAGTGCTCTCTGGTTTCCTTTAGGTGGGATGTATCTTTGCAGTGCCAATCAGAGGCTTTAGTCCTTTGTATATTCTGGGAGTGCTCATTTGTTGAGAATCGTATTTTCTCTATGATTCTGCCTTGGCATTGTGAGCACATTTGTTGAAGTCTCAGTTCTACACTCTACGATTCAGCTTCGGCTGTGCAGACACTACGACTCCGAGATCAGATCTTGACACTCTACGATTTCTATCTTGTGCTTGTTGTCTTCATCTGATCTTGCTCGACTACGATCTCTGCCTCTGATATGATCAGTAGAATCTACAACTCTGAGTGTAGTATACGATTCTTGACTTTGCTTCGACAGATGCTCGGTTGGCTCGTAGGCAGGCTGTCTCTACGATTCTGAACATGACTTCCTCAGCAGACTACGGCCCTGAGGAAGTTCTCCTTGACACACTACTATCATTCCTCATCTCTTCTGGCAATCTACAAACTCCGAGATCTACTATTTTGCAGACTATGATTCTGCCTCGATAGCTCTCGAGTTTTCCTGGACTCTCCTGGCTGACTACAATTTCTGGTGCAGTATTCGACGATTAGACAAGCCTATCTATTACATCATAAGATCAACCTAACATGATTGATCTTTCTATATTTATATTCCTTGTACATCATTTCTTTTTAAGGACTTTAACAAAGCTGTTTTGTTTATGTAGGATCAACCTAACACATTTGATCAATTCATTCTAAGTCCTTGTACATATGTTTCTATTATCTATCAAAGGACTTTACAGCTCTTCTTAATGAAAGCATACTTTCATATTCATTTATATATATATATATATATATATATATATATATATATATATATATATATATATATATATATATATATATCATAATCAAATCATATTTAAATAGGAATATCATTAACATGCTTATTTCTTGACAAATTGTTTATCATGTTGTTTTTATATGTTAATTTTTTGATATAAATTGTTCTCACATGGTTTATAAATAATTTAGAGTAAATTGATTTATGTAATATGTTTTAATATTGAGAAGATTATATTAATTACAATAAGATTACCGTGACATATGTTTGATATGGCTTAATTTATAGTCACAATTGATATTCAATTCATAGTATAAAGTATAAATTGACTATTGATTGTGAAAATACATGAAGAAACGAAAGCAAAGCAATTTAAATTAACTGTTTTGGTTGGAAAATGAATATACAGTGATTTGTTTCGCTAAGAATGTGTAAAAGTGAAGTATTGGCAAGAATAGTGAAATTAGAGGTTTTAAATTTGTTGTTTATATTGTTTTTATGGTTAGAAACATTAATTTTATGTTTCTATAAGGTTTATGTATTTTATGTATGCTAAATTTGTTATTTGAAAGTAGATTGTAAGCCAATTTGACTTTGTTTATGTTATTCGCGAACACTGTCTGCCTGGAACTGTACTTTGGCGCTGTAGCGCAGTTCCATAGTACAATTCTAGTGCTGCAGCACCTGGTCAACACTGCAGCGCTAGTTATAGGCCTTTGTCTCATGCGACAGCGTCAGGTCAGCGTCACAGTGCCATTTCTAGTACAAACTAGGGCGCTGCAGCGCTAGATAGCAATATTGGCAAAAAAATTTATTTTAATTATATGATTCTATAATTGTTGATAAAGAGTAATGTTATAATTGTTAAAATGTGATTTTGTTATATTGTGGTGTCATAGTACCAAGTATGAAAAATATTATTAACAATTAATGAATTATGTGATAAATTGTAGAGTTATGGTTTAACCAAATAGTTGAACCTAAGACTACAAGTCGTATATGAAATAGATACTTAATTATGTACTGAGTAAATGTAGTAACTACTTATGTCATGATGACATGTGTATATGATATTGAGAATCAAGCATAGGGTTTAGCTTACACGCAAGACAAGTTTTCAAACCCCAATCTTTATTTGAGTTGTCATATCTTATTTAAAATTGAGAAAGTCTTAATCTTACTTTGATGTATCCTAATTTGATTACATTCACGCAACTTACTAAACCTTTGTTATTTTATTATTCACCAAAGTTTACTTTTCGCTATCATGCTATACTTTTAAGATTTCACAAGTTACCTAATCTTTTATTAAGCTCTTGAATCCTATTTATGTTGTATGATGTAAACCATTGAATAAAGTTCCTAAATTGTTTCCTTTTTGTCAACGAATGTAACCTTAGCTTATTACCATTGTTCAAGCAAGGTTTACTTTATTTTTTAATGCTTTCCAGTTTATTCCTAAAGCATGAATTTGATGCATGATGTTTAATCACTTATAACCCACGGTTATTTCATACTTCGTTGTTTATCCAAATCTTGAATAGTTATTACACTTTTGATTCAACTAATCCTTAGTTGATGTTCGTAGAACTCTAAATTACCTTGAAACTTATCCAAACCAAACTTACTTTGGTGCGGACTTGTATTCTAAATACTGAGATGAACAATCCTATTATAGGGGATTATTACGCAAAGCGCTTAGATGTTTGTACACAATACATGGTACAAAGGGTTGATCCCCCTATGTAAGGAAAGTCCCTACAGTCTTATGACTGTTTAGGTTTAAGTTGAAAGAATACTTATAACCTTGGACATAGTTCGTGGTCTGGTGACCCTCAGATATATTTCATATTCTGTTTTTAGTTCTTGATTATCATTGATAGAGAATATTATTCAGTTCTTTTGAGCCTATTCATTGGCAGTTATTATATTGTTATTATTCATTATCATTTCAAGTGAGCATTTGTTTTGGTCACTCATGCATATATAATCATTGTAGCTAAAGTTGAGAAGGTTGATGAACCAACTACTAGCAAAGGAAAAGGAAAATTGAACAAGTGTTGAAGACTTGTAAAATTTATTTACTTTCTTGATGTCAGACTTTATTTTAAGTATGACGATGTAATTAATTACTTTTTCGCATTTGATGAATCTTTAAGGTTAGAAAACTTGGGATTTTATTATATTAATTGATGTAACCCTTTAATGGGAAGGTTTATTGTTTAATTTTTTTTTTTTATATTTGGGTAGTTAAAAATGAATGTTTAGATAGTGAACACCAAATCTTGTGAGAATAAAGTACCCAGATTTGGGGGTGTTCTGACAACCCCAAAATAGGTCCATTCCATCCAATCTATTATGAATCGCCAAATACATGGTACATAAAACGACTACAACTTTATTACAACAATTGTCGTGCAAAATAAAACAACACATATGCTATGAGTTTTGATACACATATATACCAACTATGACTCTCATCCCAACCTTTAGATAACACGTCACAATGACACCTTACAAAAAGGTATAGTCAAAAATTATTTTAGAAATTGGAATCTTTGGGAAGTGTTCAAGGAAACCTTCGTACATGGGAGGCCATGCGTCTAGGTTATGATAGATATCATATGGCCACATAATTATCCTTGGTTGACCCAATAGACCCCAAAGAAAAACGAGAAGATTACTATCATATTCTTTCCAATGGTGAGTCTTTTCTTGACATATCATTATCTCCACTGTCTCTAATTGGGAATTAAACTCCAAACAAACACCAAGATTATATAGGTAGTGCTCATAAATATACTTAGTAAGTGGATGAGCATAACCCTGTCTTATGATGACACGAGTTGGTATTAATAGGTTTTGTGAAAATCAAAGTAGCAATCAAATTGCAAAATAAGCGGAAGCGTAATAAAATCATATTTTAAAATTTTCAAAAACGAATTACCCGGATCATCCTTTATGCATATTATTAATTAAACGAAGAATAAGAAATTGTGTAAAATCATATTCCTTTGCAACTGTTTGCTGCTTGGAACTCTTCCAACTCACTGCGCCACCGTTTAAGGTAAACACATACCCCGAAACGGATTTACTGTCATCTTGGTCTGTTTGAAAACTTGAGTCTGTGAAGCCCTCTAGTTTCAATTCAGACCCACGGTAGACAAGAAATACATCATTAGTTCTTCTTAAGTACTTTAGGATATTTTTCACTGCCTTCCAGTGTTCTTCTCCTGGATTCGACTGATATCTGCTTGTTACACTAAGTGCATGAGCGACATCTGGTCTAGTACATATCATACCGTACATGATAGATCCTATTGCTGAAGCATAAGGAATCTTACTCATACGGTCTCTCTCCTCAGGTGTCTTTGGGGCCTATTTCTTTGAGAGATGTATTCCATGGCTCATCGGCATGAGACCTCTTTTGGAATCTTCCATGCTAAACCTCTTTAGCATCGAGTTAATGTACGTTCCTTGGGACAAGCCAAGCATCCTTTTAGATCTATCTCTATAGATCTTTATCCCCAATATAAAGGATGCTTCTCCCAGGTCCTTCATGGAGAAGTGTTTAGATAACCAGATTTTAATTAATTGTAGCATAGGAATATCATTCCCTATCAGTAATATATCATCAACATATAATACAAGGAATGAAACAGCGCTCCCACTAACCTTCTTGTACACACATGGTTCATCCTCATTTTTTGATAAAATCAAACTCTTTGATTGTCTCATCAAAACGGATGTTCCATCTACGAGAAGCTTGCTTCAATCCATAAATGGATCGTTGTAGATTACAAACTTGATTTGTTCCAACCTTTGAAACAAATCCCTCTGGCTGTGTCATATACACATCCTCCTCAAGTTTCCCATTGAGGAAGGCCGTTTTCACGTTCATCTGCCAGATTTCGTAGTCATGGTAAGCTGCAATCGCAAGCAAAATCCGAATGGACTTGAGCATTTCTACTGGTGAGAAGGTTTCGTCATAGTCAACTCCTTGTCTTTGTTTGAAACCTTTTGCAACCAGTCGGGCCTTATAGGTCTTGATGAGTGAGTTTTATACACATGAATTGGATACATTCGAGCTTAATTTATTGTTGATCTCGAGTCTTTTAGGATGTTTTTATGTGTTTGTGTCTATTTATGCATGTTTTATATTGTTTTGTAGGAATTGGGATAAAAGTTACTTGGATCGATGTTTGGGGTGGCTAGATTCGCGTTTTCGGCTTGCTATTTACACAGCAGTCACTTCAGAGCCAATTTGACTATAGCTCCGGATATTATTTCACGAATCTTCAAGAATGAAAGTTGTAGATCTACTTTTCCTCTTTCCAGAACATCTTGAATCATCTAAATCGGAGTTCGGACGAAGAAGTTATGGCCATTTTCCCAAAGGACGTCGGAGCAGAAAATGTTGGAAAAACAACAAGCGCCTAGGCGCTCCAGACAGGCACAAACCAAGCGCCTAGGCGCTCCAAGTCAGAAACATAATGTTGGCCAAGCGCCTAGGCGCTTGAAAATGCCCTATGATGAGCGCCTAGGCGCTCTAGTGCGTAGAAAGTTGCGTTTT
This sequence comes from Panax japonicus, assembly GCA_020205505.1. Classification (NCBI taxonomy): domain Eukaryota; kingdom Viridiplantae; phylum Streptophyta; class Magnoliopsida; order Apiales; family Araliaceae; genus Panax; species Panax japonicus. The sequence goes on from CM035113.1 coordinate 60,463,183, forward strand.
CAGCTGTCAAGTGGGTTTTTGAAGCCAAATAGGAGTCTGAATGAGGGCTGAGACCAATACAAGTAGGAGAGGACTCTAGAAAAGCAAAAGAGAACAAATCTTGCAAGCAATGAATCAAGTTTTCAAGAGATTTGCAGAGAGAACAAGGAAGAAAAACACGAAGGAGAATTGCAAAGGCTGAAGATCTAAGAGAGAGTTTAAGAGCAAATTCAGAGTTTCTTTTTCTCTTCTCTATTTTTATCTTTTGTAGCTATCTGGGATGTTTGGTTTATTAACTTGGATGATGTTTTTCTTTATTATTATCATGAACTAAATTTTAATTAAGATTGCAACGGAACTTGGTATGTAGTTTAAATTGCAAGCTTCCCATTGAATGAAAGTTAGTTTTTATTGAATTGTTTATTATATCTTATGCTTATTGATTAATTGCCTGATCAACAATTACTGTGATAATCTATATAAAATTGGAAGATGGAGTATAGATTAAGATCTGGATATGATAACATCTGTTCATATAATCTGAATAGGGTTAATATGATTAGCATGTAGGATAGGAATATACCTATGTGTCTTTTGTATCCATTGAAAGAATTTGTGCGTAAACCCTTATTAACTTGATTCACATAGGAATATAGTGAGTTGATTAATTGGGGTGTTCCTTGTAATTCTGCATCTTAAAGATTGGATTTAGGAGGATTTGTTCATGTGTCTTTGGAAGAAGAGCATGAATATCTATAAAGCATTCTTGGATAACAATTCATATTAATTGATTTATTTTAAATGGGAAGTAAGTTAGTTTAAATGAAATACCAAAGGAAGTTGTAATCTTAATCTGTTAAATCTGCATTTATTCTTGTGAATTTCTTATTTTAATTATTAGTTTGTTAAGTTTAATTTTCAAATCATAAACAAAATTTTCGTAGTTTAAAATAGGATTAATTGCGTTAGAGTTAGTAATTGATAAATATTAGTCTATTTCCTCGTGGGAACGATACTCTTGCTTGCTGAATATTACAATTGAACGCGTATACTTGCGTGGAAAAGTGCTATTAAAAAATTAGGCAACAAGTTTTTGGCGCCGCTGCCGGGGACATTAGTTTAATATTTTGTCATTATTGATTTTTATAGCGTTAATCTTAATTTAAACTTTTTTTTTTCTCTAGTCTAATTCCTTTTCAGGCACCATGAACAACTATGACTATCATTGGCTAAATTTGGATATGACTCGGCCAAGGGAGGCAAAGAATTATGGACTCGATGAATTGTCAGCACAATTTGAGACACTTTCAAGGAAGATTGATGCTTTATCAGCACAACGTATTCAAAGTGTAGTGGTGATATGTGAGTATTGTGGTGGAAACCATCTGAGTCATCAATGCACCATCAGTTTCGAGTCGTTACAATATAGTGCTAACTTCAGCGATTATCCCAACAATTATGATTATTCCAGTGATTATCATCATGAGTGGGGGAATCCACTAAATCTTTCATGGAGCGATGACAATCTAGCCCAACCCTTTGCTCCATGCCAATCATACACTCCTGAATTACAAGTTCAACTCCCTAATCATGAAGAAGAAAGGATTTTAAACTTGGAAGGACGTATTTCCAAGTTAATGGTTTTGTTAGAGGAGCAGACGAATAGTCAGGAGATGTCGATTCGAAATCTTGAGAACCAGGCGAAACAACTGTTTAATGCCATCATCAACCTCCCTCAAGGTGAAGTGTCAAACAACATGGTTCCCGAGGCTGATGGATTGCCCACGCTAAATCTGGAATCGGATGTTCCAAAAGAAAAGGATGTGGAAAGGGAGGAGACAAGTGGGGAGCAGGAAAAGAAGGTCGCCAAAGATCTAGCTTTGAGTTCTGACATAGATGAACCGATTTTGATAGTGCCTCATATATCTTCTCCACCAAAGTTTAAGGATCCGGTTAGATTTGCAATCACTTGTCCAATTGGTAGTCATGTCATTGGCAATACTCCATGTGACGTAAAAGCGAGTACAACTTCGAAGCCATGGTGCGATGAGTTGGAGAAGATAGAAGAAGAGATTGTTGTGTCTGACACGCCTCAATGCCAGAATTTATTCGCAGACACAATGGAGAAAACGCCTAGATGTTGGACGTTCTTCAATCTAATCTTATATAAACAAAGCATGCTAGGTGACTTTAACTTGATGGCTATCTCAAATGGGAACCTACCAAAAGCTATATTATTTCCGATGGATGGAGGGTTCCTCAACTTTCGAAGAGGAATTGGATAGCATTGACCAGACAAAGTCAGGCTGAAAGACTATAAATCAAGCGCTGACTGGGAGGCAACCCAGGAATTTTTTATATTTATATGCTTTACTAGTTTATTTAGTAGATAGGAATTAAGTTGCTTATTAAGTTCTCTTATAATCTAATCCATGTTGTCTCTCTTCTTTGAAGGTATTGGAGGTCCAATGGATAGCAAAATGATCGTCGTCGCCATCGCCACCATCAACTCACGCTTAGCTGATTATAGGGAAGTTCTCTTCTATTTATCGTTATATTCTTACAATGAGGACATTGCATTGGTTAAGTTTGGGGGTGTAATTGTCCAGCTCCAGTTCATGCATGTAGTATTCATCTAGTGCATTCATATAGTATTTAGTTAATAGTTTTTCATGTAGTTTGCATTCATAAAAAAAAAATTGTAGTCTTTGCATGTTTTCAGCCGTTAGATAGTTTAAGTCTGTTTTGGCCAGTGATGAGATTAGAATTGAGTAGACAAGTATAGTATTGTCTGTTAAGGCTTTGATGTGATGTCTTGTTATGAATTGAATCTTTTCCTGTTTGAAACTGGTATAATTAAGGTTAGCACGTTAATAACAGATATGTTGACTGATTAAGTTTAAATTGATACATAATGAATTTCTTAAGGATAATACTAATGTGAAGGAATGAAAGACATGAATAGGCAGAGATGGCTAAATTTAGATAAAAACTTAAGTTTGTGGGAAAAATTTGGGATATATAAGCTTGAAAAAAAAAATAAAAATAAAAATAATACATTGGCTAGTTTTGTTTCGGGGCCTTTGTTACTTGAGCAAGTACGCCCGAAGGGGTATCTTAAAACCTAGCGCCCTAAGGTCTTATATGGTCTGGGAGTCGTTGGTCGAAAGCTCGCTAAGGGGTGACACTGTTAGCCTAATGGAATGAGACATTGCACAGTCATGGTTAAAAAAAAAGGGGAAAAAAATAAAAAAAAAAGAAATATAATAAAACGGGAAAAGAGCAAAAAGCCCCCGTGATGAAAAGTAAAGCATAAGTATCCCGGATTGGACTCTTGAACTTGGTGGATGTTTGACTTTAGTTGGATCTAGCTTGTTCGTGAATTTTGTGAATTTGCACTATATGATGCCTTCGAAGATATCTATTATGTCTTAAATTTAACTTTATATCAGTTAACATTGTTGTGGAGCACACACGCACTATATCAGTGATAACAGTCTAAGATTTGATGATTGATTGAGAAATTACTGATTTGTTTAAATATGATGTATTATCATGTTTACTTGATTTCTCTAAGGCCGGTTAAATAGACTTGTTTCTGTCATTACTGTTGGATTCGTAGGCATATAGATTAGTTTTATTACATTGCATTGCATAACATTTTTGTGTTTTTGCTTGAGGACAAGCAAAGGTTTAAGTTTGGGGGTATTTGATGAGTGAGTTTTATACACATGAATTGGATACATTCGAGCTTAATTTATTGTTGATCTCGAGTCTTTTAGGATGTTTTTATGTGTTTGTGTCTATTTATGCATGTTTTATATTGTTTTGTAGGAATTGGGATAAAAGTTACTTGGATCGATGTTTGGGGTGGCTAGATTCGCGTTTTCGGCTTGCTATTTACACAGCAGTCACTTCAGAGCCAATTTGACTATAGCTCCGGATATTATTTCACGAATCTTCAAGAATGAAAGTTGTAGATCTACTTTTCCTCTTTCCAGAACATCTTGAATCATCTAAATCGGAGTTCGGACGAAGAAGTTATGGCCATTTTCCCAAAGGACGTCGGAGCAGAAAATGTTGGAAAAACAACAAGCGCCTAGGCGCTCCAGACAGGCACAAACCAAGCGCCTAGGCTCTCCAAGTCAGAAACATAATGTTGGCCAAGCGCCTAGGCGCTTGAAAATGCCCTATGATGAGCGCCTAGGCGCTCTAGTGCGTAGAAAGTTGCGTTTTCAGCTGTCAAGTGGGTTTTTGAAGCCAAATAGGAGTCTGAATGAGGGCTGAGACCAATACAAGTAGGAGAGGACTCTAGAAAAGCAAAAGAGAACGAATCTTGCAAGCAATGAATCAAGTTTTCAAGAGATTTGCAGAGAGAACAAGGAAGAAAAACACGAAGGAGAATTGCAAAGGCTGAAGATCTAAGAGAGAGTTTAAGAGCAAATTCAGAGTTTCTTCTTCTCTTCTCTATTTTTATCTTTTGTAGCTATCTGGGATGTTTGGTTTATTAACTTGGATGATGTTTTTCTTTATTATTATCATGAACTAAATTTTAATTAAGATTGCAACGGAACTTGGTATGTAGTTTAAATTGCAAGCTTCCCATTGAATGAAAGTTAGTTTTTATTGAATTGTTTATTATATCTTATGCTTATTGATTAATTGCCTGATCAACAATTACTGTGATAATCTATATAAAATTGGAAGATGGAGTATAGATTAAGATCTGGATATGATAACATCTGTTCATATAATCTGAATAGGGTTAATATGATTAGCATGTAGGATAGGAATATACCTATGTGTCTTTTGTATCCATTGAAAGAATTTGTGCGTAAACCCTTATTAACTTGATTCACATAGGAATATAGTGAGTTGATTAATTGGGGTGTTCCTTGTAATTCTGCATCTTAAAGATTGGATTTAGGAGGATTTGTTCATGTGTCTTTGGAAGAAGAGCATGAATATCTATAAAGCATTCTTGGATAACAATTCATATTAATTGATTTATTTTAAATGGGAAGTAAGTTAGTTTAAATGAAATACCAAGGAAAGTTGTAATCTTAATCTGTTAAATCTGCATTTATTCTTGTGAATTTCTTATTTTAATTATTAGTTTGTTAAGTTTAATTTTCAAATCATAAACAAAATTTTCGTAGTTTAAAATAGGATTAATTGCGTTAGAGTTAGTAATTGATAAATATTAGTCTATTTTCCTCGTGGGAACGATACTCTTGCTTGCTGAATATTACAATTGAACGCGTATACTTGCGTGGAAAAGTGCTATTAAAAAATTAGGCAACAGGTCTCTACCTTGCCGTCTGCTCCAGTCTTTCTTTTAAAGACCCATTTACACCCAATAGGCTTAATGCCTTCAGGTGGTGAAACTAAAGTCCATACTTGGATCTCATACATGGAGTCCATCTCGGATTTCATGGCTTCTTGCCACTTCTCTGAGTCTTTACTACTCATAGCCTGTTCGTAATTCAATGGATCATCATCATCTATGATGTGTACCTCATTGTCATCTTCTATGACAAGTCCATACCTCTCTGGTATCTTTGGTAATCTTCCAGATTTACGAATAGGGTGTGGTAAAGAAGGAATCTCTACTTGGTTAGGCACCTCACTTTGATCTGTAGTGGTTTGTGGTTCTTGAATTTCTTCAAGATCTATTTTCCTCCCACTGACCCCTTCAAGGATAAACTCCTTTTCCAAGAAGGCAGCATGTTTGGCAACAAACACCTTTTGTTCAGTAGGATTGTAGAAATAATATCCTAAACTTTCTTTAGGATATCCCACAAAAATACACTTATCAGATCTTGCCCCAAGCTTATCGTTCTGAAACCTTTTCACATAAGCTGGACATCCCCAAATCTTAACATGCTTAAGACTAGGTTTCTTCCATGTCCACATCTCATATGGAGTCTTAGGGATGGATTTTGAGGGAACCTTATTTAGTAGATATATGGCCGCTTCTAGAGCATATCCCCAGAATGACACCGGAAGATCGGTAAAACTCATCATGGATCGAACCATGTCCAATAGTGTTCGATTTCTCCTTTCAGATACACCATTCAGTTGTGGCGTCCCTGGTGGAGTCCATTGTGAGATTATACCATTTTCTTTGAGACAATCGAGAAACTCACTGCTTAAGTATTCACCACCTCGATCTGATCGAAGAATCTTAATACTTTTTCCCGTTTGTTTCTCTACTTCACATCTGAACTCTTTGAACTTTTCAAATGACTCAGATTTGTATTTCATTAAATACACATATCCAAATCTTGAGTGATCATCAGTGAATGTAATAAAATAAGAATAACCTCCTCGTGCATTCGTTGTCACAGGTCCACATACATCTGTGTGTACCAACGCGAACAACTCTGTAACTCTTTCTCCTTTTCCACTAAAAGGAGATTTAGTCATTTTTCCCATGAGACAAGATTCACAAGTTGGATATGATTCATAATCCGATAGCTCTAGGAGCCCATCTTTATACAACTTAGATAATCTTGTTTCATTAATATGACCAAGTCTACAGTACCACATATAGGTATAATTAACATCATCTCTTTTCCTTTTCTTAGTTTGTTCAATTTGAAGTATATTTTCATGCAAGTCAAGAATGTAAAGTCCATTTCATAAATTACCAACACCATATAAAACATTATTATTATAAATAGAACAACTATTGTTCTTTATTATAATGTCAAAACCATCCATATCCAATACAGATATTGAAATAATGTTTCTAATAAGTGACGGAACAAAATAACAATTATTTAAACTAATGGACTTGCCCGTAGGCAGTGCTAAACAATAAGTCCCTACAGCTAATGCAGCAACCTTTGCTCCATTTCCCACTCGTAGGACGACCTCATCCTTGCTCAGCTTTCTACTTCTGACCAGTCACTGCATATTATTACATATGTGAGAACCACAGCCGGTATCCAATACCCAAGTAGAAGATTGACTTTCAGAAAAATTAATTTCAATCATAAACAAACCTTGATTAGGATTGGAAGCTTCTCCAAGATTCTTCTGCTTTTGTTCTGCAAGATAATCCTTGCAATTCCTCTTCCAGTGACCCGGCCTATTGCAATGGAAGCAAATTCCTTTGCTAGCTGGATCAGGTTTCCTTTGATCCTTCACTTTCGCCTTTCCCTTAGCCTTCTTGGATTTCTTCTTTTCAAAAGATACCTTGGGCCTCTTCCTTTTCTTAGAAGAATCATCCACCAGTAAGACATGGTTCTTCTTGGATGGGAAGTGACCTTCAGCAGTTTTCAACATGTTAAGTAGATCAGGCAAGCTGACGTCCAACTTATTCATGTGAAAATTCACAACAAATTGTGAGAAGGTGTCCGGGAGTGACTGCAAGATCAAATCTTGACTCAACTCCCCATCCATGACAAACCCAAGCTGTCCAAGACGTTCAATCAAATTGATCATCTTTAGGACATGAGTCTCAACGGTAGTGCCCTCGGTCATCCGAGATCGGAAGAGCTCTTTAAATATTTCATATCTAGCAGTCCTACTTTGCTCACCATACAGCTCTTGCAGGTGCAGCAGTATAGTAGGAGTATCCATGTTTTCATGCTGACGCTGAAGCTCATTACTCATGGATGCGAGCATGATGCATTGAGCCACAGATGCATCATCTTGCCACTGTTTAAAAGTAGCAATCTCGTCCTCAGAGGCTGTCTCTGCAACTTTTGCAGGTACGTGCGAATTTAGGACATAAGAAATCTTTTCAGCAGTGAGAACAATTCTCAGATTCCTTAACCAGTCCGTGTAGTTCGGTCCGGTCAGTTTGTTAACATCAAGTATGCTGCGTAGTGAAATTAGTGAATGTGACATTTTCAAAAAATCTGCAAGTAAAAAGATAATATTTTAACAAACATTTATTTAATTAATTACCAAAATAAATTAGGTCTTATTTTATATTGGTATTTCCCACTATTTTATTCAAACTATATTACCCTCATGAATATAGTTCGACAATATCTAATTAAAGATTTGCTAGTGAGAATAAGGATCCCATTTCAAATGTATATAGCCTTGTGTGTGCACAACAAACTATATATAAATAAATAGGTAGACAACTCTTGTCAATTACATCATCATGTAACTCCTTATATTTTGCCTCTTAAATCATAATGGTCAAGTGTGTGCACATCCGAACTAAAATAATTTAAGTTAAGTCATACCCAGCATTTCCATATAAGTGAAGAGAAAACTACAACTCTTGTGTGTGCACAACAAAGCGGTAATGTTCAATTCCTTATAAACATCAAATGTAATAAAAACAACATCTCAAATATTTAATACTCGCCTTGTGTGTGCACAACAAACTAATATTAAATATTCAATGCTCTATTATTTTTATCATGCTAGAAGGCGACGTTCGATATTCCAAATATCTTTGAACGTTACAACTTAATATAATTTTATTGAGGGGTTTGTTATTATTAGTTTCATCTTGTTTAGCGCGCATGCAAATATATATATAAAATACGCGTCAAATTATTAAACATGCGAAGCATGTTTGCATAATATATAATATATATAATACTAGCATGCACATATAGAATACTATATTCTACCCGGATTGATTATGGACTTTTATTCTAGTTTGGTTCACTAAAGCCATCAAGTGAACCAAAAAGGTCAAACCCTAGGGTGCAAGAATAAATATTTTAACATAACTATTACATTTAAACCCGGGCTCTATTACAAACGGGTCTTCATAACGCTCCTTGATCCTTGATCTCTGGTTCTTCGAAAAAATTCTAACTAATCCTATTACATTAAACTATTTAATTTAAATAGAAACCTTGATCAGCAGTCAAGGGGAAATACATAGGAGAGAGATAGAATTTACAACAAGAAGAAAACCAGAAAAGACGAGGTACGCAGACCCCATTTAATAAAACCCATTCATTCAAACATCCAATCAAAATAAATCCAATCACATTGGTCAATAGTCCATAATCAATCCCATTTATTATTATACATATCATCATATGTATCAATAAATAAAATTATTCCATATATATATGAGTATCATTTAATGGGCAATATCAAGTTGCATGAAATCCAATTTCAAGATTAAAATAAACTCTTTATTTTAATTTTAAAATTATTATGATATTATATTATATATATAAAATAATCTATAATATATAATCATAATCTAAACCTGGGCACGATTTTTGAAAAACAAAATCAATTCACCTGATATAGGTGATTGATTATTTATGAGCCGTACAGGAATACTTATCAAGTTTCGCCGATTTTTTTTTGTTTTACGTTACTCCACTGCATAATATAATGTTATATATAAACCGACTATAATGTTATATATAAACCGACTCAGCCTTAACGAAAAAGCCGACTCAGCCTAAACGAAAAGCTGTTATAAAAAAAAATCAGCGAAAAAATAAAATAAATAACAACAGATATACGCTATTTATTTTTCTTCTTCATAAAATACTAATTTTATACAACAAATTATGCCCAATAAATTATTCTAAATACATACCCATACATGTATGTAATTAAAACAATTAATAATTAACATAAAGTTTGGCTCATGATACCACTGATAGGTTTTGTGAAAATCAAAGTAGCAATCAAATTGCAAAATAAGCGAAAGCGTAATAAAATCAGATTTTAAAATTTTCACAAACCAATTACCCGGATCATCCTTTATGCATATTATTAATTAAACGAAGAATAAGAAATTGTGTAATCATACCCTTGTAGAAACGAGCTTCCTCAGGTACGAGTTCACCTCCTACTTCTCCGCGATCTCCTTGAATCTCCGGGTAGATTCCTTCCTTTGATCAATTTAAGCCACCCAAGTGTATGGCCTCTAGAGGTGATCCACAAAGGAAGAAGAATTTTCAAGAAGAATGGTATATTGGCTCAAACCCTAGTTTTTCCTATCTCTATAGAAAAAGGGGGCGTACTCTCCAACTCTTGGAATTACGTATTTTTTTATCTCTGATATAAGACTCCTCTTATAAAGATATCATATAACCCTATTTTAATTAAAATAAGGTATTATTTATTTAATTAAACTCTTTTAATTAAATGGGCTCCCTAATCCTATTAGGGATAATTAATTAAACTCCTTTAACTAATTTTTCCTCCTAATTCAATTAGGAATAAATGAGAGTACTTATATTAAATTAATTCCTAAACCCTTTTAGAAATTAAAATAATAATAATAATTGTAATAATATTAATAAGACTCCTCTTATTAATTTATATTTAACATTTCTAAAATATTAAATAATAAATATTAAGCTATTTAATTTATTCTATCACCACAGATTAAATTAAATATACTTAACATATTATTACAATTATGCCATTAACTTCTTAAATAATTATTCTTCCTTTTATGGTGTGACCCTTTAGGTTCTCCATATTAAACCGGTTGTGAATAAATCAATTAGAACAATTCTAATCTCATTTAAATAAATAAATTGAATGAATAATTTATTTAAATAAATAATATTTATTCTACAATAGGGATAAACCTCCCTAGCGATCAACGACTTTCCAGATAATATAGATTTCAACATTAATCATAAAAGAACCTTTGAGTAAATAGTTACCGTACAATTCAATCCTTCCACCATACAATGTCTCAATTAAATATAAGACATGGAATTACTGTCAAGTCTTATTTTATTTAATTATATGTATTTCGATTCCTAAATGCACAACTCCTAATGAATGCAAATTAGAAACTACTTTCTAATTTCATTCTACCTTGGCCAAGGATTCCTGGGTTGTCATTTATCGAATCACATATGACATTTCTCTTCTTTTACTAGAAGTGGTAGATTCTTTATTAATCATTCATTATCTTCATATATAACTTATTACACCCAAGCATACCCTTTGATATACTCTAAGAGTCTTAAGGAATAAGTCAAAGTGTAATTAATTATATATAAGATACTATGATGATCTCAAGTCTAAGGATCATTTGTATTACTATCACTACAGGAATTCCTATTGACATGCATGTAAAACTCCATTAGGTATTCCTTAGCGAGTCACGTTCAGTGAACTTATTCTCTAATAAGCACCTACATACTTGCTTTAGTGTCTCCACACAAATGATCATGAGATCAATCATCCTCATCCAATGAGCAAGCAACGTACGTACCAATCTATCTGGATTCACTAATCCCCTTTTTAGTAATCCATTGATTGGGAACATTTTAGTTTTAAGCTATCTAAAAATTTAGATCTCATTAGCATGATCTCATCATGATTCTAAAAGCATTGCTTAAAACTATGGGTTTACCACATATTATTAAAACAGCACCATGTAGATAATAAATGCCTTTAATAAATAATTCTTTTATTAATAAATAAATAAGATTGATTACACAGTATATGCTTTATCATCATACATGATTGACTTGTATGCATAATACTTTCAATCTCCCACTTGCACTAAAGACAATCACCGTGGTATCTCATACCCACCTTCTCTAAGTGGCGATCAAACTGCTGTTGTGTTAACGCTTTAGTAAATGGATCTGCAATATTGTCTTGAGAGTCCACACGCTCCAGGGTGACGTCTCCTCTTTCAATGATCTCTCTGATCAAATGAAATCGCCGCAACACATGTTTGGATTTCTGATGAGACCTGGGTTCCTTAGCCTGCGTAACAGCTCCAGTGTTGTCACAGAATAAAGGCACTGGTCCTGTAATGCTAGGAACCGCACCAAGTTCGGTAATGAACTTATTCATCCAAACAGCTTCCTTTGCAGCTTCACTTGCAGCTATGTACCCTGCCTCTGTCACTGAATCAGCAACTGTTTGCTGCTTGGAACTCTTCCAACTCACTGCGCCACCGTTTAAGGTAAACACATACCCCGAAACGGATTTACTGTCATCTTGGTCTGTTTGAAAACTTGAGTCTGTGAAGCCCTCTAGTTTCAATTCAGACCCACGGTAGACAAGAAATACATCCTTAGTTCTTCTTAAGTACTTTAGGATATTTTTCACTGCCTTCCAGTGTTCTTCTCCTGGATTCGACTGATATCTGCTTGTTACACTAAGTGCATGAGCGACATCTGGTCTAGTACATATCATACCGTACATGATAGATCCTATTGCTGAAGCATAAGGAATCTTACTCATACGGTCTCTCTCCTCAGGTGTCTTTGGGGCCTATTTCTTTGAGAGATGTATTCCATGGCTCATCGGCATGAGACCTCTTTTGGAATCTTCCATGCTAAACCTCTTTAGCATCGAGTTAATGTACGTTCCTTGGGACAAGCCAAGCATCCTTTTAGATCTATCTCTATAGATCTTTATCCCCAATATAAAGGATGCTTCTCCCAAGTCCTTCATGGAGAAGTGTTTAGATAACCAGATTTTAATTAATTGTAGCATAGGAATATCATTCCCTATCAGTAATATATCATCAACATATAATACAAGGAATGAAACAGCGCTCCCACTAACCTTCTTGTACACACATGGTTCATCCTCATTTTTTGATAAAATCAAACTCTTTGATTGTCTCATCAAAACGGATGTTCCATCTACGAGAAGCTTGCTTCAATCCATAAATGGATCGTTGTAGATTACAAACTTGATTTGTTCCAACCTTTGAAACAAATCCCTCTGGCTGTGTCATATACACATCCTCCTCAAGTTTCCCATTGAGGAAGGCCGTTTTCACGTCCATCTGCCAGATTTCGTAGTCATGGTAAGCTGCAATCGCAAGCAAAATCCGAATGGACTTGAGCATTGCTACTGGTGAGAAGGTTTCGTCATAGTCAACTCCTTGTCTTTGTTTGAAACCTTTTGCAACCAGTCGGGCCTTATAGGTCTCTACCTTGCCGTCTGCTCCAGTCTTTCTTTTAAAGACCCATTTACACCCAATAGGCTTAATGCCTTCAGGTGGTGAAACTAAAGTCCATACTTGGATCTCATACATGGAGTCCATCTCGGATTTCATGGCTTCTTGCCACTTCTCTGAGTCTTTACTACTCATAGCCTGTTCGTAATTCAATGGATCATCATCATCTATGATGTGTACCTCATTGTCATCTTCTATGACAAGTCCATACCTCTCTGGTATCTTTGGTAATCTTCCAGATTTACGAATAGGGTGTGGTAAAGAAGGAATCTCTACTTGGTTAGGCACCTCACTTTGATCTGTAGTGGTTTGTGGTTCTTGAATTTCTTCAAGATCTATTTTCCTCCCACTGACCCCTTCAAGGATAAACTCCTTTTCCAAGAAGGCAGCATGTTTGGCAACAAACACCTTTTGTTCAGTAGGATTGTAGAAATAATATCCTAAACTTTCTTTAGGATATCCCACAAAAATACACTTATCAGATCTTGCCCCAAGCTTATCGTTCTGAAACCTTTTCACATAAGCTGGACATCCCCAAATCTTAACATGCTTAAGACTAGGTTTCTTCCATGTCCACATCTCATATGGAGTCTTAGGGATGGATTTTGAGGGAACCTTATTTAGTAGATATATGGCCGCTTCTAGAGCATATCCCCAGAATGACACCGGAAGATCGGTAAAACTCATCATGGATCGAACCATGTCCAATAGTGTTCGATTTCTCCTTTCAGATACACCATTCAGTTGTGGCGTCCCTGGTGGAGTCCATTGTGAGATTATACCATTTTCTTTGAGACAATCGAGAAACTCACTGCTTAAGTATTCACCACCTCGATCTGATCGAAGAATCTTAATTCTTTTTCCCGTTTGTTTCTCTACTTCACATCTGAACTCTTTGAACTTTTCAAATGACTCAGATTTGTATTTCATTAAATACACATATCCAAAGCTTGAGTGATCATCAGTGAATGTAATAAAATAAGAATACCCTCCTCGTGCATTCGTTGTCACAGGTCCACATACATCTGTGTGTACCAACGCTAACAACTCTGTAACTCTTTCTCCTTTTCCACTAAAAGGAGATTTAGTCATTTTTCCCATGAGACAAGATTCACAAGTTGGATATGATTCATAATCCGATAGCTCTAGGAGCCCATCTTTATACAACTTAGATAATCTTGTTTCATTAATATGACCAAGTCTACAGTGCCACATATAGGTATAATTAACATCATCTCTTTTCCTTTTCTTAGTTTGTTCAATTTGAAGTATATTTTCATGCAAGTCAAGAATGTAAACTCCATTTCGTAAATTACCAACACCATATAAAACATTATTATTATAAATAGAACAACTATTGTTCTTTATTATAATGTCAAAACCATCCATATCCAATACAGATATTGAAATAATGTTTCTAATAAGTGACGGAACAAAATAACAATTATTTAAACTAATGGACTTGCCCGTAGGCAGTGCTAAACAGTAAGTCCCTACAGCTAATGCAGCAACCTTTGCTCCATTTCCCACTCGTAGGACGACCTCATCCTTGCTCAGCTTTCTACTTCTGACCAGTCACTGCATATTATTACATATGTGAGAACCACAGCCGGTATCCAATACCCAAGTAGAAGATTGACTTTCAGAAAAATTAATTTCAATCATAAACAAACCTTGATTAGGATTGGAAGCTTCTCCAAGATTCTTCTGCTTTTGTTCTGCAAGATAATCCTTGCAGTTCCTCTTCCAGTGACCCGGCCTATTGCAATGGAAGCAAATTCCTTTGCTAGCTGGATCAGGTTTCCTTTGATCCTTCACTTTCGCCTTTCCCTTAGCCTTCTTGGATTTCTTCTTTTCAAAAGATACCTTGGGCCTCTTCCTTTTCTTAGAAGAATCATCCACCAGTAAGACATGGTTCTTCTTGGATGGGAAGTGACCTTCAGCAGTTTTCAACATGTTAAGTAGATCAGGCAAGCTGACGTCCAACTTATTCATGTGAAAATTCACAACAAATTGTGAGAAGGTGTCCGGGAGTGACTGCAAGATCAAATCTTGACTCAACTCCCCATCCATGACAAACCCAAGCTGTCCAAGACGTTCAATCAAATTGATCATCTTTAGGACATGAGTCTCAACGGTAGTGCCCTCGGTCATCCGAGATCGGAAGAGCTCTTTAAATATTTCATATCTAGCAGTCCTACTTTGCTCACCATACAGCTCTTGCAGGTGCAGCAGTATAGTAGGAGTATCCATGTTTTCATGCTGACGCTGAAGCTCGTTACTCATGGATGCGAGCATGATGCATTGAGCCACAGATGCATCATCTTGCCACTGTTTAAAAGTAGCAATCTCGTCCTCAGAGGCTGTCTCTGCAACTTTTGCAGGTACGTGCGAATTTAGGACATAAGAAATCTTTTCAGCAGTGAGAACAATTCTCAGATTCCTTAACCAGTCCGTGTAGTTCGGTCCGGTCAGTTTGTTAACATCAAGTATGCTGCGTAGTGAAATTAGTGAATGTGACATTTTCAAAAAATCTGCAAGTAAAAAGATAATATTTTAACAAACATTTATTTAATTAATTACCAAAATAAATTAGGTCTTATTTTATATTGGTATTTCCCACTATTTTATTCAAACTATATTACCCTCATGAATATAGTTCGACAATATCTAATTAAAGATTTGCTAGTGAGAATAAGGATCCCATTTCAAATGTATATAGCCTTGTGTGTGCACAACAAACTATATATAAATAAATAGGTAGACAACTCTTGTCAATTACATCATCATGTAACTCCTTATATTTTGCCTCTTAAATCATAATGGTCAAGTGTGTGCACATCCGAACTAAAATAATTTAAGTTAAGTCATACCCAGCATTTCCATATAAGTGAAGAGAAAACTACAACTCTTGTGTGTGCACAACAAAGCGGTAATGTTCAATTCCTTATAAACATCAAATGTAATAAAAACAACATCTCAAATATTTAATACTCGCCTTGTGTGTGCACAACAAACTAATATTAAATATTCAATGCTCTATTATTTTTATCATGCTAGAAGGCGAGGTTCGATATTCCAAATATCTTTGAACGTTACAACTTAATATAATTTTATTGAGGGGTTTGTTATTATTAGTTTCATCTTGTTTAGCGCGCATGCAAATATATATATAAAATACGCGTCAAATTATTAAACATGCGAAGCATGTTTGCATAATATATAATATATATAATACTAGCATGCACATATAGAATACTATATTCTACCCGGATTGATTATGGACTTTTATTCTAGTTTGGTTCACTAGAGTCATCAAGTGAACCAAAAAGGTCAAACCCTAGGGTGCAAGAATAAACATTTTAACATAACTATTACATTTAAACCCGGGCTCCATTACAAACGGGTCTTCATAACGCTCCTTGATCCTTGATCTCTAGTTCTTCGAAAAAATTCTAACTAATCCTATTACATTAAACTATTTAATTTAAATAGAAACCTTGATCAGCAGTCAAGGGGAAGTACATAGGAGAGAGATAGAATTTACAACAAGAAGAAAACCAGAAAAGACGAGGTACGCAGACCCCATTTAATAAAACCCATTCATTCAAACATCCAATCAAAATAAATCCAATCACATTGGTCAATAGTCCATAATCAATCCCATTTATTATCATACATATCATCATATGTATCAATAAATAAAATTATTCCATATATATATGAGTATCATTTAATGGGCAATATCAAGTTGCATGAAATCCAATTTCAAGATTAAAATAAACTCTTTATTTTAATTTTAAAATTATTATGATATTATATTATATATAAAATAATATATAATATATAATCATAATCTAAACCTGGGCACGATTTTTGAAAAACAAAATCAATTCACCTGATATAGGTGATTGATTATTTATGAGCCGTACAGGAATACTTATCAAGTTTCGCCGATTTTTTTTTGTTTTACGTTACTCCACTGCATAATATAATGTTATATATAAACCGACTATAATGTTATATATAAACCGACTCAGCCTTAACGAAAAAGCCGACTCAGCCTAAACGAAAAGCTGTTATAAAAAAAAATCAGCGAAAAAATAAAATAAATAACAACAGATATACGCTATTTATTTTTCTTCTTCATAAAATACTAATTTTATACAACAAATTATGCCCAATAAATTATTATAAATACATACCCATACATGTATGTAATTAAAACAATTAATAATTAACATAAAGTTTGGCTCATGATACCACTGATAGATTTTGTGAAAATCAAAGTAGCAATCAAATTGCAAAATAAGCGAAAGCGTAATAAAATCATATTTTAAAATTTTCACAAACCAATTACCCGGATCATCCTTTATGCATATTATTAATTAAACGAAGAATAAGAAATTGTGTAATCATACCCTTGTAGAAACGAGCTTCCTCAGGTACGAGTTCACCTCCTACTTCTCCGCGATCTCCTTGAATCTCCGGGTAGATTCCTTCCTTTGATCAATTTAAGCCACCCAAGTGTATGGCCTCTAGAGGTGATCCACAAAGGAAGAAGAATTTTCAAGAAGAATGGTATATTGGCTCAAACCCTAGTTTTTCCTATCTCTATAGAAAAAGGGGGCGTACTCTCCAACTCTTGGAATTACGTATTTTTTTATCTCTGATATAAGACTCCTCTTATAAAGATATCATATAACCCTATTTTAATTAAAATAAGGTATTATTTATTTAATTAAACTCTTTTAATTAAATGGGCTCCCTAATCCTATTAGGGATAATTAATTAAACTCCTTTAACTAATTTTTCCTCCTAATTCAATTAGGAATAAATGAGAGTACTTATATTAAATTAATTCCTAAACCCTTTTAGAAATTAAAATAATAATAATAATTGTAATAATATTAATAAGACTCCTCTTATTAATTTATATTTAACATTTCTAAAATATTAAATAATAAATATTAAGCTATTTAATTTATTCTATCACCACAGATTAAATTAAATATACTTAACATATTATTACAATTATGCCATTAACTTCTTAAATAATTATTCTTCCTTTTATGGTGTGACCCTTTAGGTTCTCCATATTAAACCGGTTGTGAATAAATCAATTAGAACAATTCTAATCTCATTTAAATAAATAAATTGAATGAATAATTTATTTAAATAAATAATATTTATTCTACAATAGGGATAAGCCTCCCTAGCGATCAACGACTTTCCAAATAATATAGATTTCAACATTAATCATAAAAGAACCTTTGAGTAAATAGTTACCGTACAATTCAATCCTTCCACCATACAATGTCCCAATTAAATATAAGACATGGAATTACTGTCAAGTCTTATTTTATTTAATTATATGTATTTCGATTTCTAAATGCACAACTCCTAATGAATGCAAATTAGAAACTACTTTCTAATTTCATTCCACCTTGGCCAAGGATTCCTGGGTTGTCATTTATCGAATCACATATGACATTTCTCTTCTTTTACTAGAAGTGGTAGATTCTTTATTCATCATTCATTATCTTCATATATAACTTATTACACCCAAGCATACCCTTTGATATACTCTAAGAGTCTTAAGGAATAAGTCAAAGTGTAATTAATTATATATAAGATACTATGATGATCTCAAGTCTAAGGATCATTTGTACTACTATCACTACAGGAATTCCTATTGACAGGCATGTAAAACTCCATTAGGTATTCCTTAGCGAGTCACGTTCAGTGAACTTATTCTCTAATAAGCACCTACATACTTGCTTTAGTGTCTCCACACAAATGATCATGAGATCAATCATCCTCATCCAATGAGCAAGCAACATACGTACCAATCTATCTAGATTCACTAATCCCCTTTTTAGTAATCCATTGATTGGGAACATTTTAGTTTTAAGCTATCTAAGAATTTAGATCTCATTAGCATGATCTCATCATGATTCTAAAAGCATTGCTTAAAACTATGGGTTTACCACATATTATTAAAACAACACCATGTAGATAATAAATGCCTTTAATAAATAATTCTTTTATTAATAAATAAATAAGATTGATTACACAGTATATGCTTTATCATCATACATGATTGGCTTGTATGCATAATACTTTCAGGTATGTCATTAGACATCTTGTATGATAGTGGCAAAACGCCCTTCCAAAATTGAGTTCACCTCACCCTAGTTGATTCACCAAATATAACTATTAAATGATGACCACCGTTCTATTCCCCTGTTATCCCCCGCTCGACCCAGCTACACTTTTATTACCTGAAAGGAATTATGAAGCAAAAGGGTGAGCTCAACTAGCCCAGTAAAGAATATCATGACTAAAGATAAATAAATTATCCATAGTCTTCATCAGTAATAAATCGGAGATTTAAAACATATGGTAGATGATAAAACTTTTCAACCATAGTTGCAGCGGAACGAGCAATCCATTAGAAGAATCAAATAGACCATAATGTCTATTATCTTCTCTATATTAAAAGTCCATCAACAATATTTTATCCTTATAATATCAATCAACAGTTCCTGTCCACAATCATATGAATAACTCATAATCATATTTGTGGTTCCAAATTCCTTTTCTCATCCAGAACGAAGATAATTTTCATCACCTGTCTTTACCTGAAACATCAAAGATCATGGTTATACCAAATCACAGTTCATGTTCATAATCATACTAATAAATCCATCTTTGCACTACGAGCCAAAGATATTCATTAAAATTCATCTTTGCACTACAGGCCAAAGATATTCAACATGTCATCTTTGCACTACAGGCCAAAGATATTCAACAACATGTCATCTTTGCACTACGGGCCAAAAATATTCATCAACAGTTCATATTTGCACTACAAGCCAAATATATTAATATCTCAAAGAAATATATAATCATTTCAGAATTTATATAAACAATAATTATAACCATGTTGATTAATTCACCTTTGCACTTAAGCTAAAGATATTCAATTATAAATTCAATGGTCATGATCATACCAGTCACAATTCAACTTTTCACTACTGGCCAAAGAGAACCCTAGTCATGATCATACCAATAATCTACCCATCTTTACACTCTAGTGAAAGAGAATTTCAACATCAGGGTTATAAAAATATTTATATGATAATAAAATCAATATAATCAATATATAGTTTTAATCTCCAAGGTAATATTCATAAATCAACTATAATTTGGTTAGAAAAAGAAACCAATTTTGTAGTGACTAGTACCCGTGAATAGTAACTCATGAATAGTAACTCGTGAATAATAACTCATGAATAGTAACTCATAAATAGTAACCCCGACATGAAAAGTTCCAAATTTGATAAAAAAAAATTAAACCAATATTTCGGCATAATGATATTGAAGAAATAATATACCTTACAATCCCTTACCTCAAAAGAGCAGTACTTCTGACTGGAATAACGCTGAACGAACTTTCACCGTAGAGCAACACTCAAGATATCAAAATACTCACAAGAATACACTCGATAATATAGAGAGAAATAGAGAGAAAACTTCAGTTTCTGGTGTAATTTTCAATTTTAACCTAAGCACCCTATTTATAGAAAATTGCTTAGAACACCAAAGTAGAAAATTTAATAAAATATTCTTATATATATATATATATTAAATTCTTACGCACACCAAATCATATCCAAGCATCAGCCACCAACTCAAAAAAATAAAAAAAAAATGTTTATCTTAATTAAAATAATTAAAACTTCCAAAAATCAATTATTCCGGAACTTCAGAACTTCAATAATTCATAATAAATAGCCCTTTTATCAGAAAATTCGATTTTCGAGACTGTTTATAGGAAATTCAATTCTCTACAACTTTACAGAAGAAAGTTTTTTCAAATTCCAAACAAAAATTGACCGAAATCCACATAAGGACGATTTTACAGGCTATAATCAAATTTCAGTCAAGAAATGGGCTCACAGACATGTTTAACATGTTTTAAACAACTTTTGAAAAAAAATACTCTTCCTCTTCATATACTCATATATCCCACATTCATTGTAAAAATATCATCATTATTATATTATAATAATATAATAAAATATTATTTTATCAGAAAAGATAAAATATCGATTTTCAACAATTAACACTTTAAAAAATTTTCTCCATCTATATCCATATAAAATGAATATTTTCCTCATCATATAAATAAATAATTAATTATTCACAAATAATATTACAGAATCACAATACCGAAAACCAAGCAGTTCCCAAGAAAGAGGGGGCTTTCCAATAAGAATTTCTCCTTACTGGCGCGCAATTAGGTGACCAAACCTCTCCTTAGACAAGACTTTTTAGACATTGCCAATAATATTATCTAATAATATTATTCAGATAATGTGACGCCCCCAAAATAGGTATACATCACCAATTCTGAGTTGTCAATACATGATACAGAAACAACTACAACTTTATTATTACAGCAGTAAAACTGTGAGTTTAAATACAAATATTATCTTCTAGACAATATCTATACCCAAATAAATCCTCATCACATTTATTGATACATTATTTTACAAAAATGGTGAGGACTACTAAACAACTCTCTCTAGAAACTTCATTCCATATCCCGACTAGTACTCGCTATATTCTCGCCTTCTAAGAAGAAAAATGGAACAAAAAGGAAAAGGGTGAGCTTAACTAGCCCAGTAAAGAATATTATGACTAAGATAATATACAACAAATTATCGTTAGTCTTCAACATGGAAAAATCTGAGAGAATACACTAAACAACAAGTTTTAGATCAATATTCGCAGCGGAAAATAATAATTCATAGAAGAGTTACGTAGAGGATGAAATCTACTAATATATATGAATTTAACAGTCCATCATCATTATTTTATCCTTGTAACATCAATCAATATATATCTGGAATCAAATATTCAACTTTGCACTACAGGCCAAAGATATTCATCAGTTGGTCATGTTCATCTAAACACATGTTCATCTTTGCACTACAGGCCAAAGATATTCAATTATATCATCATTTAGAACTGAGGATGATGAAAAATATTTTAAAGAAAACCAATCCAGTGAAACAAAAGAACAAAAATTAATGATTCGTACTTTAAACAATCCAAGTTCAAAAATACTTCATAAATAACCAGAGTGGAGTAAAATTCAAGAATGATCAAAACATGGATACAATCAAAGCTAGTATCCATAATAGATATTTTGGACGAAAAATAAAAATTTAATTTTTCTGTGAATAGTGTCGTATTCGTGAATAGTGTCGTATACGTGAATAGTGTCGTATACGTGAATAGTAACTTCGACACCAAAAGATAGAAATTTCACAAAAACATCATCATGCTTCGTGAATAGTAATCGTGAATAGTAACACGTGAATAGTAACTTATGAATAGTAACCCCGACTTGAAAAAGATCCAAATTTGATAAAAATTTCCAACCAATATTTCGGCATAATGATATTGAAGAAATAATATCATTTGAGAAGAAAATAACATCTCTTACCTCGAAAGATTAGTAATTCTAGCTGGAATACTGAGTATAGTGCTGAAGGAAACATGCACCGTATAACAATACTCAAAGTATCAGAATCCTCACAAGAATACGCTCAATATATAGAGAGAGAAATATAGAGAAAACATCAGTTTTTGGTGTGATTTTCAATTCTAACCTAAGCACCCTATTTATAGGAAAATGGTTAGAACACCAAAGCAAAAAATTTAATATAATATAATAATTAAATTTTCCTATGCCAACCTTCCAAGAACTGAATTCAGCTCATTCAACACACATGTGTAACACACCATAATGAAAAAACATTTTTGTTATTTAAAATATTTTAAACTTCAAAAAATTAATTATTTCGAAGCTTTGGAACTTCAATAATTCATAATAAATAGCCCTTTTGTCAGAAAAATTTGAAACTCGCGTCTTTCCATAGGAAATTCTATTATCTACAACTTTGCAGAAAGAAGTTTTTCCAAATTCCAAACAAAAATTGACCGAAATTCACAAACGGGCAATTTTACAAGCTATAATCAAATTTCAGTCAAGAAATGCGGTCCACAGACATGAAAAACATGTTTTAAATATTTTTGGTAATAAAAATACCCCTCCTCCTCATATACTCATATATCCAACATTCATTATAAAAATATCACTGTTATTATATTATAATAATATAATAAAATATTATTTTATCAGAAAAGATAAAATATCAATTTTTAACAATTGTCACTTTAAAAATTTTCTCCATCTATATCCACATAAAATCAATATTTTTCTCATCATATAAATCAATAATTAATTATTCACAAATATTTTACAGAATCACAGTACTGACAACCAGGCCGTTCCAAGGAAAGAGGGGGCTTTCCAATAAGAATTTCTCCTTACTGGCGCGCAATTAGGTGACCAAGCCTCCCCTTAGACAGAACTTTCTAGACATTGCCAATAACTTTTTCTAATAATATTATTCAGATAATATGAATTATTGCTTCGATAATGGAAAATACTGTGTAGTGACAATTATTGAAACAACAGTAATATAAAATATCAACACAGCAATTATTGAATCAATAAAATAAAATACTGAACAGTAATTACTGTAACAATTATTGAGTAGTGCCATCTTACGTAATAATCAATAATTGGTGCAATACCGTGTGCTACTGTGCAACAACGCGTATTACTGTGTTTTAACCACCGGGTATTCCAACAGTATTAACGGTAATAACTACGCCGTTATTTATAAACAACTTATACTTGTCGTTTTCTTCATCCAATCGCTTTCTATTATGGGTCCCATAAAAGATTGCGCTGTCGTACGAATATTCCCCGACCGCAAGAATATTAAACGACCAAACGAATATTCCCCGACAACAATGAATATTTTATAACCACCTGCTTATTTAAAATATTTGCGCGTTTTACCCATAACTAACCACATTAATCAAATCAACCCTTACTATTTCAAAATGATAAATAGAGGAAATTAAATTTTAATTATTAATAATTTGGTGTCTTACAACCTCCCCTCCTTATGAAATTTCATCCTCGAAATTGACGTATGTACCTGGTGTTTCGAAAAGATGAGGATACCTCACTTTTATTTCCGCTTCCAACTCCCAGGTCATTTCTTCAATAGCATGGTTTCTCAATAAAACTTTAACTTGTGGTATGACCTTCGTTGGTAGGACATGCTCTTTCCTATCCAAGATCTTGACAGGTACCTCTTCATACGTTAAGTCTTCGGCTATCTCGTCCGGTTCTAACTCAATAACATGGTTCGGGTCTTGCACATATTTACGAATTATAGATATGTGAAACACATTATGAACACGAGACATACTCAGAGGTAACGCGAGTCTATAGGCTACATTTCCTACTCGGTCAAGAATTTGAAATGGACTAATAAATCATGGATTGAGCTTTCCTCGTTTCCCAAATCTTGTAACTCCCTTCCATGGAGCTACACGCAACAATACGTGATCCCCAATACTAAATTCCACGTCTTTTCGATGAAGATCTGCATAACTCTTTTATCGATCCTGTGCTGTTTGTATACGTTGTCGAATCATTTAGATCTTTTCCGTAGTCATATGTACCAACTCGTGTCCCAACAATGTTGCTTGACCCACCTCGTCCCAATATATCGGAGAGCGACAGTTTCGTCCATATAATGCTTCAAATGGAGCCACACCTATACTTGTCTGATAACTGTTGTTGTAGGAGAATTCCACCAATGGTAAATACTCATCCCAACTGCCCTTGAAGTCTCGGACACAGAGTCTTAATAAATCTTCAAGAGTTTGAATAGTCCTCTCTGATTGTCCGTCCGTTTGAGGATGGTATGCCGAACTGAATCGTAAATCCGTGCCCATAGCTTTTTATAAGCTAACCCAAAATCTTGAAGTGAATCTTGGGTCACGATCCGAAACTATGGATACTAGCATGCCATGCAACCTCACAATCTCATTTACATATATACTAGCAAGACATTCAAGGGAATGAGTCTCCCGTATCGGCAAGAAATGAGCAAACTTGGTTAATCTATCAACAATAACCCAAATAGCATTGATGCCTTGAGAAACCGTAAGAAGACCCATAATGAAATCAATGGTAATGCGTTCCCACTTCTATTTCGGAATCTCAAGTGGTTGCAACGGGCCCTTAGGTACTAGATGCTCCGCCTTTACACGTTGACAAGTTAAACACATCGAGATAAACTTTGCAATCTCTCTCTTCATATTGTTCCACCAAAATGTATGTCGAAGATCACGATACATTTTAGTACTTCCAGGATGGATTGCAAATGGTGTATTGTGTGCCTCCATCATAATCTTGTACTTCAAATCAGAGTTGTTAGGAACACAAAGTCTGGAGTGGACTCGAAGTATTCCTTCTTCATCAATTCTTGCTTCCGGAATAGCACCTTCTTGTACTTTCTTCTTAATACGCATTAGCTCCGGGTCGGTGATTTGAGCAACTTTAACTTTTTCGATTAAAGTTGGTTCTATGCGTATATTTGATATCATCGCACTCGTTCCTGCATATGATCTTCTACTCAACACATCAGCTACCACATTTGCTTTTTCAGGATGGTATTGAATAGTGTGGTCGTAATCTTTCAACAGCTCGAGCTAACGTCGTTGTCCCATGTTAAGTTCTTTTTGAGTGAAGAAATATTTGAGGCTTTTATGGTCTGAATATATCTCCACTTTCTCCCTATAAAGATAGTGCCTCCAGATCTTTAGCACGAAAACGACTGCTGCCAACTCTAGATCATGAGTAGGATAATTCCTCTCATATTCTTTAAGTTGTCGCGAGGCATAGGCTATGACTTTCCCACGTTGCATGAGAACACATCCTAACCCTTTGCCCGAAGCATCGCTGTAGATAACAAATCCATCCGAACCAGATGGTATTGTTAGAACAGGTGCCGAAATAAGTCTCCTCTTAAGCTCTTGGAAACTCTTCTCGCATTCCTCGCTCCAAACAAATTTTGTATCCTTCCGAGTTAGCTGAGTTAATGGAGTAGCGATTCGAGAAAACCCTTCCACGAATCTCCAATAATAACCAGCTAGACCCAGAAAGCTACGTACTTCAGTCACCGTCTTCAGTTGTTTCCAACTTTGTATTTGTTCAATCTTCGCCGGGTCAACAGACACTCCATGTTTTGATACCATGTGCCCAAGGAATGCTACCTCCTCAAGCCAGAACTCGCATTTCTTCAGTTTGGCATATATCTTGTTATCACGAAGCCTTTGCAGTACCAGCTTCAAAAGGCGCTCATGATCTTCACGGCTTTTGGAATAGATGAGGATGTCATCAATAAAGACAACAACGAACTGATCCAAATATTCCTTGAATACTCGGTTCATCATATCCATGAAAGCAGCAGGAGCATTAGTTAATCCAAAAGACATGACTAAGAACTCATAATGCCCGTACTGAGTTCTGAAGGCAGTCTTTCGAATATCTTCAGTTTTAACCTTCAACTGATGATATCCAGAACGAAGATCAATTTTTGAAAAGAATTATGCTCCTTGCAACTGGTCAAACAGGTCATCAATACGAGGTAGTGGATACCTATTCTTGATAGTGACATGGTTTAATTCCCAGTAGTAGATACAAAGTCCCATACTCCCGTATTTCTTCTTTACGAATAAAACAAGAGCACCCCAAAAGTTGACGTGTCTTTATTCAAATCCATAACATGGGTTAAGAAAGCTTTACATCCGTTTTTCAATAAACGAATAGCTTTATGACTTGATATGACAGTGATTGATTTTAATGGTTTAGTAGCTTGAATTCTCACAACAGGTTGATTAGGAATATGAAAACTAACAACCTTACGAAAACAATCAATTTTGGCATGATGAGTAGTTAACCAATCAATCCCTAAAATCACATCAAAATCAAGTATCTTTAAAGAGATAAGGTCAATGGGTAATGTGATGGTGCCAACTTGGATCAAACAAGATTTATAAACAGTGGATGCGATGAAAGTTTCTCCTAACGGAGTTTCCATAGATAGGTCAAAGTCTAATTTCTCTGGAGTCAAGTTTAAACTTTGAGCACAAGCAGGAGAGATAAATGAATGGGTAGCACCAGTATCAAGTAAGGTATAAACTTTACAAGAATTTATGATTAGCTTACCCGTGATCACCTCGTTTGGGTTCTTCGCATTTTGACCAGTCACGACAAACGCTCTTCCAGGAACCGTTGACATTGACTTTTCTGGGACAGTCTTTTGAGTCACCATCCCCACTAGACTTGGTTTTGCTACAGTGCAATCTCGATCGATATGTCCTTCATTTCCGTAGTTATAACATACCTTAAACTGTTGTGGGCAGTTTGGGCTGATATGTCCTTCTTTTCCGCACTTATAGCATATGACCGGTGGTCGTTCTCCTCCCTTGGAACCAATTGCTGCTGGTGCTGACGTCTTCACATTATCATTGTTGAATCTCCTCTTTTGAAAATCCCCCTCCCCCCGAGTCGCTTCTTCTATTTTCATGGCCATGACTACCACCAGAATGGTTACAATATTTGTCCATCTTTTTCTTTCTTCACTGGTTATCGTTATTCTGCTAACTGCTATCTCCGGTATGATCCTGGTTATGGTCCCTCGGTTGAACGTACTCGTTATCTCGTTCTAACAACTGTACCCTGTTGAGAACATCTGAATAGAGAGAAAATTTATGAGAAATGAGATACTGACGTATGTCGGGTTTCAAACCTCTCAGAAACATCCGCGTCATACGTTCCTCATTCTCCACCAAATGAGGTGCAAACCTGGATAACTTTGCGAACTTCGCCTCGTACTGGGACACCGTCATGTTATTTTGCTCCAGTCTAATAAACTCCACTTCCTTCATATGACGAAAACTTTCAGGAAAGTTTTTGTGATTAAATAGTTTTTGAAATGTCTCCCAAGACATGCTGAGCGCGGCTGGATGGGTACGATTCACAGACTCCCACCTGTAATCTGCCTCATTACGGAACATAAAGGTGACGAATGGTACCTTCTGCTCCTCCGTGCATCCCAAAACATTGAATATCTTGGTGATTTATTTGACCCACGTCTCCGCCTTAATCGGATCTGGCTTTCGCCAGAATTCCGGTGGTCCCAACTCTTTGAACTGCTTGGCTGTGACAACCCGTGAATTACTATCATTTCCTCCTGTATTTTGAATACGAGTCTCCCTCGTCTGATTTTGCATGAACTGCAAAAAGCTTCTAAACACCCCCTCATTCATCATCTGCTCAATGGTGTTGTTCACAGGAGGAACATTGCCAGCCTGTTGCACGTTCTCCTCGTTGGTGAGTACAGCCGTCTCCACGGTCTCATTTACTCCACTGTTAATATTCTCAGTCGACATTCTCAAATACTGTCATAAAACAAGGGTTAATTACGGAAATCAATATATCACATAATATCCTTATATACTGACCAACTAACAAATAAGCTTAGGTAGGATACACTAGCGAAGGAATTACTCGTCTCTCCCCTCCTAGTTCTATTCCCCGATCTCCGCCAGAGATCATATCCCTAAGCTCTGATACCAACTGTGATGCCCCCAAAATAGGTATACATCACCCATTCTGAGTTGTCAATACATGGTACAGAAACAACTACAACTTTATTATTACAATAGTAAAACTGTGAGTTTAAATACAAATATTATCTTCTAGAAAATATCTATACCCAAATAAATCCTCATCACATTTATTGATAAATTATTTTACAAAAATGGTGAGGACTACTAAACAACTCTCTCTAGAACCTTTATTCCATACCCCGACTAGTACTCACTATATTCTCGCCTCTTGAGAAGAAAAATGGAACAAAAAGGAAAAGGGTTAGCTCAACTAGCCCAGTAAAGAATATTATGACTAAGATAATATACAACAAATTATCGTTAGTCTTCAACAGGGAAAAATCTGAGAGAATACACTAAACAACAAGTTTTAGATCAATATTAGCAGCGGAAAATAATAATTCATAGAAGAGTTACGTAGATGATGAAATCTACTAATATCTATGAATTTAACAGTCCATCATCATTATTTTATCCCTGTAACATCAATTAATATATATCTGGAATCAAATATTTATCTTTGCACTATAGGCCAAAGATATTCATCAGTTGGTCATGTTCATCTAAAAACCTGTTCATCTTTGTACTACAGGCCAAAGATATTCATCAGAAATCATTCATCTTTGCACTACAGGCCAAAGATATTCAATTATATCATCATTTAGAACTGAGGATGATGAAAAATATTTTAAAGAAAACGAATCCAGTGAAACAAAAGAACAAATATTAAGGATTTATACTTTAAACAATCCAAGTTCAAAAATACTTCATAAATGACCAGAGTGGAGTAAAATTCAAGAATGATCAAAAATGTATACAATCAAAGCTAGTATCCATAATAGATATTTTGGACGAAAAATAAAAATTTAATTTTTCTATGAATAATGTCGTATTCATGAATAGTGCCGTATACGTGAATAGTGTCGTATACGTAAATAGTAACTCCGACACCAGAAGATAGAAATTTCACAAAAACATCATCATGCTTCGTGAATAGTGTTCGTGAATAGTAACTCGTGAATAGTAACTCATGAATAGTAACTCGTGAATAGTAACCCCGATATGAAAAAGTTCCAAATGTGATAAAAAGTTCCAACCAATATTTTGGCATAATGATATTGAAGAAATAATATCATTTGAGAAGAAAATAACATCCCTTACCTCAAAAGATTAGTACTTCTAGCTGGAATACTGGGTATAGTGCTAAAGGAAACTTGCACCGTATAACAATACTCAAAGTATCAGAATCCTCACAAGAATACGCTCAATATAGATAGAGAGAGAAATATAGAGAAAACTTCAGTTTCTGGTGTGATTTTCAATTCTAACCTAAACACCCTATTCATAGGAAAATGCTTAAAACACCAAAGCAGAAAATTTAATATAATGTAATAATTAAATTTTCCTACGCCAACCTTCCAAGAACTGAATTCAGCTCATTTAACACACATGTGTAACACACCATAATGAAAAAAACGTTTTTGTTATTTAAAATATTTTAAACTTCCAAAAATTAATTATTTCGAAGCTTCAGAACTTCAATAATTCATAATAAATAGCCCTTTTGTCAGAAAAATTTTAAACTCGCGAATTTCCATTGGAAATTCCATTATCTACAACTTTGCAGAAGGAAGTTTTTCCAAATTCCAAACAAAAATTGACCGAAATTCACAAACGGACGATTTTACAAGCTATAATCAAATTTCAGTCAAGAAATGGGGTCCACAGACATGAAAAACATGTTTTAAATATTTTTGGTAATAAAAATACCCCTCCTCCTCATATACTCATATATCCAACATTCATTATAAAAATATCACTGTTATTATATTATAATAATATAATAAAATATTATTTTATCAGAAAAGATAAAATATCAATTTTTAACAATTGTCACTTTAAAAATTTTCTCCATCTATATCCACATAAAATCAATATTTTTCTCATCATATAAATCAATAATTAATTATTCACAAATAATATTACAGAATCACAGTACTAGCAACCAGGCCGTTCCCAGGAAAGAGGGGGCTTTCCAATAAGAATTTCTCCTTACTGGCGCGCAATTAGGTGACCAAACCTCCCCTTAGACAGAACTTTCTAGACATTGCCAATAATGTTTTCTAATAATATTATTCAGATAATATGAATTATTGTTCCGATAATGGAAAATATTGTGTAGTGACAATTATTGAAACAAGAGTAATATAAAATATCAACGCAACAATTATTGAATCAATAAAATAAAATACTGAACAGTAATTACTGTAACAATTATTGAGTAGTGTCTTCTTACGTAAGAATCAATAATTGGTGTAATACCGTGTGCTACTGTGCAACAACGCATATTACTGTGTTTTAACCACCGGGTATTCCAACAGTATTAACGGTAACAACTACGTCGTTATTTATAAACAACTTATACTTATCGTTTTCTTCATCCAATCACTTTTCGTTATGGGGCCCACAAAAGACTGCGCCGTCATACGAATATTCCTCGACCGCATGAATATTTAATGACCAAACGAATATTCCCCGACAACAATGAAAATTTTATAACCACCTGCTTATTTGAAATATTTGCGCTTTTTACCCATAATTAACCACATTAATCAAATCAACCCTTACTATTTCAAAATGATAAATAGAGGAAATTAAATTTCAATTATTAATAATTTGGGGTCTTACAGATAATATGAATTATTGCTCCGATAATGGAAAATATTGTGTAGTGAAAATTATTGAAACAACAGTAATATAAAATATCAACGCATCAATTATTGAATCAATAAAATAAAATACTGAACAATAATTACTGTAACAATTATTGAGTAGTGCCTTCTTACGTAAGAATCAATAATTCAAAAATACTGTGCAATACCGTGTGCTACTGTGCAATAACGCGTATTACTGCATTTTAACCACCGGGTATTCTAACAGTGTTAACGGTAACAACTACGCCGTTATTTGTAAACAACTTATACTTGTCATTTTCTTTATCCAATCGCTTTCCGTTATGGGGCCCACACAAGGCTGCACCGTCGTACGAATATTCCCCGACAGCAAGAATATTCCACGATTAAACGAATATTCTCCGACAACAATGAGTATTTTATAACCACTTGCTTATTTAAAAAAATTTCATATATCACCCTTAACTTTAAACTTTTATCAATTTAACCATTTACTGAATTGTAATTATAAGAAAAATTGAATACTTTTATTTCATAAAATTTAGGGTCTTATAATCTTCCCTCCTTATGAAATTTCGTCCCTGAAATTTACGTACCTGATATTTCAAAGAGTTGAGAATACCTTGCTTTCATTTCAGATTCCATCTTCCCTGTCATCATGATTTCTCCATTGCTCATCTCCTATATTTCAGATATCATTCTAGAATACAGCTTCAAAAACAAAGGTTAATTTAAAAAATTAATATATCACATAATATCCCGATATTATGACTGACCAACAAATAAGCTTAGATAGGACACACTAGCGAAGGATTTACTCATCTCTCCCCTCCTAGTTCTATTCCCCGATCTCCGCCAGAGACCATATCCCTAAGCTCTGATACCAAATATGACAACCCCAAAACAGGTCCATTCCATCCAACCTATTATGAGTCGCCAAATACATGGTACATAATGTTAGAGTTTATGCCCTAGAGGCCAATTATTTGATATAATTGTTTAACGTTTTGATATTATATTTGATTGAATAAATATATGATTTTATTATGGTTTTATTTACTGCGTAATATAATTGTTAACATAATAAAATTCCTTAGAATAGTGATACAAATTATATAGTTTTAAGTATGTGACTTGAACATGAGATTATATATTACCATTAGTATCAATGTTCTTAAATGTCTCTAGTCGAGTATCATTGTTGATGGGACAACAATGATGTATTGAGACTAGTATGTGGATTGACTGATGACCAAATCTCATTGGTCATAAATATATGAGATATTAAGTCAATGCATAGGTACATGTTAGAGAACGATGTACTGGACAGACCCACCATGAGAATTCTATATGGAGCATTATGCGAAGTGTCATTAGCAATTCTCATAGTGACAATGATGTAATGGTCCTCCGACCTGAAATCGTTATATTACTACACGAGAATTTATGTACTTTGATATCATCAAATGTCACCTTTAATAGGGTGGACTATAAAGGTGATTATTGGGTTCATCATTAATCATGTGAGAAATATGAGTGATCTAGATGGAATTTAATCATCCTATATATTATGGGTGATATCCATAGGCCTCTTGATTGAGTAGGACTATGAAATGCATGGCCATGCTCAAATAGTGATTTGTTTCATATAGTCTACTCATTGATCAAGAAAACTCAGATTAAATTATGAAGAGTATGACACATTCCATGACTCGAGTTTAATCTAGGATATTAAGGTTAAAAGGATTAAATTGCATTGAAACATTGGTCACAAAAGGTTGCATCGAATCATCGATCTTATTATTACTTGGGTAGCAGTGATGCATTACTAGATGCCGCTCACTGTTTATAATTTTATAATATGATTTTAAAATTATTGCCAACGTAATAATAACCTATAGGGTCACACACATAGAACATTATTTAAAAGGGAATTAATTTAAATTTTAAGGATTTAAATATATTAATATGATTAATAGTATTTAAATCACGAATTTAAATTAAAAGGAGAATTTGTATATATGTATATTAATTAAGTAAGACTTAATTAAGAGAGAGATATATATATATTCGAATTTTATAAAATTAAGTTTTGATTTTGATTAATTCCTTTTAACTACTATATATATGATATATAGCAGCTACTTAGGGTAAGAGATTAGAATTGAAAAAAAAACCCTAGCCGCTCTTAGAGAGAGACTAGAGAGAAAACAGTTTCAAAAAAAAAAATCCATTCCTTTTGGTGGCTAGTACCACAAGTCCTTCTTATTGCAGAATCGTTCGACGGTTCGTGCGGCGTTCGTGTGGATACCGTAGAGGCGCAATCAGTTTGTATTGCGTTGGAGATTCGAGGCGCAGTCGGTTTCAGATTCTCGTTTTTGTTTATATCTGGTATAATCTCTAAACCTCTGAATTAATTGATTTTCGCATGGATCCTGTTTTAGGGTTTCAGAAATTGTTTTAAAATTTTAATTTCCGCTGTGCGTTTCTGTGCCGAAGCCCAACACATAAAACGACTACAACTTTATTACAACAATTGTCGTGCAAAATACAACAACACATATGCTGTGAGTTTTGATACAAATATATACCAACTGTGACTCTCATCCCAACCTTTAGATAACACGTCACAATGACACCTTACATAAAGGTATAGTCAAAAACTGTTTTAGAAATTAGAATCTTTAGGAAGTGTTCAAGGAAACCTTCGTACATGGGTGGCCATGCGTCTAGGTTATAATAGATATCATATGGCCACAGAATTATCCTTGGTTGACCAAATAGACCCCAAAGAAAAATGAGAAGATTACTATCATATTCTTCCCACTAGTGAGTCTTCTCTTGACATATCATTATCTCCACTGTCTCTAATTGGGAATTAAACTCCAAACAAACACCAAGATTATATTGGTAGTTCTCGTAAATATACTCAGCAAGTGGATGAGCACAACCCTGTCTTATGATGACACGAGGTGGTATGTCATTAGACATCTTATATGATAGTGGCAAAACACCCTTCCAACGTTGGGTTCGCCTCACCCTAGTTGATTCACCAAATATAACTACTAAATGATGACCACCGTTCTATTCCCCTATTATCCCCCGCTCGACCCATTTACACTTTTATTACCTTAAATGAATTGTGAAGCAAACGGGTGAGCTCAACTAGCCCAGTAAAGAATATCATAACTAAAGATAAATAAATTATCAATAGTCTTCATCAGTAATAAATCAGATATTTAGAACATATGGTAGATGATAAAACTTTTCAACCGTAGTTGCAGTGGAACGAGCAATCCATTAGAAGAGTCAAATAGACCATAATATCTATTATCTTCTCTATGTTTAAATTCCATCAACAATGTTTTATCCTTGTAACATCAATCAACAGTTCTTGTCCATAATCATATTTGTGGTTCCAAATTCCTTTTCTCATCCAGAACGAAGATAATTTTCATCACTTGTCTTTACCTAAAACATCAAAGATCATGGTTATACCAAATCACAGTTCATGTTCATAATCATACTAATAAATTCATCTTTGCACTACGGGCCAAAGATATTCATTAACAGTTCATGTGACAACCCGAGAATTTTGAATATTTTTAAAATTTTTATTAATTAATTTAAGGTTCGAAATTAGAACCTAGATAGAAAATTAGTGTATGCGTTTGATATTTTTAAGATGGAATTTTGAGGATTTCAAAATTCTGTGAAGGATTTAGGTGAATTATTCAGGATTAAGTGAATACGTGATTATGTTCTGTGGATATGGTATGATATTTGTACAGTATGTGGTTAAGGGTCAAGGGTTGACCAGATAAACGATATCTGTAACAAACCCTAATTATATATTAAGAACGACAACGTTCGGATAGAAAACCGTTATGAATTCTAAGAAATCCTAGAAACCGGTTCTGGAAACCTTAATTTCAGTTCCAGAGATCCGAAACCCTAATTCGGTGTATAAAATCCTAAATTGGGAACTTAATGGCGTAAGTGTAAATTATTATAAGATTAATTAGGGTAAAGCTTAAGTAATTAGCAAACCCTATTCTAATTACGAAACCTAATTTCTAAATTAGGAAATTATTTTTTATTAGAAACCCTAATTTTCGGTTTGTAAACCCTAATGAGCAATTTTGATCCTAATTGCTAAATTATCATTTTAATTAGGAAATGTTATCCTAATTAGCAAGATTAAAATTATGATTAAGAAATTTTAATATAATTAGACAATCCTAATTATAATTTATAAATATTAATTTTCTATTTTTAAAACCGAAAATTTAGAAATGTTAGAAATTAAATTTCAAAGTTAAGGGTTAAATCCTAAACCCTAACCCAAACCCTAAACCCTAAGGGTTTGCCCATTTACTAGAATGCCATTAAAATGTTATGCAAAATGACTAAAATACCATTTTCTTAAAACTGAAGCAAAAGATATGGCAAATCTTGTGAGTCATAAAGCCTAAGGATTAGCCCATATGTCTAATATCTTATCAATCTCAGCCAATACAATGCCAACTAGCAACTAGATTCAATGAATCAAAACATAAGAGATTTAAAAGTAAGAAAATACTTACTTTACTTTTCATTTTTGCCAAGACCATCCTCTCTCTTCAATTTCGAAATTTAGAGTGAGAGAGAAAGAGAGAGAGAATCCAAGCTAAGATCAGTTCATAACCTTTCAATAACAAGATCAAAGGTCAGAAGTCAAGATCAAGCACTAGAAAGGTATAAACCTTCAAAATTTCGAAATCTTGTGATCCGTGTTATTTGTTATGATTTGTTGTCTTAAGTTGTTAGATGGTGTCACTTAATGATCTGGGTTGCTGTATAGTGAATCTATAACATCAAAGTGCTCGAAATAATCATTTTAAGTAATCTGGGAAAAATTTTAAAAAGTGGCCTGACAGTCATATGTCAGAACCTCTAGATCTTTATGTGTTTGATGTTTTGTGTATTTTATGTTTTGAATCTGTTCTATGACATGAGGACTTTGATCTGAAACTGGAAGCAGGGTTTAGATCTAGTCTAGATCATCAGTTATGCTCGGTCAAACCACGTTAACCGTTCACAGAATCTGTTTCTGGGTTACCCAGAAGTTTCCCAGAATTCCTGACAAGCTTTTACAAGACTCTGATCTTGCAGTCGTTTGATCTTTTGGTCGTGTTGTTAGTTTGTGGTTGTAGAAGAGTATATTAACTACGCATGTATGTTATTAGATCACTTAGATCACAACTATAATGAAATATAATCACAGTCAAAGTAGGTTGACCAAAATATCTCATGAAGATTTTCTGGAAAATCCAGATCTTCGTCAGCCGAGTTGTCTGTCAGAGGTTGACCGACCTTAATCTCTTAGATTCAGTGTTGTTATGATGTTCTGATTTTATGTCGTTGTACCCTGACATGTGGTCTACCTTATGGAACCAATAGTTACCCAAACAAATTACAGAATACCAGTTATAAGGATCGAAAACTAATACCCTTGACTGTTCTTCATTTTCTGGAAAACCAATAAATGAAGAACAGCGTTGTCAGATTTTTTTGGAGCTTAGATCCCTCAGATGTGTTGTTGTATGATCATAAACTTGGTATGTAGTTGTAGTATTTCACTTATACTACAACGTTAACACTTCTACCAACCCCGAAAACTCTTAGATCATAGATTAATTACTAGTCAAACTAATCCCCTCGAACACTAACATGAAGATTTGTCGCTATAGGGCCCTTTAGCGACAATTTCTAATTAATTTATTTTCTGATTTTCTGGAAATTATTTAAAAATAGAAAAAAATGATTTTTAATTATTAAAAATACATAATAAATTCCAAAAATTTATTTTAAAGTCTAAAAAATAGTTTTTAATTATTTAGAGTATATTTCATAAATATTTAATATTTTTAGAATATAAATGGTATTTATTTATTTAATTATAATATTAAATAAATTATTTAAAAATGGTTTTAATTCATGAAAAATCATGAAAAATAATATTATGGTATAAGAAAATATTTGAAGTTATTTTGTGTGACTTTTAATATTTTAGGATGAATTTCATTAATTAATTAATAATAATGATAATTACTTTATTTAATAACTATATTAAATAAATTAAGGAAAAATGGAATTAATGCTTTATAAATTATGTAAAAATGATTTAAGTGTTATAAAAATATTTTAAGTTATGAAACATAACTTTTGATATTTTGTCATGGAAATATTAATATTTTAATATTAATAACAATTATCGGATAATGAATTTATTTGTTTGAAAATAATTTAAAGGTGATTTTAAAGTATTAAAGATACTTAATGATATTATAAATATATTATAATATTATGACATGTATTTCATTAATATTTGATAATAAATAAATATTAATGATAAAGTAATTATGTGGTATTTAATTTATTTAAATACGTGTTTAATGATTGAAAATTCATGATAAATAGTAATAATTACTTAAAAATTATTATGAGACTTTGAAAAATATTTCGACTGATATTAAAATTATTTAAGTTGATTGTTAATCGTTAGGCAGAGTTTAATTGAACTTAAACTCGAAGAATTGTCCGACTAGACCGTCAAGATGATAGAATTATGTCGGTTTCAGCTCGGACTTAAATAGTCTGACTTGATGCTAAGTTTTATGTGCTGAATAGACTGATTGGATTATGTGTTAATGTGTTTAGGTTATTCCATGTATATGTGTCTGTGTGTGTTTGCATATATATATATATATATATATATATTATGGTATTATATTATGATGATATTATTCTACTATTGGAGATCTATATTATTAATATTAGATCTTCGGATAAGGCGATATAAATTGCGTAACGATAATCAACGGTTAAGGAAAGTTTATTTTTACTTAACTCTACTAAGAGTTGTTTCATTTGGATATGCTTATGGTTAATCATTGCTGATTGCCATGTATAATTGTACTCTGTACATATTGCATGTATAAGTCAGGTATGAAAAGCTGATCACCTTCATTACCCTTCGGTTCAGATATAATTGTTCATGTAAAATACTTGTTCAGTCAAAATTTTGTTCCTGCTAGTTCACAATTATATTGTTGAATTATAGCCAGCCAATTATTCAAATCATTTCAATCATGATATATCGTTATATTATTGTACTTAAACTTGCTTGGCAATCCTTATGCTCGCCCTTGCTATATCATGATAAAACATTGAAGATTACTATCAGTAATAAGATCATTCGTTCGATTAGAACAACATACAATAACACATAGTACTGCAATTCGCAGTCAGCATATAACCTAATCACGTTGTCACATATGTTTAACAACCATTGAACCACAAATAAACACATATCTAATTAAATTATCTAAGTCCAAATCAATTTCTGAATTATGTTGGTCTACCGACAGCTTTATCGGGTAATTATCGAGTCTAAGACTCTATCGTGTAATTCCACACATGTAAGTATCAGTCATATTATTTTTAAATGACTTAATATAATTTTTAAACATTTATTATAATTTTTCACGAATTTTCAAACACCAGAATCATTATTAAATGATTTAAATATTAAATAATTCTATTATCATTAATATTTAATTAATATTAAATTATTAATGAAACCATTGCCAAAATGTTAAAGTTATTTATAATAACTTAAAATACTTTTAAAGTATTAATATTACACTTAAATGATTTTTTAAAAATTAAAATCATTTTTAAATAATTATCATTTATATTAAATTATTACTGCATTATCTATCAAAATATTAGAAGTCATTAATTATAACTTAAAATATTTTTAATTCATTAATATCCTTATTAAATGATGTTTAAATAAATAAAACCATTTTAAAACTATTTATTTAGTATAATTATTAAATAAACTTAATATCATTTATTATTAAATTAATATCATTAATATTAAATTATTAATGAAATTTACCTTTAAATATTGAAAGTTATATTTTATA
This sequence comes from Panax japonicus, assembly GCA_020205505.1. NCBI lineage: Eukaryota > Viridiplantae > Streptophyta > Magnoliopsida > Apiales > Araliaceae > Panax > Panax japonicus. The sequence goes on from CM035113.1 coordinate 60,502,353, forward strand.
ACTTAAAATACTTTTAAACTATTTATTTTCATTTAGAATGATTTTTCTAATATTAAAATCATTTTAAAACTAATTTATTGAATATAATTATTGTAACAACCCCGAATCCGGGCCCCAAATCACCTCGGATCCGGTATACTATTTCTATCACTATTTACGAAAGATATAAACATAAATTGTTTATACATTACATTACACACTATTCCCCAAGGTCGAGTAACCTTAACTTATTACACATTTCCTAAAATATCTAATACACAACAATATTGATCATAATTACAAACTAATTGCACTTTATATTCCAAGCTGTACTTAGCTTTAATCCTTTCCTGTATACGACGCATTTGCTTTACCTGCAATGTTTTATCATGATATAGCAAGGGTGAGCATGAAAGTTACCCAACAAGTTTATATACAATAACATAACAATATATCATGATTGAAGAGTTTGAATAATTGGTTGGTTATAATTCAACAATATGATTGTGAACTAGCAGGAACAAAATTTTGACTGAACAAGTATTTTACATGAACAAACATTTCTGAACCAACTGGTAATGAAGGTGATCAGCCTTTCATACCTGACTTATACATGCAAGATGTACAGAGTACAAATTTCATGGCAATCAGTAATGATTAACCATAAGCTTGAATAAACACTCTTATTAGAGTTAAGTACAAGAAAACTTGCCTGAACCGTTGATTACCGCACGCAATTTAATAACGCTTTACCCCGAAGACCTAATATTAATAATATAGATCTCCAATAATTAGAATAATATCATCACAGTAATATACTGTTATATTTATATACACGGAATATCCTAAACACATTACCACATAACCATATCAGTCTTTACAACACATAAGACTTAGTATTAGGTCAAACTATTTCAGTCTGACCCCCTTTCTCTCTCTTAATTTATTTATATTATGCTTTGATTCATTGCATGTGGCTTGCTTGGAGGCTGAGTTGCTGAGATTTGTCAAATGCTAGCTAGGGCTAGGGCTAGGGTTGCTCAACAACCCAAAGATTTGGCCAAGATTGCAAGTTACTTAATTTAATACACTAAAGGGCATATTAGACATTTCCATAATTTTCTAGAATTTGTATTTTGATGAAACCCTTAATCTTTAGGGTTTGGACATTTTAAGGTTTTACCATTTAGGGTTTAGATTTTAATCCATAAATATTTAGCAATTTGGATTTTAAAAATTTCCAAATTTAGATTTCCACAAATAGAAATTAATATTTCTAATTTATAATTAGAATTTTCTAATTATATAAATTTTCTTAATCATAATCCCATTCTTGCTAATTAGGATTAGTATTTCCTAATTAAAATCGCTAATTACGCAATTAGGGTCAAAATAATCATTAGGGTTTATAAACCGCTAATTAGGGTTTCTAATAGAAAAATTAATTTTCTAATTTAGAAATTTAATCTCGTAATTAGATTAGAGTTTCTAATTACTCATAAATTGATATAATTAGGATTAAGGTTTCCTAATTAACATTGATAATTTTAGCAATAAAATTCACAATTGAGCGTTAGGGTTTCTGACGGAACAATTAGGGTTCCAAAATAGGAAATTA